>CM034152.1:750038671-750056154 GCA_019776745.2 Taxus chinensis
AAGTGTCGCGCCAATGTCGCCACGTATTACAAAGACTAGTGTCACGCCAATGTCGCGTGACATTACACACTAGTGTCGCGCCAGTGACGTGCGTCATTGCGATCTATTGTTGTCACACGTCACTGATGGAGCCATGAAAAACCAGGCGAAAATTTTATTTTTGAATACTGTCAAATTCACCTTTCGCTGAAACTAGTTACGGGGATATTCGCCAGGTATTTTCCACCTTCAATTTTATAGGGGTGTCTTAAAATGAACCCTAATGTATACTTGTGATTTTTTCTGATCATTTCTATAATATGTGGGAATAGCTCATTAGGTGTTCATATGAAGTTTTCCATTAGAGCATTCTCAAGAGCTTATTGTGGGATCAATTCTTTGTTACTCTGAGGAAGCCCTGACCTGTGTGGAGACATGCTCGGACACTTGAATGTTCTTTGATGAAATACTCTACTTGAGGGATCTTTCTTGTCTTGAGAAATCAACACAACTTTCTCACCTAGTCGACCAAGTTCAACAAATATGGCTCACTTCGGATAATTCATCGAGCTCACTCAACTTGCTCACCGAGGAAGAGAAGACACCTTTAACCTGATTGAATATTTATAGTGATGATCTTTGGATCTCTTGAACCTTTTTGAATGTCCACTTCGAATGCATGTTGCCTCTTGTTTTCCATTATCATGCCATGTGGTGTTCTTCTTTGCTCATGTAAACCACAAAAACCAAAGTGAGTCCTCGGGATACCCTACGAAAGATGAATTACCTCGTTTGAACTATGAAATTATCGCATACCCATGTTAATATGTTTTAAAAGCAGAGGGATGACCGGAGATAGAACCCACTGCAACTTCTAGCACTCAGCATGAGGATTTACTATTTATATTAAGTGCCTATGTAGAGACTTACTATTTTTGGAAAGTGGATTTCTCAAGCTCATATTTTGATGGAACCAACTTTTGTGTGATGGGTTTTTCTCTTTATCTCACATAAAAAAATTTATCTTAAACTGATCACTATAACAACGGGAAATAAAATGTTATAGACCGAGGGCACGAAATTAGGGTTTTCTTGCCATAAAAAATTTGGGCCGTGCATGTAAGTTATATCACTTGGGTCTTCAAGGTGCCTAGAAATGGTCAATAACAAAAAAATCCTCACTTCAATTTGTTCCTCGATTTGCAAGATATGAAGATTTCTCTTTTGTGGAGAACAGAGTCAATCTGGCAAAAAATGAACCTAGAGCTTTAAAATTTCTGATTTTTCATGAAATTTCCTTTGCCATGATCATGGGAAAATTAAGGGGTGAATGCAAGGAGAAAAATGGAGATGAATGAATCTGTAAAAAATTTCACCAGAGTTCCGAGTAGAAACAAAGCAATGTAGGGAGGGAGTGAAAAAAATGGCTAACTCCAAGTTTTATAGGCATGAGAGAGAGAGACAGAGAGAGGAAATGAGGCACACTTTTCAGTGCCCTTGTGGCCTTGGAATGGGGGAGAGGGACAAAAATAGTGTGCCTTATCCCCATAGTGACACGTGGCGTGCATGCATGTAGGCGAGGGAGATAGAGGAAAGAGCTTATTTTGAGCACCCAGGAGCTAGTTTTAGGTCATGTGATGAACCTAACAAGATCATTGTGGGAGGGTGCATTCTCTTCCCCCCTTGTCCCCTTGGAAACGGACATAGGAACACCAAAATTTTGCATTATGTTGGTGATGACAAGTGTCAAGCACATGCGTGAGTTTGAGACGGGGCTAGAAATTTGGCAAAAGGTGCATATTGAAGCCTTCAAGGGTCATGTGGTGGGTCCATGAGGCTTAAGGTGGAGGGGGGACACTTTTTAATTCCCCCTTTGTCCCCTTGGAAAGGGACAGAGAGACACTAAAAGTGTGCATTAGCCTCATTGTGACACATGTCACTGAAAATTTTGGCTAAGGACGAAGCTTGCACCTTGGAGAGGAGCTTGAAATTGACGTTTCAGAGCTCCCTAAGGACTTTTTGGGCATTTATTTACATGATTTTGAGTGAAAAATGCATTTTTAGAAGAATGGGATGGGTCTCAAGGTCTGATTTAGCTTGAAATCTTCTCAAAATGACCTTTTTTTATCGAGACTGCTAATTGTTCCTATGAAGATTCAATTATGGAAAGAATTGCATGTGTGTTGTGAAAAATATGAGATTATCACCATGTGGGTCATTAAACCAGCGTTCCATTGATATTTTTTTGAGCTCCAAATCATTTTGGATCTAGCGGAATCATCTCCTGAAGCTCATGTACTTGTGCAAACTCCTTTGACCTTAAAAACACGCTTTTGCTGAACTTGTTCATAAATATCTGAATCTTTCCTAAATCTTCCTAAGTAACTTGCACAATTATCTAGCCTCATTAATACACCTCCCTAATGAATTTAGAACTTTAATTATGCTCCAGAGAATATGCATTAGCCTTAGAAAGGCTAAACATAGTCATTCCTAAGCTTTCTGAAAGATTCACCTTGAAAGACATTGTCTCCAAAGAATCATGTGAACTTGTTTTCATCTCTTCAACACATGGGCATGGTTAAGGCCACAAATATGAAAATTACATGGATGGGGATAAGCCTGAAACAGGGGGAACTAATTTGGGGGACTATTCAAAGGGTTTACACAGAAAAGTTTTGACACTAGGATTTGTTGTCACGCTCTAAAATGTAAAATTTTCATGTTGCACATTTGCATGACAACATGTCCAAAGTGACTTATTTAAATATTTCACTCGTTAACGAGGAATGATGCTATCAATGTATTAAGGGGAGGAAATTCTTTATTATCTAGAATAATATGGTAATCTTGCTTCCGAATAATGTCATGAATATATTATGGAAAAATATAGTAGAAAGTATATATATGAATGTTTAATTTTATAAGTAGCAATTATTATCACTTTCTTGGTTTAACTAGAATAACTTTAGAGGATGAATTTATATGAAACATCATGTTGTTCATGCAGTAATGGAGTTTCAAATTAGAATAATTCTTTTAATTTGTTTTATATATGATAATTTAATTAATAGAATATATTTTAAATTATATTAATTTGAAAAAATTTATTTTGAATTTTTAGTATATTATAATAATTAAATATTTTATTAACATTTTTAATAAATTTTATATTGAATAGAGATAAATAATTTCAATTTAACCCAACTAATATGTAAAGAAGAAAAAAATAAACTCTATTTTTTTTATATTGAGATATTACAAATTTTTAAATTGACATTAGAATTAAATACACTCATAAATGTTAGCTATTGTTTTTAATTGCACATTTAGCATGACCCATTTATCAAATTTTGGTCTCTTTCCTCGTCTACACATTAAAACCTTATCAAATTTTGGTCTCTTTCCTTTTTATAGAGTGCATGTACAAATAATTTAAACATGGAGCTTGGGGGCATTATAATTTTTTCCTAAATTCATTAACTGAACAGAAACGAATACTTGTTCCTTAATTATGGGAAGTTATTAATTTTTGTTATATATTTTTTAAGTAGTTAATTTTCAATTTCTAGGGCAATATATAAAAATTAGAAAAATAAATTATTATTAAAATTTAAATATATTAATTTAATAGTTGATGTAGGATATCAGCTACAATGTTGTATAGGATGTTGTGAAAGGCCTCTATCATGGACGAGGAAGCTGCGAAAAAGAAGTGGTGGATAGAATTAGGGTTGACAATGGCTATAGGGCATATTTAGGACCCTTATCAGCAAATCCTAGAAAAATAACTACCTAATGAAACTATATTATTTCCCATACCAACGGAGCCGTAATATTTAGGAAACTTCTCTTATTTATTTGGCATTTAAATTATAGACCGTGGGTTTGTAACTACCCTAGCCCGTGTTTTAGGGATTGATAGCCTATTATTTTTTACTTTTTAAATCTTTAATATTTAATTATTTTTAATAGATTTTCATTAGTTTTTATGTATTTTGAAATTTTATATTATTTGGAAAAAATTGCTAATTTTTTTTAATTTTTAATTTTATTAAATTTTTCTATTTTAATTTATAATACATATACTGTATTATATAATTTATAAATTATAATAAATTTATTAATTATTAATTTGAATTAATTATAATTTAATTTTTTATTAATTTATAATATCAGATTATAATTTATAATATTATAATTTAGATTAAATTTATTAAATTATAATTTATTATAATATTAATAATAAATTTATTATAAATTATAATATAATATTATAGCACCAAAGGTACTATTGTTAGTTGATAAACATATAAACATCCTAAATTCCATGCAAAATTATAGGTGATAAGCATATTGATTCCAAAATTAGGGATCCATACTTAGATCAAAAGGCACATGCAATTGAGAGCCGTTGTTAACAAGGACATTTTGATTGTCAACATTCACAAATTGAAGTTGCCCTCAAAATCAAGAATTCGTAATAGAAAGTATTAATACTTTTTACTTTTTCTCTAATCTCTAAGATTAATACCATCTTGGAATAAATCCACGAGTGTTTATTTTTGGGAACTGAAGGTCCCAATCAAATAAAGCAATTACTAATTAATGACCTGTTGTTTCATTAGAAAAGAAATATCAAAACCATTGGATTACATGCAGTCAAAGACAATGAATTTGTATTAAGCAATCTATTCAAATACCACACCATGTCTCTGCTCGTCGTCTGTGGCCAATTGTAGTTTATAGCAGCCATGGGTAATTCAGTTGCCACCCACATTGCGTCAGCGTTAGATCATATGTCTGTGGTAGTGGTGATCTCTCTTATGATAGCTTTCTTAATTCTTTTGAAAGCTTTCTGCGTCCAGACCTACAACGCCAGAAGAAGAGGGAACTCAAGACGGCGCAATGGATTTGATTATTCAGAACAGGATTTCACAGTCATTCACACCATGGTTAATGTGGATAAAGAAACTATAGATGCTTTGCCGATCGCTGAATACAAATCACAGAACCCAAAAGAAGAGCTTGAATGTTCTGTGTGTCTGTCTGAGTTTGAAGAGAATGAGAAAATCAAAGGGTTGCCAAACTGCAATCACAGGTTTCATACAGAATGCATCGATATGTGGCTGCATTCGCACTCTAGCTGTCCTCTTTGTAGAACACGGGTGAGGCCTGCTCGGACTTCAAATATAGCGGGAACCTATTTCTTCAAATCTTACAGTCACAAGTGAGAGTGTAGTTCTTGGGCATCTGGTGAGAGTTCAGAGAAACTCAAGTCCAATGAATTCGAGTACAAGGGGAGAACCCTTTCTTTCAAATACTGTTACCAGTGAGACTGTTGTTGGTGCACATCAGTTTACAGACCAGATCAGAAGCTTTAGTGTAGTGAATTCGAACACAAGGGGAGAACCCACTTCTGTAAATATTGATGTAACGAGTGATAGTGTTGTTCATGGACATCTAGTGAGAGGTTAAAGAATCTCTAATGCAGTTAGGTGCCAAAATCCATGAAGGGTATTATTGGGAATAAGCCAGACTTTGATGCAACATCTAGGAATGTATGATTGGGGCCTTGGGTCTTAGTGGACCATAAATTACCTTTCTTCCATGTTAATATACAGTTATATAGGAAGCATATACCTTCTCCATTGCAATGATCGGCCATTCATTCATTTTTTGGAATGGGTGTATCTATGTAGTAATTAAGAAAGCTTCTATTTTCTCTCCAAAACTGGTAAGGGATTCTTTAATTGAAGATAGGGTTCTAACTACGACTCAAACCTACACTTTCATCTTTAATTATATTTAACTATGTTCTAAATCGCAATAGTCTTTCAATTAAGTTTGTAATACTTGTGAAGTATTTGTAGGTTGAGCATTCCATTATTCTTCATACCACCTACATTGGTATTCTTTGAATATGGTGCTGAATTTTATAAGAGTGTTCTTGAATATTATTTTCAACACAAATGTTTGAGTCATGTTGTTTTATTCTAATTTTTTTAAGGAATCGATTCACTTCTATCAATTTATACAAACTAATATTCACATTTAATGTTATAAATTTCTAGAGGTGATTTGTTTATGCGTTCTCCCTAATTTAACTATGAAATCCTTAGGATTTGTTTAAGAATCTTCTTGAGTTTGTTATTCTATCTTTTCTAGACTGCTTGACATCCTTTACAAAGAGTTTATCCCTATAGCAATTCTTTTTAAAAACTAATTGCATGTGTTCACTTATTTGTTTTAATATTTTTTACTACAAATTTTAAAAGTTCTCGTCAAATTTTTATCACAATGTTGTTAAAGGTTTATGAGGTTTGTTGAATGGTAGACATAGCTTTATTATAGCAGGAATAATGCGACCTGTCAAAGATAAAATACGAATTTTGTACTTTGGAGTCATCATACTCTGCTATGGTGTGTACTCTTAGCAAAATACATGTAGGCACTATATCTGTCTAAATTGTTATTGTTAAGTTGAATTATGATTGTTTGTGATTTTTGGTTATTTAGCCAGTTTCACGGTCGGATTTGCCGAGGTTGTATTTTGCAGACATTGTGTCTTCGTTGCAGGTAAGAATACAAGATTTTTAATTACATTTTGCATTGCTACAATTGAAAAATAAATAATTGCATTATCTTTTACATTGATTTTTTTTTTAAAGTAACTAACGCAATCTTATTTTAGGCACCTGTGCCTGTTCCTGGGCCTCCACTTAGAAGATCAAAATGAAGAAGGTGGACATTTTCCCTTTCGATATGTTCTTTTGTACATGTGTGTACTTTATATACTAATCCTTCTAACATAGGTTTTTTTAATTTGTTGGACTTTGGTATTATTTATTATGTTAGTAACGAGTTTTGTATATGGTATGGATTGTTGAGTGAAGGACGATGAGGCGGTTGCATCGAACGTTGCTTCACCATCACATGTACAGGATGATATAGATGTAGATGAGGTAAAATTACCTTAATTTAACGTTGTATTTGTTATCTTAAATTAATTTAATTTGATTATATATTATTATGTATGTGTGTAACGAGTTTGTATGGCTCACAACATGATATTTGGAATGATGATTGCAAGAGGATGCACCCAGTATTGCTTCTCCAAGTCCTGTGGAGGTTGATATCATCGTCAATGAGGTAAAATCAGAAAATTAAATCTTGTAATTTATTGTTTTCATTTATGTCCATTAGTGTCTAATTTTTTATATGATGTTGTTGAATATGCTCCTCTTCACTATAAGAGAGAGCATTATGGGGGTCACATACTTTATTATTGCGAGTACCCTAGTTGTGACAGAAAATTTTACACATTCCCTCTCTCATGTTTCCTCTGAGAGGAAAGGGAAAAATTTTACTAGCAAGTATCCTTAGCGGGCCTCCAAAAGGTGGAGGCAATACAGGGATCGGAGAGAGAGAGAGGGAGGGAGAGAGAGAGAGACATTGACTGTGTGTTGTGTAGCACTCTATATTGCAGAGGCAACATGTGATAAAGTGTATTTTCAAGAGGGATGGAAAGACATCATTCAATAAGCTTAGAAGACACTCCAAGAAAGAGGTTTTTGATGCCATGAGGTTCTATGATTCGAAGACTATGAGGGCTAAGTGGAGGGCATACATAATGTCTTTGAGAGAAAAGAAGAAAAACATGGTAATTCTATTGAGTAACGGTTTCATTTTACTTGTTTCTTGTTGTCATTACATAAGTATTATATATTTCTTATAAGTTACATGTCATTTTCTTCACACGACGAGGAGGGTGAGATGGATGTAGCAGCGGAGGGGGTCATTCCCGATAGAACTAGTGGAAGTGACTTCAACGTAAGTTAGTTGTTTCATATTTAGTTTTGTTAGTTAAACACTTGTTCATGAATAGTTCATTAACATTTGCATTGATACAATATATATGTAGGAGGATGACATGTCGTTGTTGCATCTATATGAAAAATGTTTTTAAAAAAGTAGCAACGAATTCAACAAACAAAAAGGAAGCTGAGGTAAATAAAAGCAAACAAAAAATCTTTGAATTGTAATTTGTAGTTTTTTATAAAACCATTATAATAAAAAAAATTGTTATTTTGTAGGTTGGTTCGTCACAAGTGGGTGATGCAACGAGACATTTTCAACTGATTTTGGATGTGGCAGTGCAAGCAACATGGGGCATGGTAAGTCATGGACCTTAATTGAAATCTAAATTTCAAGTTATCTTTTTCCCCTCTAAATGTAAAAAATATAAACTTGTATTGTAATAAGGAAGTTTAGAACTTGTTATATTTCTACTTTAAGTATTTTCTTTAAGTGAATAAGTACTTGTTTTATTTCTCAATATTTACTTAAATAATATGTATATATTTCCATCTCATTGCATATCTTTGATAGATAATTATGACGTAAAGGTGTGTCAGTGGTAAGCATTCCTGATAAAAAACTAAAAAGTATGGATAAATATCTATAATAGTCATTTAAATATGCACAACATTGCATATGTTTGAACTCTTGAATCCTTTATTTGACCTTGTAATCGCTTGAGACTCCTCTCTTTATCTTCTTGCTTTACTATCCCTACCAGTCTATATCTTCACCTATATTTTGACATGATTTCAGTATTTACATATGTATATGTATGCACTTCTTAGTCTCAAAGAATATTTTTTGATTCTCTGAGTGAATACAAGGTGATCTTAAGCACCGTGGTGAGCATTTGGATCTTGTAGATTGATTCTTTTACACTATTATTCCTTATTACTTAGGTATGATTGTATGTTTGCATTTTATAAGGGTGTAATCCTTGGATTTTGTACTCTATAATTGTATAATAGATTGAGATTAACAAGACATCAATTTGTATAGTTATGAGGATTAGAGTAAGTTCTTGATGACATAGGAAGCTTGAAACTTTTTCAAGACTGCATCATTCCCTAGTACCTTCTTCAAAGTCCATGCAAGTGAGTTTGTGTGAGAAGGTTTTATGGATGGTAGGGATCAAATAAAGTTGTACATGTAAAGTTAAAATGTAAATATCTATAACTGATATGCTTTCTTACATATTAGGAAGGTTGAAAAACAAATACAAGATTGTGAGCCTCATTTTTGGTGCTCTTCTTACATGCTAGGGTTCTTCAAGGAGAGTAGGAAAAATATGTTTTTCTTGTGTTTCATTCTTGGTATAGTAGTGTGATATGCAATTCTATGTTGTGGTGGAGTATAGTAGGGAATGCATTCCTTGTAAAGTAGTGTAAGACTAATTTGTGTTGAAATTTTATGTTGAGCCTTGTAATTTTTTTTGTTTACATGCAAATGTATGTTTGATGAATAGGTTATCTCTATAACGGTTATGAATTTCCCTTAGTTGAGAAATAATATAGTAAGGAAGACAACCATGAGCAAGGTGGGAGAGTGATGAGACAATAATTGTGAGAGAAAGGATACTTGTAAGTTCCCATTGATGGTATAAATGAACACAGACATGAATAAACTGTATAACACTTTAACACGTTATTTGAGAGATAAATAAGTTGAGATATGTCATCTTGGAATAAGAGGATTGTAAAAAATAGGATGCATGTATGTTGAAGTTTCAAGCCTTTTACCATCTTCAGAAGCTGTGATTTGGACCATTTTGTTAGGGTATACTTCAAGACATCAATACCTTACTTTCTAAGCACTCAAGTGATAGGGAAATGAAACATGCAGCTACAAAGAGAGGTAAGTACTAAGATAATGTGAATAATTTATATTCCCTGGTAAGTTGATTTTATGGAATAGATGCAAACAGAGCCTCAACTGAAATTAGGAGTCATGACATCAAGTTTAAATAAATTTATGACAAATTTTCTATACTCGGGTCCCTAAAAACCTTCACTAAATATTTCGCTAGGGTATGTGAATTTGAGGCCTTAAACATTAAATTTGATCCTGAAGTTTTGGATCAAACATCTTGAAAGACTCCTTTAAAATATTAAATAATAATTATAGTATTTTGTTGGAGGATTTTTAAGTTGTTTTTGACAGTTGGTTGTCCCAAAGGTTATCTCAGTTTACAAACCTAGTGTTTGGTTGTGATTGAGGAGTTAAAGGATCAAATGGTGGAATTATGGATTGAAATTTTAAACATATCATAATTACACAATCCTTTCGAGGGATATTGAGAATTTAAGGAGTAAGACAACCTATAATATTCCTAGTTCAAGATAGTTAGCTATCTCAGTCTGTGCTAAGGAAGAATACATGATATTCAATGCCCCAAATAGTGAGTTAAGTAAGATTTTAGGATGAAATACCATCTAGGTTTTTGAATGCATGGATAATTCATAAATGGATGAAAAAAAGGTAAAATTTTGATTGGTTGAATGAGGAACTTACAAGTTAGAGTAATCAAGAAGCAATTTTTGTGGAAAGGGCATTTTCACAAAGAATGAACTCACCAATTTTGCTAACACCTTCTCCTTATAAAATGGTATTGGAACATGCCCTCAGATTGCTTACAATACACCTAGAGTGACCTAGTCTTGAGTCACCAAAAGGCATGGGTTTTAGGCTCTAAGGAATACTATGTGTGAAAGAGAGTAAGGTTAAATGTTTAGCGAATCTAGGGAAATTTGATGGATGAGACACAATGAATGAGACCTCAGGAGTATGTAGGAATGGGTAATGAAGGTTACTAAAGTCTGCAACATGAAATGTGACTTGTTGTGAAGTTCCTTTCCTTAAGAAGAAATGAACTAGTTGGACCATGGTTAGAAGAAGTTGGGGTCAAAACATGGTAATAGGGATTCTTGGACAGTTAAAAAGTACGGAGAAAGTGGGAAATGATTAGAGAAGGATAAGAGGTAGGGACAATAACATTGTTGAGAGGTCATGTAAGAGAGGTACAAGTTATGCTTGTTAGAATCCTATTTTCCACTACCTATATAATGAAGGATAAAGTAAGGTAAGACTATTGGTTCTAACCATTGTTTATGAGTTTGTTTGAGTAATATTATAGCATTCCTCAAGATGGCTAAGCATGACCACATGTACAAAGGAGAGGCTAAGATGTAAGAGTTACTTGTGTGAGTATGATGGTTGAAAATTGAATTCTTTTTAGTGATTTGAGGACAAAGTTCAAGATGTTCTAAGGTAAAGAAAATTGGAGTACAAAAAGTTGACTTATTTACTACATCATTTTATCCTCTTAATGTGCATAGTAGGATGTTTGGCTTGGTTTATGATAGACTAGAATAAGTTTTTTGTAGACTAGAAATGATCCTTAATTTGTAAAGTAGGTAGAAGTGAAGTTTATAAATATCCTTATATCTAAGTATATGAATGAGATTATATGCTTTTGTGTACATCACTCCTAAGATATTTTCTTTTCTTGGGATGCCTCCTTACTTCTAGACCCTATTCCACTACTTCTCTTTTACCTTTTCTGAATTCATTTTAATCTCTATCAGTTACTTTCACTACTTATTAACCTCTGTCAGCTACAATATGTTTGTCTTAACAAATTTTTACCTCTTTAAAATTTTAAAAGTGTTTATGATGAATGTTGTGCTTTTACATATTTATAACTCAGATTTAGGTTCAATTCAGTCACTGCATGCATCTCTCGGGACCCATGGGAGAGAGGAGAATGAGGAGTTTGACATGCACCCTAGTTTATAGGTACGTGATTAAATATCAGTTGATTACATTTTTCACATATGCAAAAACATTTAATTATGATTTATCGTTCTACTTATTGCAACTAATTTAATATCCAATGATTGCAGGTATCTGACAGTGGCCTCAAAAGAGAAGGGGAGGAGCATATTCTGTTACATGAGGATTTACAGGTAACCTTTACGTGAAGTGGAATCAAGATTCTATATTGTGAATCATTTTATTATATAAATAGTATTAAAAATAGGAATAATTCTATAGTATATAAATTTATTTTTCTTTGTACTAACTACCATTGAAATTCCTTCGAAAGACTACTAAATGTTCTTATAATGTAGCCCTCATCCACTCCTGCTACATCCGTAGCATTTCCCACTATGGTGTCATCTATTGGTGATGCGGTGGATGTCTGAATGTATGGAGAATTCATGGGACATGGAAATTTTCACAATTTTTGTGCTGATACAACTTGTCATGGGAGGAAAGTTCCATCAAATTGTGTCTTTGTTAATATCCTTAGTGTCATTGATCCTAATTACCCTCTACTATTTCCTACCTCTTTCACAGACATGTTGGCAGATGTTGTCAATAGCTTTACCATTTTGCCACTTTCTGAAATGCATCGTAGCCATCCACGGTAATCGCTTGTTTGGAAAAAATTTACATGCAGTTTTGGCTTTGCGGTATTCTTAGTATATATGAATTATAGTAACACAAACTGTTTAAATTTTGTAAGATGATGGGGTACCCGCCAAAAAAATAAGGCAGGAACCAAGTACAAAAATGACACCCAACTCGATACATAAGAATCCCAAAATAAAAAATCATATTTCAGAAGAATTATCTCCATTGTGTGCACTGGACAACAGAGGAAAAAAATATTTCAAATGATTAACCAAATTATTTTATAACATTAACATGTGTTTTAATTGTGTATTTGTTGGATTTAATCATGATTATAGTTTTCAGAAGTGTTTTTAGTTTGAATGTGCCATGATGCTTCACAATCGGTGTATTATTCATGATTATAGTTATCACAAATGTTTTTTGTTTTAATGTGCCATGTGGCATTATAATGTGTTGATTATTCATGATTTTAGTTGTCATATTTGTTTTTTGTTTGAATGTGTCATATGGCATCACAAAGGGTTGATTATTCATGATTATACCTGTCACAAATGTAGTTTTTGTTTGAATGTGCCATGTGGCACCACAATGGGTTGATTATTCATGTTTATAGCTACCACAATTGTTTGTTTATATGTGCCATGTGGTGTCACAATGACAACCACATGTAATCATAGAATCTTCTCCCCACTTTATTCAGCCATCATGTGATTTTGCAAAATATTGATGTAGTCCAAGATCAATCTCAGTCAATACACTATGTTACATAAGATGCAGTAACCAATTAGAATCTTAAAGCTCTCTAGACATGCTTCTTCTCCACTATCTTCAAACCCCAAGCTCAAACAAATCCTTTCTCCCTCACCTTTCCTAATAATCCAATTATCTCAACATTTTAAAATCCACTTATTCTTTCCATTTTAGCCCTTGAATTAGATCAAAACAACCAAATAGTATATTTGAACCTACCTTTATCAACTTTGTCTTCATAGGCTTCTTAAGTAGCTTGCTTTTGACTCTTTCATGGATGTGCAAAACAAACCACTCCCATTTACGATCACCCTTTATATTTTTTTAGATTTTTGCAAAGTTTTTTGACTAAATTCTTTTATTAGACCTCTTTCCTCTACCAACTCCCTTCACTAGCATACACCTCTTTTGTACCTATTTAGTCCTTTAGTTTGCTATAACTTTTGATTCCCCCAATTATTTGAGTAATTAAAAAAAATTGGAATGTCCATTAAGGGCTTACTTCATTATACAAATTCACACAGTAGCTTCCTTTTGAAATTTCCTTTTCTAATCCACCTTTTCCAAATTTCAATTAGGCCTTACGACTAAGCTCCTCCAGTTAAGAGGTATGTCCTGAACTAAATGGAATTTGAATTGTTTCGGACCATGAAAAATCTTGAATTACCTTCTCCATAATACTTAGATGATAATATTTGAGTTTCAACTCTCAATCGTCTCTTTAACCTTCTCAACTATCAAGCCCTTATCTTGTCTCTTTATTCAAAAATTGTATCCTAAAGGTAACCATATAGAATGTCATGAAGTAATATCTAGTATTGATCCAAAATATCTAGAATAAGTCGGGGAAGAATTATTAGTTCAATAATTACAAACTTCACACCTTAATTCTTTCATGAAGACTCAAACCGCAATATTCTTCTTTAACTCTGAGTTATTCTTCTCTTATTGTTATGAACAGTTGTAACCTCTAGATGAATCAAGATCTCCTTCACATAAAATTTGTAGTAAAAGGAATTTAAGATTGTATGCTCCAAGTTCCTCAACCTAATTCAATTTTTGAAGTCCCCACAGTTTTCAATACTCTTGTTCATGCATGCAAAACATGCACTTACATGTTAGTTTTTAGACTGTCACGATTAACTTGTCATTGGAAGATATTCATGACTCAAAACTTTGGATTCACCATTAGGGATATACTACAATGATATCTTACAAATGTGAGCTACTGATAATCTATAGACTCCAAGAACTCATAAATGTCTTCTAAACCCTAAAAGGGTTTTGTCACAACACGAGAAAATGATATTTTACTATCAAAGGTAAACCGCGTACCTTCAAGGCTTGAAACTCATTCTAAAGTATTATTGTTCCCTCCTTTTCATTGAAAACTTACCATTCATGCCACATTTATTGACAACCCCAGGAATAAGAAGTAAATATCACTTCTCTATACTCAGGGATAGGGCATTACTACTATAGGTAATTTCTTATATTGAATCTATCTTTCTCTTGCCTTGTGAGACCACATTTTGAAAGAGATTACATCTAATAATTGGTTCCTCATTGTTCCTTCTCCCAACCTCCAAAGTGACAATTACATCAATGCAGGGCCTAACACTAATTTTTTTACTACAATTTATGTTGTTGTCAAGCTTATAGAGTGTATTCAAGTTGTTTCTTCACTCACAATCGTGAAACCTCGCAACATTAGAATAATACTCAAACATCTAACTTCTTACCATTATTATCTCTCATCAATATGCCTAGGCAGAGTTTGTAATCAATGCAACATTTAAATCCTTGACCGATCTATGTCAAACCTGTAAATACATAATAAGTTCCTCTTAAAACTTCTTGGAAATCTCTTCTCATTGAATGACCATCTGGATGATGGCTTGAAAAATAGTTACAAAAGCTTTAAATATGTCTTCATGAACCTTATAACTGATTTTTACCCTTTATACCCTTTCATCTTTATAATTTGTGTTCCATTACACCAATAAATGACTCTTCCTAGTTCTAAGGTCTTAGGATTTAAGAGCTAGAACACATTCCTTGACCTATTTAGGACCTCTAGAACTCATTGTAGTTGCCACCATCACATTTATTTTGTAAATAACTCCAAGAACTGACTAAAACAACTATTACAATAAAAAATTACCTCCAAGAGTTCAAAATGACATTTAGGAGGGAAATGTTAAAATTTGAATTTGTAAATGCCTTATTCAATCCTGACACACACAATAGACCCAAGATAGCCTATAGGACCTGTCAACACACTTAGAAGTCAAAATTGAGTTTATTATCCTATATACAACCTAGGAAGTTGATGCTCATGCATCAAATACTTAAACGTGTGAACCAATGTTTTCCTCTATTTATAGCAGTGGACTAACATTGTTTTTTATTTGTATTATAGGTGAGATTTGAATCCATTTTCTGCCATCCATCAATATTAGTATCGGTAATTTCATATTTTTACTAGTTCATTCATCACATATGCAAGTTAATGTAATGTTTTCTTTCTACAAGTTCATTTTTTTTACTAGTTCATTTATCAAATTTTCGAGTTCATTTATCAAATCAAAGATTTTCATATATTTAGCCAGCAAAAGGAAAGCTTTTCATATTTTCATAATCATCGTAAAAAACTACTTTTTGTTAGATAATATAACCTATGAATTCAATTTTAAAAAAACTCTCAATGCCATTTTTAAAAACTTATGTTCTTTGTATTCCACGCATTATGTATCTTGTTACTGATCTGGTCATGTCATTTCATCAACACAAATAATTATCTTATAAGTAATGCATTAAGGACTAGATTTCTTTTTATATTTAATGATTATGAGGAACAAGTGTGAAATGAAAAAGGGCCTCAATTTACATGGTATTTTTCATTCTTGTAAACACAAATATAAGGAAAGGGTTTTGACATTTGTGATGGATTAATATGCTTCACCAACGATTTACACTTTCCCTAATCCACTTTATTGGGAATATTATGTAGATGAGGAAAAGAATAATGGTGGACATCGAGTTTATCTTTTCTATCATTATACCACACTCTTGTTTTCAAAGGAATAATATACTTGCAAAATATTGTATGTAGTAGAAGATTTTGTTCGTGATTTTTATAGCATTTGATAATCTTGTAATATTTCTAATTCGTTTCCACTTTCACAAGGAAACAAGAGCTAATCTTGTAAGTTTTCTAATTCATTTTCACTGTCACAAGGAAACAATATTCAACAACGAAATTGAAATGCCCAGTCATGGAAGCTATAAAATTATTAATTTTTAAATATTATAGGAGTTTTGGTGGATTTTTTCTATATTGTAGTAGTTTTGTGACTCAAAGATATAATGTGGACATGAAAAAGACAAGGACATCACTTTTTTAGTCTTTTCCATACTCCTAGGTCTTGTGTAATACTACAAATTTATTATTGAATACATTATATTATTTATTTTCTATTTTGTATTGATTCTTCTCTATTTTGTTTTCCTTGTGCATCTTTTTCAGGAACAAGAGTGGTGAAAAATATATTTTATGTAGGGAAAAAATGGGGATATGGAGCACTCTTATTTTCAACACAGGATTAAAAAGTAAGCCTATAAGATGTATAAATGGTGTTTCATTTTACTCTTACCACCCATAAACCTAAACAAATTCCAAAAGAAACACATAAAATCTACTATATTTTTCATCTATGTCGAGAATTCGTTCAATTCAATCTAGCTCATGATTTATTAGTAGCCAATAATGAATTCAACCCCATTTAGCAGTAAGTCTAGACATTTAAAATGAAGAAATGGTGTAATTTTTATTCTGGCATTGTCTGGTTGGACAATGTTTTAGGGACATAGTAGGTTGTAGCATTGTAATATTAATCATTATTCATATTAGAAACTATTGCTTTGCGGGAAATCATTCATCTTGTTTATCACATTTCCATATTCATATCATCAACCATGATGGTTAGGATCAAAATTCTCGGTAACAAGAAGAAAGCTTCACATGTCAAAGAGCCATTAGAAAATGCCGAAAGGTTTTATAGTGACACTGTTGCATCCAAGAGGAGAAGGGATGAATTACATACTAAAATATTTGGAGTTAAACAACATAACAAATTACTTTCTTTGACATTTTGTTTACATTGATTTTACAAATGTAAATACTATAACATAATGTTTTCCCAAAAATTCGTTTGCCCCAGAGGATTCCTTGCAGAAACGTTACGAGGACATAGAGGAATTTGAAAAAAAAAATATTAAGGTTTTGGAAGGGAAAATGACATTTTCCAAAAAAGAGAACATACAACTATGAGAAGAAAGAAAATTTATAAGCCTGAAGCTCATAGATCTACGTGATTCGAAGGCCAATATAGAGATGGAATTCCTTCAACTACAGATGACATGAAGGTTGAAACAAATGAGAGCACCCACCAAACCCACCCGGTTTTGAA
>CM034152.1:750656654-750959805 GCA_019776745.2 Taxus chinensis
GAAAAAAAATCCACTTATAATCAGGATAATATGGGATATTATCACTAGTAACAAGAAACAAACATCACCCCTTTTTTTTACCAATCATCTCATAATTCTCAGAATGTCATTGCCTTAGTATTATAAAATTTCATACACCAAGAATAACACAAACACCCTTTTCCACCATTTTAGATCATTCATATGTATAAGGTTCTAAACACATTTACAAGAAACTCCATTTTCATTGATTGAAATACTTGTCATACAATGTTTTTCATGATTTCCTACATATCTATCTTGAGCCTCTTGGTATCTACTCTCTCCAACCTGTATCTTTATCCCAAAAACCTCAACTAACTCTCCTCCTTCGATTTCTCTTCCTGATAACTAAAAGTTGGTGGTTTACACTTGGTTAGGTGACCTAACCCTAGTGTGAAGATACTAGGTTTGTGAAACCGCACTAGGAGGATGGATAACCTGTGATTACACCTTATGAGGTCCTTAAAGAACCCTTTACAACATTATTTTATCCAAACTTAATGCCTTACGCCACTAAACTAACTATGAGAATTCCAAATATTTGAAAGTGATTTTTGGAGGAAACCTCCAAAATCACATTATTACAAACTACCAGGTCCCAATTGACTAATAAATAACAAATCACACCAATGAGGACCCCAACACCTAACACTCTCGTGAAAACCAAACTTATTTTATGTACAATGGAATGATGCTCATGCATCATACTCCCCAAGTAGGAAGATTTGTACACTTGTACAAATTTGACTTTTCTTTCTTTTCTACCAATTATGTTGCACCTTTAAGCTCATATTACATTATTCTCTACTCTTCTTCTCTTCATCAAAAACAAATATTATTTGTTCTTCATCCCTTTTCTTCATCTTCTTCTTTATATCTTTGTCCTATAAAAATAGTATTTCAAATATCTTCCTCTTCATTTAAGCTCCTTCAAGAGCTACTTCTTTAATGGATTTCACCTCTTTATCAAGAATAACTAAACATACACAATCACACAAAACCTTAGGATGAAAAATAGAGAGACTTTTGAGTCTCTTCATATTCTTCTTTCACTTCTCCTTGTTTATCTAACTTGCTCTTTGTTTCCATCACTGTTTTTCCTTATTCTCTTCATTTTCAATTCTTCCATCCATCATCTCATCTTTTCCTTCATCATCCTTCACTTTTTCACCATTAAAAGCACATTCAAGTTCCTATAGCTTAGCCTTAAGCTTCTCTCTTCTCTCATATAAAAACTTGACATCTAAATGTTCTTGTTCTCTTTCATATTCTTCTTCACTAATGTGCTCATACCCTATAACTTCTCTTTTTTTCTCTCTCTCTCTTCTATTTCTCTTTCTTCTCATGGATTAAAAACTTAAGAAATACCTTCACTATCTTCACTATCTCTTCCTCTATTTTCTCCTAGTAAGTTTTTTTCACCTTTCTAAAGCCTCACTTAGGTTCTTTTCAACACCTAGTCTCTTGACTCCTCTTTCTTTCTTTTCCTTTTTACCTTTTCTTGGGAATCTTGTCACTTTTTCTTGCATCTTATTTCACTTTTATCTCTTACTTATTTTCTTATGTATTCCTTTAAGGAACAACCTATCAACTTTACAAAAATATTACAAAAAGGTAATCTGGTTAGTTTAACAACCTCAAATCATGTCATCAAAGTTTCTTATACACACATATATACAAATTCTTGTAAACAACAAGAACTTCTTAATTTCTTCACTTCAATAACTCTTTTCTTATTACCTCCAAAGAGAAAACCTACTCTGATAAAACTTGATGCAATGGGGATGAGAAAACACATTCAAAACACTACAATTAGTTTTATAATCAGCCAAAACATGCAATTCATCATTAGGATTTACAATGCCCAAACTATGCTAAAAAGGCCAAAAACTTGTAAAACTTATTCAATCCAGCCTTTACATTGTTCAGACTCTTCTTTCCATACGATCCTTGCTAAAACATTACCCAAGAAAATGCATCAATGCTTAAAAACTTCATTTGTTGACCTTCAGCTTCAACTCAAGAATAAGGCTACTAGCCCTAAAACCATGCAAAGCTTGTTGTCCATAATGACACCCAAAGGATCATTAGGTTATGAATACATTTTTAGATAGACATTAAGGGCATTATGCTTCTCCGAATCTTTTAGATACTATGTCTTAATACACCTCCTTCAAATTATGCAAAACAATTTCCAAATAGGCCTAATTTAGTAGCCCTCATTCTGTGAAAACCATATAGTTGGGAGAAAACACCAGACTTTCAATTGAAACCGCATAATTTTCTAAATACCCATTATGGAGCTTGTGCCTCATGCAAAATTTTGTTATCAAATTCTTTGAATAAGTCCTTCAAATCCACCCTTATCGTTTTTCAACTAGGTTACTTAGGTTAACCTTAAGCATTATTGATTGGGTTTTCAAGCTTCATTTGTTTTTATTTGGGTCACATAGCTCTAAAACATCCTTAAATCTCTTAAAACACCCTCTCACAACTTTTTCTCAAGTCTCCAACTTTGTTTTCCTCCTAAAATCAACATTACTACTTGTTTCTTCTTGTGTCTTGAACTAGGTAGGTTCATGACTGATTTTTAATTGTCCTTAAAACCGAGGGCTTAGTGGTCACTTTAGTAAACTATGTCTCACCTTATTTAACCTCTATCCACCTTTATGTAAACTTTCTTCACTAATTTTGACACCCTTTTAGAAATTCCTCACAAATACTTGCTCTAAAATGTGCAAACAAGGTATGAGATTGTTTCGCCACACTTTTCTCTCCTAAAACCTATCATTTGTCCTTAAAATTATGGATACATATTTATTAAATCTCCACCTACCTTTTTAACAAATTATAACAGGAGGTGAGGAAAAGTATTAAGTGTTTTTTTGTTTCTCCTTTTCCAAACCCTCCAAGACTGGGTCTCACTACATAGTCAATCTGAGTTTTGCTCATTACACTAATCTAAATTATTTCATTCACCTTGAGACTTCTTGACATATTTCCTTGAGCCTCTCTCCACCTTTTCATAAATTCTTAATCCTTTTTATGTGGAAAAGGTCAAGTTTAACCTATTTTTCACCTTTGTTCAAACCCTAAGTGTAGACACAAAATCTATGCACTTGGGTACATTTCTAGGTCCTAAAGCTTGCTAATATATACATGATTCCTAAGCAAGAAAACTAGTGGTTGAAAACTCATTTTTTCCTTTTTTCTTTATCTCTTATCTTATTTTTGGTCTTACACATCATACAACCCTGTCGAAACTTAACTTATTTATCTTGTATGGCCTCAAATATGAGCACCCAGTTAGAACAAGAGTGCCTAGACACTCTTATCCCCTTCTGGGTGTTACTGGCCATCTCTATCCTTTTCTCACTCTTTTGGGTCTCTTTTATATTTTGGGCATCTTTTACACTTATGGGTCGGCCTTCCAATTGTTAATTATGAAATTAAAACAAGGGAATCATATATATACTTAGTTACTTCTCCAAAATCAGGGGCCAAACACTAGCATTATCTACTATCACCTAAAATTACATTCAATGGCACAAGAGCATTACAAAGCATCCATTTAGAACATTCACTCAACGAAAAAAGGCTAAATTCTTATGCATTCATAACATAGGAGGGGAGGTTCATTCTATTCCATCTCACTTATTCTATACATTGTTATATTCTAGATCTATCCCGCTATCATGGTGCAAATTACACAAGGGAATCATAGGGCATCAGTACACACACATTCACACAGAACTATATGGAGTTTGAAATGTAGTCCAATGCTCATTACTAAGTTCAATCTTCGGGTGACTGTTGGGGTCAGTTTGACTCCACATGCCACATCTTTATTTTTAGGATTTGATGTGGTTTGTGGGTATGTGTAGCTAGACATTTGGTTTACAGGTTATAGGTACAATCAATGACATTGTAACAAGATCAAAGTGAAAAAAAGAGACTAATAATAAAGCTCAACATACACAAAAAATATTAGAACCTGCACATCTGGGTGGACACTAGTGCCCAAATCTAGTCACTAGGTGCTTTTGTCCTGCACAATTATGAGTCTCAGAACCTCTGGTGAGCCTTGATGATGTTACTTCTAGTTTGTTTTAGCTATTCGCCAACCCACATCATCTCCAAATCATGTGAAATTAGCTAATTCATCTCCTCTCCCTCTCTTGGTTAGGGTTTCTTATCATTGCATGCTTGTTGTTTGTCCATTTACCATATTTTATTACTTATATATCATACACTACAATAGTTACTATTAAATATAGATTTAATTCAAATTATATTAAATCATTTGGTGAACCCGACCGCTCGATCCCTACCTTGCTTTTAGGCATTCTTCTGATTATTATCCCATGGCTGAGACTTATGAACCCTTTACTAATGAAGATCTTTGTGACCTCCAGGACCATGTTGATTAAAATCTTCAAGACTTAGTTCTCTTATTATTTTCCACCTGTGAGGAAGCCACTAACCTAGTTGAGCTCAACCCGCTAGTCTTTAATAATAATTCTCTTCCTATTACGAAACACCCTCCTAAATCTACCCTTCCACCCACCTCCAATGTTCGTGTTTCTATGCCTAGTCCTACCAATCATTTCACCCAGCCTATTACTTCTCACACATGACAAGTCTACTCTTTTGCACACCCAAGACCTAGCTTCTTTATACCATGACCTATAATCCCAAATATTCCAATTACAAATTACTTCAAATTCCTCCCCATCTCTTGACTCCTCACTTCTCCTTCATAGTCCTTTTGCACATGCCATATCCTTTTATCCACTTCCTCCTAACTTCATTGAACCCAAGCTTCCTACCTTCAATGGCCATGGTGATCCTCAGGAGCATCTTCAATCTTTTCATGTGGCATGTATTGACCATGCAGACAACCTTACATTACTGGCTAAATTGTTTCCTAGAAGTTTGTAATATTACGCTATGCATTGGTTCTATGATGTACCTATTCACTCAGTAACCTCTTTTACATACTTATCCAATGCTTTCCTTGCACGTTTTTTCTATCAATATCGGTACTAAAATATCCTATGCACAACTAGCTAAAATCAAACAAGGATCTAATGAGTTTCCAACTGACTATGTTTTACGTTATAACAATAACCTTGTTAAGATGATAATGTACTAGCTGATTCTGAATTATAAGATATCTTTATTTAAAGTCTTTTACCTCCACTTCAGGAGAGTGTTATCTTTGAGACCTCTTCCTCCTTTGATCAGTTATGCCATACACTCAAATTGTGTGAAAGAAAATTTCTATCTATGGGAAAATTAAAAAAATTTATGATGTTACTTCATCCTACTCCTCTAATAGGTTTCAAGATAAATATACCCTCAAACCATATCATAATCCCAATGAATATAATACCACTTTTAACGTTATTTCTACACCTTATAAGATTGAAATACAACCCCAAAAGAATATTTTTCCTAAATTACCTTACGTACATCGGTTCCTATTACCACAGCTTATTGAAAGAAATATTATTACTCTTCCACCACCACTCAACCTCGATCCTTCTCCCCTACGTGGTCATAACTACAATGAAAATGCATGTTGTGACTACCACAAATGCATTGGGAATTCTACTGATAGCTAATTTAAACGTAAACATCTTATTCAAGATATTACTGAAAATAATGTAGTCAAGCTCCCTAAGCCATCTACTTCCAAACTGGTCAATGATAATCAAAAGATCAAAATCTTTAATGACCCA
Source organism: Taxus chinensis (assembly GCA_019776745.2). NCBI lineage: Eukaryota > Viridiplantae > Streptophyta > Pinopsida > Cupressales > Taxaceae > Taxus > Taxus chinensis. The sequence goes on from CM034152.1 coordinate 750,662,420, forward strand.
TTTCGCAAGCATGAAAAGAAAGATATTGAATCTTTTGCAAACCATACACCTCGTGATATTCTTTCTCCTTCATCAGGTCCTATTGAATTTATTGTTACTATTGCTGACATACAACCACTAGTCATCACATTCTCAAATCCTGATTATCACACTACATTCTCTTCTAATTCATTAAATATCAATGCTTCTATTGGTACTTATATCGGTGTCAACAATACCTTGGTATATCCATCAACCTTTACCAATGCATGCTTAGTGGAACTTATTTTAGCTATAAAATGTCCCACCTCTCTAATCACATTTGTAGTTCCTAATTATCATGGTCATGTCATTATTGCCATCATAATTGGGTCTCTTATTTATTTACACCATTCTTGTTTACTTATGAAATTGTAGGCTATGACATGCTCTTAAGTCTTCCTTAGCTCCATGTTACCTAGGCCATCCCTTCCCTATATCACTTGTGTCTTAAGTTCATCCATAATAAACAAGCTATCACCATCAAGGGTGTTCCTCCACGTACACCATTACCTCATCCATATCTTACTAAAATATTTGCACTATCTATGGCATCTATCCCTCCTACACCTCACTCTCCCATTCGTACATGATTTTCATTATGACCTTGTTGTCCTCATCGGTCCATTAGTCCACCCTACTAGCCTAAGTCCCTACTCGAGAAGACCCTTCTCATAGGTTTTATCCACCTCTTTCTCTACCTATTTCTCCACATCGGTCTCATTCACATGCACATAGTTACTCTCCTACACCACCTATATTATATCATTGTTACACGCCTTTGTCTCCTTGAATATCGAGTGGGGGGCCCTCACCCTTTAGTATCATTGGATAGTATTCTATCCCTTACACACTTAAGGGGAATTACACTTTATCTCATTATTTTTCCATCACTATCATTTGTCTCTAGTGTTTACTACTACACTTCATGCTTCACACTTCACGCTTCATGTCTAATATTTCTAAGAATTATTACACCTTTGGTACACACACTGTATCATCACTACCCAATGACATAATCTAGTTCAATAGTTCATACTCAGTTGTTAAGGTCCCAATTATTAAATGAACCTCACATCATCTACACATCAAAATCTATGATTCATGATAGATATTCTCTAGTATATACTCTAAATCATATGCAATACCTTCATTTACCAATGACACACTCTTGTTCTATGGTTCATTCTTGATTGTTGAGGGGGAATTTCTTAATGAACCTCATCTCATACACATCCATCAGGTACAATGATGTCTCCTCCTCCCTTCACATATTACACATGACAACATGTCATCACACTAGCATAACATTTGCATATCTTGGTCGTATTTACTCTTGTTAGCTTATTCTACTTACATGTTACACTTTGTTTCCTATGCCTGACAAATTCTTAGTATGTCGGTATCTTTTTCTATATACACATGCTCATTCACTTGCTATCTTGAGGTGAATGTAGGACCTTTCACATATTTTTACACAATTCATGATGCCTGACACAACTCTTTACCAGTCCCACTGAGGCTCTCGAGGGAATCTAATTTTTCTACTCTTATACTTCATACATCACAGGTTCTATTGTCACATTATTTACTACTTATTACTGTCACTTTACATTTCACTAATCTATATATGCTTTGACATATTATTTATCTCTCTAACATGTTAATGGGTGATTCATGTGTAGAATTTGTCTTGTAGGATCAATATAATCATGGTTATCTGTTACTTCTTGTTTCCTATTATTTTCTATTATTTGTAAGACATGCCACATGCCTTGCTTGTTCATTGTTTTCTTATGGAAAATTCAGCCCTGATTGTATTGTGACATTATGAGCAAAGTCCCATGTATGAAAACCAATTTTTACATTCTACATTTTCTTCACACTTGCTAGTTATATAGTCTTCTATTACATGTTAGCTTATTTTTACTAACTCTTATTACTATCCTATTTTGTTTGCATGTACCTTGGTTTCTACCATTCCCATCCCCTACCCCCTACAAGTATCCACTTTCAGATATGCATATCAGATTTTGGTCCTCTCCTTTGTACCGCATTCTCCTACAGTCACCGCATCCACACTAAATGAGGGGGAAATATATTGGGTGAACAAGTAACCCCTACAATAGCCCATAGATTCTGAACAACACAAAATAGTAAAAAATAAACACGGGCACATAGTTTTAGATTGGCTTAGAATCAAACTTGGGACCCAAAATATGGAGCAAGAAACTAGTGCCCTGACCTAGTCAGTAGAAATGTGCGCTTGTGTCCTAGGGGGTAAAATGTTAGGATTATACCAGTTGTACAGATAGTTCAAGCATGCAATGAATAATGCAGAAAACATAAAATAGAAAAATAATGCAATAAAACAGAGACCCAGATTTAATCTAGTTCACCCAAAATGGGCTACATCCACTAGAAACCTCTAATCCTTTTATTCAAAATAGCCAAACTCTCTATCACAGTGTCGCCACTAATACAATGAGCCTCATAATTACGACCCTTTAAATATATTAGGGTTTTTTTTTTATCATTTTGGGGAAACATAGAATACCAATCAGGGATGTGACCTAATAAGGAACGGTACTAGATTTCACAGTGCATAAATCAAGATAGAATGTGGCTATCAGGCTCCACAACCAAGAGAAAACAATAGACCTTCTCAGTTCAACACAATTTATAGCATTTTTTAGATCTATTCTCTAATGGTAGTGAACTTTCCTCCAGTTACAAAATTCAGTCTATCAGTCACATTTCAGTTACAATTGGAACAAATCAGAATAATAAGAACAAATCAGGGACGTACCATCTGCAATGGCGCTTATTAAGGAACTGTTACAGAATGAGATAAAATATAGAACTCTCTCCCCAAAAATACTCACTCTTGGCATGTGAGATCACCCAAAAACCTCACCATTGGCAATCAATTCTATCAAGCTCCAAGAAAATTATGACAATTTTCTATCCTTTACTCTCTTCACACATCAGTTGCACTCTTTCCTTTTACACACTTTCACACTTTACTTACTTATACATACATGTTACTATGATTTTTCACATATGAAACTTTGACTACTTTCTCGCTCTTATTTTACAGGTTCATCCTTCATAAAAAATAAGAAGTAGCTTACATAAACAATAACAAGCTCCAACAACACAAAATATTATGCATATACACTTCACCCTTAGGGTCTGACCTCCCCATCCTAGTCTCCACGCTTCATATTATGATCACTTCACGCTTCACTTATCCACTTGGCACACTATCAGACTACACTCTTCTCTACATGAATTACAAGGTATTCATCTTCTATCTACTTTATGCTACTCACTTATTCACTCAATAACATAAAGTGGGAGGAAAATTTAGACACAAAATCTATGACACTTAGGTACATTTCCAGGTCCTAAAGAATACTAATATATACATAATTACTAAGAAAGAAAACTAGTGGTTGAAAACTCCTTTTGGCCATTTCTACTTTATCCCTTTATCTTCTTCTTCGGTATTACACATCTTACTAGCCCCACCGTTTAAACTTGAACTATTTATATTTTATGGCCTTAGGCAGTAGCGCCTAGTTAGGATAGAAACGTTCCTAGGTGATCTTGTCCCTCCTAGGTGAAATCCTAACCCCCATTTATCCCTCTTCTTCCCTCTTTTGGGAATCTTTTGGGCATACTTTACACGAATGGGTCAGCCTTCTAGTTGTCAATTACAAAATTCAAATGAGGGAATCATATATATACTTAGTTACTTCTCCAAAATAATGGGCCAAACACTATCATTATCTATTATCATCTAAGCTTGCATCTCAAAGGCACAAAGAACATTACAAAACATCCATCTAGCACATCCACACAAGGGACAAGGGATGAATTCTCACTCTGCATACACACCATATGAGGGGAATATTTATTTTATTCCATCTGAACACATTCTATCATACTTGGAGCTATATTCTAGATCTAGCTCTGCTATCACTATGAAACTTGCATAAGGGAATCTTAGGGAATCATTACACACACTATTCACACAGAACTACATGGAGTTCTAAAATGTAGTGCAGTGCTTGGTACTAAGTTCACTCTTCAAGTGGCTGTTGGGGTCATCCCAACTCCACATACATCTTTATTTTTAGGATTTGATGTGGTTTGTGGGTATGTGTAGCTAGACATTTATTTTATAGGTTACAAGTACAATCAATGACAGTGCAACAAGATCAGAGTGAAAAAAATAGACTAATATCAAAGCTCCTCCTGCATAAAAAAGATCAGAACCTAAGCCCCTGGGTGGAAACTAATGCCCAAATCTACTCACTAGCACCCAGGTGCTCATGTCCTTTTGTGGGATATTCTATCCTACACATTTTTGAGTCTTAGAACCTCTATTGAGCCTTGATGACACTAATTCTAGTCTGTTTTAGCTATTCATTGGCCTAGATCATCTCTAGATTGTGTGAAATCAGCTAAGTCATCTCCTCTCCCTCTCTTGCTTAGGTTTTAATATCATTTTGTGTTTTTTTCTTATCCATTATGGTATTTTATTCTTATTTATTATACACTACAATAGTTACTCTGAAATATAGATTTAATTCAATTTATATTAAATCACTAAACATGGTACAAGATGAGAACTAGACTTTTAGGTTTAAATTCACTTCATCACATTTTTGGACTTATTCCAAATTTCTCACTCTAATGTAGACCTTCTTTCAACTCTAATAATGAATTTATAACCTTTCTATCCACTCCTATAACATATATGGCATCAAGAATGGTGATGTAGCAATCATCTTAGACTATGAGTTCTGTGTATAATAGTTTGGTTCCCTTCCTATTGAAACATTTCCTTAAACCTCACTAAAAATTGACTACCACTCTAAAAATCCCATAGAAAAGGTGTACATACTTGCTTGTGTGAATTTTATCCACCATAGTCTCTAGTCTCACTTTATTTCTCTCCAATTCCATCAAGAAATAAAGTAAACAAATGGATTACCTTATCGAACACACTTAGATCAATGTTCCATAGGCACTAAAGATTTAACCCCCACCTTCTCCTATTGAAATGCTCTTAGAACCTCCTCTTCTAACCTGAAAAGTAATCATTTTTCTCAAAACATAGAATTTTTGCTTATAATCTTGATAATATGGGATATTATTGCTAGTAACAAGAAACAAACATCACCCCTATTTTACCAATCATCTCATTATTCTCAAAATGTCATTTCCTTAGCATTATCAATTTTCATACACCAAGAAGAACATAAAAACCTCTATCCATCATTTTATATAATTCATATGTACAAGGTTCTAAAAACATTTACAAGAAACTTCATTTTCATTTATAGAAAGACTTGTCATACATTTTTTTCATGATTTTCTATAGATCTACCTTAAGCCTCTTGGGCTCTCTAACTCTCTACCAACCTATCTCTTTCTCTCAAAAACCTAAACTAACTCCCCTCCTTTGAATGTCTCTTCTTGAATTACTAAAATATGGTGGTTACACTTGGTTAGGTGACCTAAACCTCGTGAAGAGTAACTATGGTTTGTGAAACCTCACTAGTAGGATGAGAGAACATGTGATTACACCATATGAGGTCCTTAGAGAACCATTTACAACATTTATTGAACCTAACTTAACACTTAAGCCAATAGAATCAATTATGAGATTCAAATATTTGAAAGGTGATTTTTGAAGGGAACTCCAAAATCACATTATTTCAAGACTAATGAGGTACAAATGGACTAAGAACTAACACACCAAACTAATGAGGATCCCAACACCTAACACTCTAGTGAAAATCAAAATTATTTTATGTACAATGGAATGATGGTCCAACATCATTTGGAGTCCCTTTTGTGCTTGGTTTTAAATGAGGAGTTCTGAAAGTGCCAGAATTTTAAATGAGGGATGATTTACTTGATTACATATGTTTCTAAAAGTTATTATGTCATGAAAGGATAACCAAGGGGATATATTTACTCATAATAATGTGATAGAATCAAAATAATTAAACCAAATTTTTTTGTCCAAAACCGTATAGGAGGGCCAACTTGTAGATTTTTACAACTTGACCAAAAATGATGGTTTTGACCAGGAGGGAAAAACATGTTTTGAATTTATGGGTCGTAGGATGAATGTTTATAGGTGTGTTTTATGCATTTAAACTTTAGAAACCGACATAAAGGTGTGCAAAGATAATAAAATAATAAAAGAGCTATTAGGGAGTGCCAAACAAGAGTGAGGAGAGTGCATTTGTACATACAAGTGTGCAATGTAAAAATCAGTAATGTCAAAGGATGTATTTTCAAATTTGAGTGTCTGGATTTTCCCCCTTTAAGTATGAAATTAAATTATAGACTTAAAGGAAAATATATCTAAGTGTGTAGACATACTTTGAATTTTCTCGCAATAACTTTGTTTTGTAGTATCCCATTGTGTTGGTGTTGGCATGTTCGAAAATAAAACCTGAAACACAAAGTGTAGTCAATTCCTGAGATGGGATATTGAAATTTAACTCAATATGTAATGAAATTACTATAAAAAATGTGCAACAAGAAATGCCAAAAGAGATGCAAAACATGGAAGGAATACACCTATTTTTTTTTCAGAGGATTTTTTCTCCCATTCTTATGCTTTGGATATTTTGGATATGTTGAACCCTGGCAAATAATTTGGGGTGATCAGAATCCAATTTATATAGAGGAGAGGTTGATGTATTAGGTTTACAAACCCAACACACAAATGCTAAAGATAAAAAACCAAAAATATAAGGAGTTGAAGCACCTCGCCAAGGAAGAATACCATGGATAGGAAATTATTCATACGAAGAACTTAGCCGCTTCAATACCTTCCGAAACACCATGGACCATACTGTTGCATGAAAATATAATTTTTTTTAAAAAAATTAGGACACACAACATAAAAGAGAAATAAGTGCCCCCATACTCTTCCCATATTCTGTAAAACTTAGTAGAAATTGAATAGAACCGATTGCATGCCAAAATTTGATTGGATAAAGAATAACCATGCCCCTAATGTGACCAAACATAAAGATGAAACTGATTACCATGGAAAAAGAGAGAATGCAATATTTCATGCCCCCTGAATATGTGCCAAAATGAGTTAAATAACCATATGGAAATGTTGTAGCAATGATGAAAAACCTGATACTATTTAAATATATGGAGAAAGTGCCCAATGGGAAAAACCATATAATAGGGTCAAAACTATTTGTATGGTCCTAACCAAATTCTATAGTTTTTAACCATGTAGATTTTTATAAATTCTTGTGCATGATTCCAATTTTGAGGAATTTTTTTATGCTCCTACATATGTTTGTGCCCAGAAAAATATTTGTCTTTTCGAAATGTAGAATAAAACCCCATATGTTTTCCCTCTCTTTTGAGGCATGTGTAATGAATAATTTGAGTGCCTGAATCAAAATAAAATATGTATACGCATGCCTGAGATGTTGAAAAACTATAGTCAACTTTTGAAAAGCTAATGTGGTGGCCACAAAGAGGAAATTATGCTTATAAGGGGGATACACATGGTAGAAACCATGGCGCAAAATAGGTGCAATAAGAAAAAGAAGCATGATAACCATAACAATGTTAATGCAACAAAAAACAATAGAAAATGATGTGTTAGTAGAGAACAAGTGCATACAATGTAGAATCAAGTGAAAACATGTAAAGAAATGTCACAGAAAAGGAAAAAATGCTTGTGAACATGGGACACCCACGGTGCTACAAGACAATCAAGGCCCATAAGCCTATAAATAAGAGATGCACAACCAAACACAACACATAATGCCACAAACATAGGAAACCCATGATGTTATAATACAAAAAATTCCCGTAGGATGGAATCAAAGTAGAAAAAAATCATACACACACAACTATCAAACATGTATACAAATATATTGTATCCGAATGTGATGAAAAACACATATCATTTGATATAAAAGAGATAGCGATAATTGTAAGCACTCCACAATACACATGTGTTAGTATTTTTAGTCCAAATGATAGTAAATACACTACACACACACAAGAAAAATGAGGAAAGAGAGGAAATATAATGGAAATATTGTTGGAGGTGACAAGGAATAAGAGGGGGGGTGAATTAGTCCCCAGTAAAAAAAAATTCACTTGTGCTTCAAACCCTAATCGCACAACTTCATGCAGATCACACATCAAAACATATAGCCTTCTAAATGAAATATGCACAATGCAAGAATCAAAATGATACACATATAAAGCCACTTAGAATGATAATGAAATTAGATCGACACTTTTATATATATATATATATATAAGATTAATGCCTTCAACAAAGATCAACAAAGCACAATGAAGATGTATCAAGATGAACAAAGTAGTCTCATAAATATCCAAGAGTATATACTTATTCAAAAGTGATTACAACTCAATATCAGATCTGAATACACCTTAGAAACCTGCAAATTACATCAACATGCTATGAAGATAACATCTAAACTCAAACATCCAAATCTTCCCTCCTTCTCCAACTCACTCTCAAAGAAAAAACACCAAATTTTCACTTGCTCAAATTATTCTCATGAAAATGAGATTCCATGTGTTTTGGGCTAGGCCCAAAATGTTTTTATTTGAAGCAAAAGGGTTCTTCAAAAGAAGATAAAAGGGGTTTTCAAAAGCTAGAAACAATATGCCCATAACTTCACTTTTATAGCCTCTCCAAGGCTCAAATTCAAACTCAATTTCTTTTCCTCCTTTGGCTCAACCAATGCATCATATAAAAATTCTTAATTCAAATCATAACAGCCACAAGTGACCCAAGTAGGTCAGCCTAGCCTAAACCATCATTTCTGTGACAAAAAATGACTCAAAACCCCATGGGCACAAAGATAAAAATTCCCTTACTTAAAAACCATCCTTATTCATGACCCATAAATCACCAAACATGTTTAAATTAAAATTTAAACATCATAAATTGTCTCAATTAATATCAACCAATCAAATTATTTCATGTAATGGGTTCAGTGCTCTTTGTATTTTTCAAAATTGTTGTTTCTTGCACCCTTCAGCGCCATGGAAACTTCATAATGCCAAAAAATCAATTCTATTGAACCAAAACATTCCATGTGACCCTAAAATGGAAATTTCAGAACTTTTAGAACACTTATAAGTAATACATAAGTCATGAAACATTAATATCTTCAAATCACAACAACATTTGCCTTCACTAGATCAACCTGCCAAAACAGTTGTTTCTCAATATTAGCTCATAAAATCACGTATACATACATTAAATACTTAAAAATGAATTAATTGGATTCCCAATTCATCCTTATTCACATTCCATGTGATAGGAAGCATCACCCAATCCATCTTCTGCCTCAAATAACATCAAACATCCATAAAAATAGAAGTTGTCTTGAACTGCCAAATCTATTCTTGTCCAAAGAATGCCCTAGAAAATCTCTCAAATGACCTCATAATGAGAAAAACCATATATAAATTTAAATATATATGAATATTATTTCTAATTTAACTTGAATTATCTCACAAATCCACCTGTATCTCAAGTTATGATCATTTTACTGGACCCTGCTATTTGAGATCCCAAAACTACCCTTTAACCAGTCAACCTGTTTGGACCTCAAAACACCATGAAAATGAATGAAATTTCTCTAAAACTTTTATGTAAATAAATAAAAACTCCCAAACATCATGCGCCATTAATGTTTCATGCTGCTCCTTTGGACCATCTTGTCCTAAAACTTTCTTCTCCATAAACTATTATTTTTAGGTGGGGCCCACACATTAGCATGACATCAACCTACATTTCTGGAAAGCTAACAGAGTTATCTACATCATCCAATCATCAATTTTTATTAATCAATCAAAAAATGGGTCAATATACTTCATTCTTTGCAAACTGCTTCTAGCTAGGGTTTAGCTAGGGTTTTAGACCACTTTATCTTATTAACATTTGTTCATAAAAAAAATAATGATAAAATGACTTGATTTTTTTAATACCTTCTATAATCACCATAGAAGAATCCTTGAAAGCCATAAGATCCCATGAAAATCACACAATTCACAATGAGCATATGAAGTTCAACTTCGAGCTGGAATTTGACTTGATTTTCACCCTGTCTCACATAGACTGACATATCTGAAAAAATACACATCATGGGAACCTGAAATTTTTCTCTAAGAATCATGACTCATCTCTATAACATCTTCAATCATCAAAATGTCAATTCTATAGCTTAATCTCTCTAATCACTAAGACTTACCTATGCGTGCATGCTAGATCTTTACTGTAGAGGCTAGGGTCAATTGAAATAATGAAATAAATAAACATGTAACCCCTGAAAATAAACCAAAAATAAATCATATGACATGATACACCTAATTACATGCTTCCATTAGCTTAAATGGATCCAATTCACAATGTCACATCTTCAAGTTGTCATACCTACTCCCAATGAACACTTGTAACCAAGTGAACTAGTTATACCTGCACCCTGCTACTATTGTGAGTGCTCAAGAATCCTCAAATCATACTATACATAATGTATAAATTATTTACAAGCATCCAATAAACTCACACTTCCAACATATAACTTCTAGGCACTAATATGGGCTTGCTAAAGCAAGCACACATCACTGAATCCAACTTAGCAGTTGATATACATTTGAACCATATTGTTAGCACCATGAAAATCATCATAACATCACCACGCAACATTCAATTTTTCATTAATATGGCTTTACATCAATGAAAACACCTGATAGGAAACCATGTCAACAATCTCCCCCTTTGTCATTGATGGAAAACACCTTGAACTTCTCCCCTTTTTACATTAATGACAAAGGCATACCTATAGCTCACCTGCTTCACTTTATTCAACTTCATACCTATAGGATTTGGTTAGAAACATTAACCAAAGGTCTCAATTCGCTCCATGTTATTACTGTTGCTAAAAAATTGATTCATACCTTCATTTTAGGCATGTAAGCAACATGCTCCCCCTAGAATAGGCATTTCAACATCTGAAAAACATCAACAAGGCATGAAAGAAGCAAAAACAGACCTTGTTTGGATCTGCAATGCATTACTTCACCTTCTAGGCATACAAAAACACCAATTTTCACTATTACCCGTGTTTTGGCCTTCTTGGAGTACTGTAGCAGCCTAAAATCTGAGTCATTCACATCTTCATCATGCTAAAAATGTCAAATTCAAGCCCATCAATGCACCACTCACATTTCTTGACCTCATATCATCATGACTAGGCTTGATTCATGATAAAGAACCACAACTTATTCCTTCAAGATAAGCAATATATTATTTAGGACATATGGGATCTAAACCATATCTTTAGAGCAAAAATGACAAACCTTGGAGAGCAATAAAGTCTCAAACTTCACATGAAACTTCCTTTTGTGGCTCCCCCTGGGCCTAAGAGCACCATCTTCAATAAATAAGCACAATTTACCTTGATTCTTGGCTAGAAATCACATTTGACATTTTTTCTAGGTTCCAAACCATTTTCTCAGTTCTTGACAGTCCAATTTGACTGAAGTATGCAAAGTTTTAGTCTTGACAAGAAAAGCTTTAAGAAAACATACCTTTGTAGCCTTGAGGACACTTATAACACCTTTAAAAATAGAAATCACTACCCCCCTTATCATGAAGAAAATTTACATCATCTAGACCTATAAAATCACTTTTGAACACTATAAGAGCAACTTGATGATCCAGTTAAGCATTGTAATAGTCTACTTGGAATTCTAGGCCCACCATTTGACTCAACATGGCTATATTAAGCCAAGAAACCATTTCTCCACACCCTTAAAAACTATTTTGACCTTATGAAGCTAAGAAGAAATCTAAATATCTTTGCTAAAGCTTCTATCATCCCTCGTTGGCCACCTACAACCCTGAAAAGTAGTGACAGTTTGTTTCTGAGATACAAGATCATACTTCTCCTTACTGTAACCTTAGTTCTTAGACAAACTCAGGAATCAGATTATTGTATCTTCACTAAAACTTTCTTTGTTACTGGCCATTACACCTCTATAATTTGTTTCACTAGTCTTGTAGCATTCAAATTTCATTCTTGTAACTGTTTGAAACACTCACAATCATCTCTGCCACATGTAGGTGGTCATTCTTCATAAAGAGTAATAAGAATAATTCCTATTGACTCACCACATCTGAGATCATCTACAACTAACTTCTAAGGCATAATAATGTTACTTCTCCATAGATGCACATCATTGTTCATGAATCTTAGACATAATAAAATTTTCAAGAGGACTGTGTTTAACCTATAGGTGATCACTTGCTAGCCTAGTTTGTACTTGCATTTCTTCAATATGGTCTTCTTGCCACAAACCCAGTCAACTTGAATTACTGTTAAATATTCCCAAGAATATAAATATTCTTAGGATCCAAAACTATTTGCATCTTTTAGACCATCTTATGTAGATTATATGCTCCAAAAATTTGCCTTGGACTCCATGATTTTGACCTTCAAAATGTACATTCCTTGTATACCGCTCAGTAGTATGAGAAACCCTTTACAAGATGTACTCTTCTATCTTGAGTTTATTACTTGCAATAATTTTGACTTTGTCAAGTAGACCTTTAGAAGACATACATCATTGACTACCAGAGCAATGTATACAACTACACTTTTTCAATCCTTTGTTACTTAGAAGACATCATGGTCATTACCTTACTAACTTTAGCAATTTGAACAACTCCAAATACTCAATAATATAAAATATACCTTTTGAAACACTTAGGTTCTCTTTATACCTTGATTAGTCTTCTCATCACATTAAAGATATTTCCACTATCTTAATTAGCATTCATACTTCAAACCTCATGCATGTTAACTAAGAACCTTTGCAACATCTTTCAAGGCTTGAAACAATGTATACCATCTTTGCACAATCATTTGAAACTTTTTAAAGTACATAAAGGTGACCCACAAACCTATAGGTATAAAGTTTTCACAATATATCCCATTATCATGCTTCTGAGACATCTCAGACATGAAAACCTATGACCTTTACACTCTTGAATTCAATTCTATTGCAAAGGATATAGCTTCGATATGCACTTGAGCCCTTTACTCTTTACAAACTTACTCTCCTTTCCACACTTTTAGCATCAATTTTGAGAAAACTCTTCATGTTTCTAGCACCAAATGCTCACATCTCATACCTTTGTGATAGAGGTATTGACATATATCCAGTTACATGTAATCTCATGAGAAACATCATACATCCACTTGACCTTTTATATAACAACTTCTAGCACTTTTGAGATGGATCATCAAGCACATAGATCACTTCCACAATCCTTGAAAAATTGCTTCAAAGAGATTATGCCCAGTTTGTAATAGTACAACTTCACAACTAGGTATTTTTGATATGAACACTGTCAATTCACAAAATTTTAGAAACTATTGAAAAAATATGTATTCATATGACTTGTAGCCAATTGAATCCTTTAGTCCTCTTAGTCAAGATGATATGTATAAAATTTTAGTACATAACTCCATCATTTGATCTTCCAAAACTTAGTTTCCATTCACACCGCTCACAAACACTGTGAAAACATAGTCTAGGGTAGAGAAGCCTCAAAGATGAAACAAAAATTTCTTTCAGGATTTGAAAACGGTCATACACACTGAATGATCATCACAAAAATATTTGAGCACTTATACACTTGATTTATAACTCTGTATGGCAATATCACACCTGATTTCATCTTGATTTTGACTTGTTTAGTCTTCAAGAACACTTAACAAGCCCTTAACTTTATACTAAAATTTTAGATCATTACCCATGAAGATACAATAGCTTTTTCAAGATCTTACAAATAACCATTTATATCTTTTTTGATCTCATGACACAAATCTCTATGACACACCTACTTAGATTGATGCTAAGAGACCTTGAAAAGACAATACTATACCTCTTAGGAAGATTGAGTACACTGAGACTATTGATGAAATTTTACTACTTCAGTGACACCTTCAAAACTTCATACACATGATGGAATGCTAGACACACTTGAAAAATATTACTTCAACTCATGAGGTCTTTATGTCACAACAAGAGACTCAAATTTGACACCAAGAACCCTATAGACCACAAACTCCAAACAAATGAGTTAAACATAAAATTTGACAAAAAGAATCCACTTCATAAGAATGATATGACAATATGAATCTCCTATTTGAATTGATTATGGTCCATACACTTATTATTTCATCATTCCAAAACAAACTCAGACCACAGTAGCTCAGAAAACTATACATCATCGACTTGTATGTTTTGAGGAACAACAAGACATGACACATGACAAAAACAACATGACCAATTAATAAAACATCATGAACATACTGAATGAATTGAAAAACATACCTCAACACCATGAAGAAGACACACAACATTGATCAAGATAGCTCCCCCTCACTCCAATGATTTTTTTGCACCTATATACCTATATGAAGCCTAATACAGGCATATGTCACCATGGAGGAGCTTAATGAGAGACCTAAGTAGGTCTCAAGCCATCTTCTTGAGCCTTGGCTATTTCCTCTTTATCTGATACTACATTTTTTCCAGCTGATCCTTCCTTTAGCTCAGTCACATATTTGGAATCCTCTTTAACTTTTTTATTAGTCTCATCCTTATTTTTTTTTATGTTTGAGCTTGTGGCTTAGGTCTTTGAGACTCTTTCTTCAACTGTCCTGCATTACAAAACCTTACAATTTTGCCCTATCTTGTGGCATCTAAATAATTCCACTTGCCTTCCTTTGCACTCATAAGCCCTATGTCCATATCCATTGCAAGCATATCAATACCCATTGAACTTTATTATATACCTCTTTGTGTTTAATGGGCCTTTTTTTCAATACTTTGCAAGATGTCCTCTCTCATGACAATGATAACATTCAACTCCATATCATTGACCTGCCTTTTCTTCCTTCTTGTCTTGACATGCTTCTTCCTTCTTTTCTTCACAATGTTCCTTTCATTTTCCATCATCCTTATTTTCAACCTTAGGACTAAAAAAACTAGCCCTATGTCCATAAGCACCCACATTTTTAACAATTAGCATGAAATACAACATACCTATATGCATTTGGTTTCATGATAGGTTTTATTCTAGGAGGTGGAAACCTTGATCTCTCTTCCTTTCTTGGTTGTTTGCTTTCACTTGATTCTTCTTCATTATTCTTGGATGAATCCTCATTGAAGCCTAGGCTTGTCCTATCACCATATGCCTTTTTATTTTCCAACATCTTACTTAGATTTTTTGAACTCCCTTGAAAGGATAATACTTTACTTGTCATGGTGCCTAACTCTTTCTTCAAAACCTTTGTTTCTTCCCTCTTGATCTTCATCTCAGTTTGTGCCTCCTCAATTTGAATCATTAGAAACTTGATTATTTCTTATTTTTCAGCCTCACTTTTGATACATATTTTTAGTTGAGATTTTAAAACCTTAACCTTCTTCTTCATGAGAGTCAAGAAAATGTTAAGCCTGTCAGAATTTTCACAAGTTGTGCTCCTTAACATGAAGGTATTAATCTTAATTGTTTCCAAATCTGCAGGTGTCATATTTTCACCAAAGATCTCCCTTTATCTTATTAGGCTACTTATAAGGGTCTTCTTTGAAACCAATTGTTAGAGGTGACAAGTACTGAGAGGGGGGAGTGAATTAGTGCCAATAAAACGTTTTCACTTGTGCTTTAAACCCTAATCACACAACTTCATGAAGATCACACATCAAAACATATAGCCTTCTCAATGAAAGATGCACAATACAAGAATCAAAATGATACACATATAAAACCACTTATAATGATAATTAAATCAGATCCACACACTTATACATATATTAAAATAAGATCATAAGAGAAATGCCTTCAACAAAGATCAACAAAGCATAATGAAGATGTATCAAGATGAACAAAGTGTTATAGCCTTAACCTATTGCTTATATTAGGTTATGAGTAGCCGACTTGTGGCTTACCATATCATTTTATTATATCATTTATACTTTCTCATGCTTAATAGGTCAGCCTTGGTGATGACCATAGCATATGAATAGTATATATAGGGGATTGTAGGTAGTAGTTCATTATCATTTGAGCATTTGAGTCTTATTATATGGTTTGGAGGTTGCCCCCTTGAAGTGGCGAAGCTATTGTAATTACATATTGAGATCATTATTCTGAAATATTTTTTTATTTTGTGTTCTATTGCTGGTCATAATCTGAATTATACTAGTAATTTCATTACAAGTGGTATTAGAGCTGCAATCTGGGCTAAAATTAGGGCAAAAACCCTAATTTTGTGTTTCCACTATATATTTCAAACCAGATTGAAGTGGTGGGAGATAATTTTACCAAAGTTGTAAAAAATTTCAATTAAGGTTCCTTGAAAAGTTCAGACTTTTTTGATTTATTTTGCACAAGTTATTACAAATTTATGTTTTTTCATAAAATCACTTCCTAGGGTGCAAATTGTGGAATTATTTCAAGTTCTTTACATTTTCGGAAAGAACTCAAAACAATAGTATTAGTATCTTCTCTATGTTTTTTCCTGTTTGGCCGAATTTGTATCGAAACCCTAAACCCTAAGGTTTGATTTCATGGCGGGGCCTTCCACAAGAGCAAAAAAGAATCTGGTTACTCCGGGTAAAACCCTAAATAAAGAGGGGGTAGTGATTGAAGAGATGGAGTCAAAAGGGGTAAATACAAATTCCTTAGCACTAGGTTTTATCTCAGTTGATCATAAGGTTATCCAACTTGAGTATGAGTTGTGAAATGTACAATCTGAGATGGCCTCTAAAGGAGACAATCCAAATCAATCATCGGTTGGATGATATCATGCAACATGTAAAGGGTAAACAGTATGGCCCAAATCTAGCCTATATCAACCAAGGAGGATCTTCAATTCAAAATCAGTGACAAAATAACCATGTTGGATCACTTTTCCAGCCTAATCAAAATCCAACTTATTCGCAACCACAGAACATGATGCCGAAAGTGGATATGTGCAAATTTGATGGTAAGGATCTCATGATTTGGATAAATCAAATGGAGAAATTCTTTGAACTACATCAAACACCATCAGGAAAAAAGGTGACATTGGAATCCCTGTATCTTGAACCAGAACAATTCGTTTGGTATTGATGGTTATGTGCTCAGAGGCAGAAGAATGGTCTCAGTGTCACTTGGATAGTTTTTACCGAGGAGTTGCAATTGCACTATAGTTCCAGTGTTTCAGAGAAGTAATTTAGTAAATTAGAAAAGTTACAACAAATAGGATTAGTCAAAGATTATGTGCATCATTTCTAGAACCTATCCTTAAGGGTGGAGAATATTCCAGAAGAGAATCTAAATGACCTATTTCTTGGGGGTCTTAAGGACCACATCGAGCATGAGGTACGTATGTTTAATGCACTCAAGCTTTTTGATTCTATTATCATGGCACGTCGAGCAGAGAACAAAGTTATTTTTAGTAGGAAGTTGTCTTTCATTAACACCAAAGACCATAGTATCTCTTCCCCTTCATTTTCTAGGCCAATTACACTAACTCCTCAACAAATGGAAGAAAAGAGAGAAAAAGGATTATGTTTTAACTGTGATAGAAAATATGGACCAGGACACAAATGTGCTGAGAAGAAATTGTTCTATATTGTTGGAGGTAATGAGGATGATGAGGATGCTGAAATTATAGGAGAGGTTGAGGAACCAATAGAAGATGAAGTAGAGGATCACTAACCTACAATTTCTTGCCATGCATTATCAGGTATTTGTACTCCTCAAACACTCAAGGTTATTTGATATCTCAAAAAATAGAACGTGACAGTTTTGATTGACTCGGGGAGTACTCATAACTTCATAAATAGTAAGTTAGCTTCCTGCATCAATTGTTTTATTTACCTAGCTCTAGAAATGCAAGTTGTGATTACGGATGGTGGGATAGTCAAATGCATAGGAAAGTGCCATACATGCGATTTCATTCAGATGAAAGGAAAATATAATTGAATGGGCTGGTAGCTAAGTCTCCACAGATTATTATCTCTCATCAGATGCAGAAGGTTCTTAGAAAAGGAGTAGATGGATTTATAACAAAGTTATGTTCCATAGAAGTACAAAATACAGAGTCTTCAATGCCACTCGATCTTCAGAAGATTGTTGATGCTCACTCATCTATTTTTGATGTAATTCCAAAGGGACTACCACCAGTTAGGGATCATGATCATGAAATTTAGTTGATTCCAGGGATCCAAACACCTAACATCAGACCATAGAGATGCCCATATTCCCAGAAAGGTGAGATCGAGAAAATGGTTCAGGAAATGTTGAAGGCAGGTATCATCAAGCCTAGCCAGAGTGCATATTCTTCACTAGTGGTCATGGTATGTAAGAAGGATGAAACATGGAGGATGTGTCCAGATTACCAAGAACTCAACAAGTACACCATCAAAGATAAGTTTCCTATTCTAGTAATTGATGATTTACTTGATGAATTACATGGTGCTATTTATTTCACAAAATTAGATCTTCGTTTGGGGTACCATCAAATTAGAATAAAAGAGGAAGATGTTCATAAAATAGATTTCAGGACTCATGAGGGCCATTATGAGTTTTTGGTAATGCCTTTTGGTCTTACAAATGCGCCTTCAACCTTTCAAAGCTTGATGAACACTGTTTTTAGGCCATTTTAAAGGAAATTTGTATTAGTTTTCTTTGATGACATATTGATTTACAACAAGACATGGGAAGAACACTTACAACATGTAAATAAAGCGTTGGAAGTTTTGGAGAAACATACTCTCTATGCAAAGCCATTGAAATGTTCTTTTGGTGTACAAGAGGTAGAGTACTTGGGTCACATTGTATCCCATGAAGGTGTCAAAGTTGATCCTCAGAAGATCAAAGCTATGGTGGAATGGCCAAGGCCCAAAACTCTCAAAAATCTTCGTGGGTTCCTAGGACTAACAGGGTACTACAGAATATTTGTGTGGGGATATGGTAGAATAACAACCCCACTCACTGCATTGCTAAAGAAGGATGCCTTCCATTGGACAGATGTAGCCACTAAATCCTTTGAGTAGCTGAAGTAAGCCTTGTGTAGCACTCTAGTTTTGGCTACTCCCAACTTCTCAAAAACCTTCATTGTTGAATGTGACGCTTCAGGATCAGGATTGGGAGCAATTATAATGCAAGAAGGAAGACCAATTTCATTTAAGAGTCACCAATTCAAAGGAAAATATCTACTCAAACCTGTCTATGAGAAGGAAATGATGGCTATTCTTCATGCAGTCAAGCAATGGAGGCCATATCTCATGGGTAGACACTTTAAGGTAAAAACTAATCATGATAGTCTCAAATAATTTTTGGAGAAAAGGTTATCATCTGAGGAACAACAAAAGTGGGTAACAAAAATTTTGGGTTATGGTTTTGAAATCATAAAAAAAAATGGTAAAGAAAATGTAGTAGCTGATGCATTGTCTAGAAGGGATACATCTGCAGATGCCTTACTATGTGGAATGTCCATGTTGATGGCTGATTGGGTGGATGAAGTAAGATTGGAATGGGCTCAAGACAAGGATACACAATATCTAATACAAAATATCAAGCAAGGATCTATGAAATCTAACAAATTTGAGTGGAAAGGTAATGCCATGTGGTACAAGGACATGTTATACTTGAGTAAAGATTCTGAGTTGAAGCATAAGATTCTTGCAGAGCTACATGCCTCGCATGTTGGAGGACACTATGGGTTTTTGAAGACATATCATAGAATAAAAAGAGAATTATTTTGGGAAGGAATCAAGGGGGATGTATAAAAGTTTGTATCAAAGTGTTTAGTGTGCCAACAAAACAAAGGGTAAATAATTAAGACACCAGGTTTGTTGTAACCCTTACCAATTCCTAGCCAGAGATGGGAGGAGGTCTCCATGGATTTCATCACCAGATTTCCTTGTTCAGAGGGTAAGCATTTTTATTTTTGTGATTGTGGATAGGCTCACAAAATATGCCCATTTTTGTACCCTATCACATCCATTTATAGCTAGTACAGTCACAACTATTTTTTTGGAGACAGTTCAAAGGCTACATGGAACCCCAAAGATAATTGTAAGTGATCATGATCCTATTTTCACAAGTAATTTTTGGATGGAATTATTTTCATGTTTGGGTACTTAGCTAGCTCACAGTTCATCTTATGATCCTCAAACTGATGGGCAAACAGAAGTGGTCAACAAATTCTTAGAGGGGTATCTACGTTGTTTTGTATCAGATAAGCAGGAAAGGTGGATTAAATGGATACCACTTGTAGAATGGTGGTATAACACATCTTTTCACACCTCTTCTCAAATGACCCCATTTTTAGCATTATATGGTTACCATCCACCTTCTATCACTTCCTCCTTGAGGGTACAAAATAAGGTCAGAGATGTTGAGGAACACATTCAACATCAACAACAAGTTTTGGCTAGTTTGAAGGAGAATTTAGCATTAGCACAAAACAAGATGAAACAACAAGCAAATCAACACTATAGTGAAAGACATTTTGAAATTGGTGACTGGGTTTTGTACATCTCCAGCCTTATAAAAAGATGTCCCTAAAGCAAAAGAAAAAGGACAAAAAACTTGCTCCTAAATATTATGGCCCTTATTAGGTTCTACAAAAAATTGGTAGTGTTGCTTATAAACTAGAGTTGCCTCCATCTTCACACATACACCCAATATTCCATGTTTCATGTCTGAAGAAGGTTATTGGAAATTTTTTTGAAGCCCAAACAGAGTTACCAAAACTTGACGAGGAAGGAAGAATCACTTTGGAGCCAGAGAAGATTTTGCAAACACGTGCTAAGAGTTTGAGAACCAGAGACATTAAAAAATATCTTATCAAGTGGAAGAATATGAGCATAGAAGATGCAACCTAGGAGAATGAAGGTTTTCTGTAGCAACATCCGGGATTATTCAACATTGAGGACAAGCATTGGTTTGAAGGGGAAGGGAATGCTACGCCCTTAACCTATTTCTTATATTAGATTATGAGTAGTTGACTTGTAGCTTACCATATCATTTTATTATATCATTTATACTTTCTCATGCTTAATAGGTCAGCCTTGGTGATGGCCATAGCATATGAATAGTATATATATTGGATTGTAGGTAGTAGTTCATTATCATTTGAGCATTTGAGTCTTATTATATTTTTTGGAGGTTGCCCCCCTCGAAGTGGTGAAGCTATTATAATTGCATATTGAGATCATTATTATGAAATATTGTGGTTATTTGGTGTTCTATTGTTGGTCATAATTTGAATTATACTAGTAATTTCATTACACAAAGTAGTCACATAAATATCCAAGAAGATATACTTCTTCAAAAGAGATTGCAACCTCAATATCAGATCTAAATACACGTTAGAAACCTGAAAATTACATCAAAATTCTATGAACATAGCATACAAACTCAAACATCCAAATCTTCCCCTCCTTCTCCAACTCGATCTCAAAGAAACAACACCAACTTTGCACTTCCTCAAATTATCCAAATGAAAAAATCAACCAGAAATTTTACTAGAATGAAATTCCAAGTGTTTTTGGGTTAGGCCCAAAGGGTTTTTATTTTCAGCAAAAAATTTCTTCAAAAGAAGATAAAAACGGTTTTTTCAAAAACTAGAAACAATAAGCCCATAACTTCACTTGTATAGCCTCTCCAAGGTTCAAATTCTAACTAAAACATTTTACCTCCTTTGGCTAGACCCATGCATCATACAAACATTATAAATTCAAATAATAATAGCCAAAATTGAGCCAAATAGGTTGACCTAGCATAAATCATCATTTCATGTGCCAAAAATGACTCAAAACCCCATTGGGCAAAAAAATAAAAAATGCCCTTACTTCAAATCCATCCTTAGTAATGACCCATAAATCACCAAACATGTTAAAATTAACATTTAAACATCATACATGGTCACAATTAATATCAACTAATCAAATTATTTTGTTTAATGGGCCCATAGCTCTTTGTATATTTCAAAAATTGTTGTTTCCCTGCACCTTTCAGCACCATGGAAACTTCATAATGCCACAAAATCAATTATACTGAACCAAACCATGCCATGCAACACCTTAATGGAAATTTCAGAACCTGTAGAAAACTTCTAAGGAAGTCATAAGTCATGAAACATTCATCTCTTCAAACCACAACAAAATTTGCCTTTACCAGATAAACCTATCAAAACAATTGTTTCCAAAGATTAGCTCATAACATCATTTAATCCATACAGTTAATACTTTTGTTGATTAATTGGATGAAAAATTCATCCTTCTTCACATTTAAAGTGATAGAAAGCATCACCCAATCCATATCCTATTTCAAATAATATCAAACTTCCACCAAAACAAAAGTTATCTTGAATTGCCAACAATATTTTTGTCCAAAGAATGCCATAAAAAACCATGTCAAATGACCTCATCATGAGTAAAACCACATATGAATGGAAATATATCTAAATCCTATTTCTAATTCAACTTTAATTATCTCAAAACTCTACCTGTAGCTCAAGTATGCTCATTTTATTGTACCACCACTATTTGAGATCCCAAAAACTACCCTTTAAACCAATCAACCTATTTGGACCTCAAAACACCATGAACCCTACATGAAATTTCTCTGAAAACTTTCATGGAAATCAATAAAAACTACCAAACATCACTAACCATCATTTTTTCATGCTACTCCTTTGAACCATCTTGTCCTAAAACCTTCTTCTCAAGAAACTGCTATTTTTTTAGTGGGGCCTACACATCATCATGACCTCAACCATACATTTATGGAAAGATTAAAAAGTCCTCTACATAATCCAAGTAATCAATTTTGATGAATCAATCAAAACTGGGTCATTATACTTCATTCTCTGTAAACTGCTTCTAGCTAGGGTTTAGCCAAGGTTTTATACCACTTTATCTTCTTAACATTCGTTCATAAAAACATGACTGGTAAAATGACCTGATTATTTTTTTTAAAACATTCTAGATTCACCATAGAAACATCCCTAAAATCCACAAGGTCCCATGTAAATCAAAAAATTCACAAAGATCATTTGAAGTTCAACTTCAAGTTGGAATTTGACTTGATTTTCACCATGTTTGACATAAACTGTCATATTTGGAAAAATACAAATCATGGGAACCTGAAATTTTTCTCAAATAATCATGACTCATCTCTCTAACATATAAAATCATTATAATGTCAATTCCATAGCTTAATCTCTCCAGTCACTAAGACTTAGCTATGCTTGCATGCTAGATCCTTGCTGTAGAGGCTACAGTTAACTCAAATAATGCAATAAATGAACATGAAACCTATTAAAATGACCCATACATACCTCATATGACATTTAGACCTTATTTCATGCTTCCATGAGGCTTAAATGGCTACAATTCATAATGTCACATCTTCAAGATGCCATACCTACTCCCAATGAACACTTGTAACCAAGTGAACCAGTGGTACTTGCACCCTGCCATCGTTGTGAGTGCTCAAGCATCATAAAAATCATTATATAAATAATTTAAACATGATTCTCAAGCATCCAAGAATCTCACACTACCAAGCTACACTTCTTAGGCACTGATATTGACTTGCTAGAGCAAGCACACATCACTAAATCCCATTGGTATACACCAAAATTGGGTCACACTCTCCTTGGTCCTTTTTCAAATAGCCAACTTAAAAAATATTCACCTAACCATGACCACTATACCCCACATTAATATAAATTTAATTATTTATAGTGAAATTAATACTCATCCTCACTTCGTTGACTATTTAAATACCTTAATTAAAACTAATTTCCACCTCACCTCACCACAAACCTATTTTTAACATATTTCCCCCTTTACTAGGACTCAACATTCACTCACCATAACTAACTAAGGCTTAGTCATACCTACCTTAATGAACTAAGACTTAGTGTAACCCTTAAATCATATGCCTATTCGCCCTCTAACCACATTCCCGGCTCATTAAAACGTAACATTCCATTTTGATCCGCGAGAATAGACAGAGCTGGCCCAAAAATATAGCAAGGGATCTGGCATTTTTAGTAAACCTAGAATTTTCCACCTTAACCGACGCCGGTCAACCCTAAACCGACGCCGATCACCCTAAACCGTTGTCGGTTACCTTATATTCTTTTTTGGTAACCTTATTTAGGAGGTTGGCCACATTCTCAAGTTTTTGGAACGAAGGAGATCTGTATGCAAGAAAAAACCAAGAGCCCTTTCACACATCTAGACAGCTATAGCTAGCACCAAGACTGATAAGAAGGTATTTGCATTCATGGTAGCATTTCTGGAAGCACTGCCGTAGCACTGAGCACCATTCCTCAGATCAACTGTCACTAGCATCTCTAACCACCTCTACACCACTACAAACATTTATAACCCTTATGAACTCTAAGTAAGTTGGTTTCTCCTCTATCACTTGTAGTTGTATTCTCTATTTTCCTTCATCTATTCATTGTTATTACTTAGATCTATCCCTCAGCTTTCTCTCTATCAACCACCCCCTCACACCTCACCTAAACTTCATAAAAATCTATCCCAATACTACCTCCCTCACGTAGACCTTACAAACACCCTCCAAACTATTTGTACAATCACATAGAGGACCAAAACTCATTCTACAACATCTTCCATATCCCCATAGTCACCGACACTAGTTAACCCTAACCGTGGTCGGTCCATTCTATACCGAAATTGGTCTCCTTAATCGATATCAGTCACTGTGACTATCAACCCCAACATAACAACTCAACCCTTAGCCTACCCCAATCCTCACTCAAAACCTTACCACACCTATTTTGGACCTGTCACCTCACCCTCCTCCATAGAGACCTTTCCAACTCTTTGTTCCAAGACAGAAGAAATCCTAAACACCCTCCACCTGACTCCCTGTCACTTTCCACATTTACTGATATCGATCACCCTAAACTGGTATCAGTCATACCTAAATCGACATCAATCACCCTGACCGGCATCGGTCTCTATGTCTAATAATACTGTTCCAGACCAGCAACCTAATTACCTCACCCAAAATAACCCAAAATCTTACCCAACCTTACCAAGACTCTGTCTATGACCTGCAGACCACCTGTGCTACCCGCAACCCAACCCAAAAAATTTACCTACATAGCATTTTAGTATTTAATCAGGTCAACGTTGATAGTACTATAAGGCACCCTAATTATAATGCTAGCACTAGATTCTTTTATTTACATGTTCAAGTTATTTTATATTGATTTATAAACAGTGGATTGACGGCCTTCTAGGAAGTATCACACTTCCTGGATCTAACATACGCTAGGTAGTCTACTGTCATATACTATTTAACTCTCTTTTTTGGTCATGTTTTGTATTTCAGGTAGTTCCTCCTAGCCAAAAGGAAGCTCTCAAAGTTAGCATTGGATCAAGAAGTCAGAACACCAACAACCCTCCAACTGACCTTCACAACAAGTATTCCTCTTTGGCCCATACCCATATTTGTTTCGTCTAAATCCATGCTCTGGGGATGTCTTCAGCTCCACGTTTCGACCCAAATGCAAATGTTTCCCAAGGATACTTCCATGATCTACCTAGAGGTATTTTCGGCAACCAAATCAACACTGATCATGCTAATTGGAATGGCTTATTCTTCTTCTTCATCATCCCTAACTACATCCAAACCTCTACCCACAACTAAAACCATTCCCGAACCTAAAAACCTACCCACACCTATCCCCTCACCCGTATCTAGACCCATCACTACTTTGGGTGTCATGCCGACATCAAGCCTTACTCACCCACTTGTCAGATTGGACTTAGCCGCATCTTCCCAAGACCGCACCAATATTATCCTCCCACCTACAAGGAAAACCCAACCTTCTAGGCCATGTACATCGGTCTCGCCTACCACACCTTTGTCACCTTCTCCCCTTCTGTCCATCTTGGGGCCCCATCCATCAATCTTGACCAAACAGTCTCCTACCCAAGGTCAGTCAAAGGCTAAGCAACCTATTGCTTCATCACGAGACTTTGTTACACCTCATTCATCCAAAAACCAAGCAACTTCCTTACCTTCACCCGTGAACTTCTTAGCACCTATACCTCCACTAGTTACTATAACCGCAACCTTGCCTATATGACTTCTACCCCTACCGTCTACCCCACCTCTACCAAACACTTCCACTACAACTTAGTTGCCCTCGTGGGTAACCCATCCCCTTCCACAATCTCCTTTCCCTTTTACATCCCGTACCCCTGTGTCACCTTTACCCAAGAAGGTGCAACCCAAATATAATAACCCACTACCCTCCAATAAGGTAATCAAACCCAAAAAACCTTCCATCGCCAGCTCTTCTACCCCACATTTTTCCCAAGTAAATGCGTGCAAAACATAATACCATACCACTTATCAAACTAGTAGACCAACCCATTCCTCCTCCTATAAAACCTCTTCACTCACAATCATCTGCATCTGTACCCAAACCCACACTCACTTCCCATTGTGAACCATTAGTGGGATTCTATGCCAACATTTGAACCAATCTCTTAGAGACTTCCGTCATCACATTACCGCCACTTCGACCTTACAATCCTCTCAAACCCAAACTAAAAGGGTTTGATGAAACCAAGATTTGTGCCTATCACTGTGTGTCAGGACATGATGTCAAAAATTGTAAGGCTCTGAAGACCGTTCTTCTCCAACTTTGTCCTCCTGAACAAAATTTTGACGAGTGACGACCTTCTTGATGAGGACCATGCTCCACCTTCACCTATCACCACACATCATCATCCTTTAACTGATTCAACGACCAATATCTCCACCCCCACAACCATTTTATCCCACCTGCCAAAAATTTGAGATCAACATGGTTTGTATTAGAGAGTTGGCCAAGCCACCACCCAAATGTCAATGTGCCCTACTCATTTAACAAGGCTCTTATCCATCCTGCTAGGTTTTTTTCCCCTCATGTCGTTATACCTTTCATGACTACACCCTCTCCATTTTCCCACCTCCCCTCAGATTAACATGGTTCATGTTGTTACCTGTGCTCAGAAAGACAAGGGCAAAGAAAAAGCAACCAACCCATCAACCAACCCTATACCCAATATATCATTTGCACCCACTCCCAAAATCACCATCCACAGACCTACATACCCTATCTCTGATGGGGTCACTTGTCACGCAATGATAAAACATTTACATCAGTCCTCTGCTAAAGATGTCTTTGTATGATCTCATCTCAGACTTCCAAATCCCACAGACAAGCCCTTATTGAGGTTCTGTACAATCCATAAAAGTTCTACCCAATGACCCCCACACCAGTGGCCTTGATTATCACCCTTCACCACGTGGCCTCACTAACCAAATCAGCCCCTCCTTTTACCCCCCATGACCACTCCTTAAGTCACCACCCTTAACTTCTCTGAAGAGGAGATTGTACCTCACCAGTCAGATGACCCTGATCTCTGCCCTATTCATTTCTATTTATATTGATAACATACGCATATGATGTGTCATGATTAATGGTGGTGCTAATCATTAACATCATCTCCTCCCACGCGTACAATCAAATACGTATTCCTTCTAATTGTATGCATAATAACCTAATTATGTTGTGCGCCTTCAATGACGCCATCAGCTTTCTCCCTTGGCACTATTATCCTTCATGTTTGCGTAGGCCCTCGCACCGTCCCAAAACTATTCTACGTCTTAGAAGGAGGAATTCTAGTATAACCTATTGCTTGTCAGACCCTGGATTTGCGTCAAGGGTTGTGTGCCTTCAACTTTACATCGACTGTGTAAAATTCAAGCACGAAGGACATACCTACACCATCCTCACTAGACCGCATCTCCATTCCAGACCTGTAACATGTTTTATCAGACCCAACGATGTGCTTGTACCAGTCAAAGCATCTGCCACTACCCCCACTTTTGTCTTCACCCACAAGCCCACCCACCAATGTTGTCTACCACCTCTCCCACATCTAACCCTACTATTCCTATTGTCATTCGTAGCCTCTATAGCTAACTCACTCTGCTTCCCAACCAATCAATACCCCTCTTAGCAAGTCGTCTAGTGAATCATCTATCTCTGCTACCCACATATCGACTATTGATCCCTTAGAAGGTGTTTTTCAACACCTCACTCTGGGGGAGTACCGCCTATATAATATCAATACATTCCTCACTTCTTTAAGAGTATGGGAACATGTGCCAGCACCCTAGTTATGACTACTGCGTAGGCGAGGTTTTTCCTTATGGTCCTCCCCACCTTCATACTAATCTAGCGTATGGGGGACTTGATATTGCCCACTTATTCACCCGAACCTCCATCCCAAACACAACCATTTTCATCTGAACCTATAATCCCTTACTAACCACCGCTTTGCCCACACTTTCCTCCACCATTACACATGGAAAGGCTTTGGCTTCGGTTTTTATGAACAAGGCTGCCATACTATCATTTCCTATACCACCCGTAAACACAATGACCGTAGTGGCATTGGCTTTTCCACACCACCTTCCTACGAAGGCCTGCGTCGACCTCATTGAGGAAGACAAAACCTTCTCCACCTCATTCACCCACGTCACCATCTTCACCCACGGAGTCCATAGATCCTCGAATCTATTCCTCCTAACTTTTTGATTTCGTAAACACAATTTCCCTGGGACGCTCTGACCTATCAATGCATGATGGTGAGGCTCCCTCTTCTCTCCCCTTCCCGTATCCTGAAATGATAAATGATGATACACCTTTTATTAACGTTGTTCAATGTGTGGATGATGAGTCTATCCTCACCTTACCTGGGTGTGAGAAGACTCTTATATTCACTGGTCATTACCCTCTGAGACACAAACTATGTTGAACGAATCGGCTATCGAAATCAACATTAATACTCAGGACGACCCACACATTCTAAAGATAGGCCAATCTTTAGATGTTGTTGAACATGAAGCTTTTACCTCTTTCTTCCTAGACCATAGAAATGATTTTGCTTGGTCTTATGCTGATATGCTTGGTATTGACCCAAAAAATTGTGGTCCACAATATCGTAACCATTCCTGATGCCAAACCCATAAAACAAAATCTGTGGAAAATGCATCCTCGCATTGCTTTTCTTGTCAAAGAAGAACTTTAGCGCCTTCTCTCGGTTTCTGTTGGTGTGTGTTATTTTCCACATCATCAAGTGAGTCATCTCGCTTAGGTGAGATCGTAGGTCCATGTGTCATTTAGGGGTCATTATAAGATTCCTTATGTGTCAGTGCGTCAGTGCGTCGGCACATCAGTGTGTCATATGCGTCATTGGGAGTTACACTTCTATTCTAGGAATGTAATTCCCCTCTCTACTCGTGTTGTCATGATTGTAGCACTGGGGGTTACTTAACACCTCCTATATGTACACCCCATTTGATTTATGAGATAGAGGAGAGTTTTATGGCTTACCCAGGTTCTGCCCATTTTTTGAATTTTTACATGCACATATGGTTGATGCTCACTCCTCCCGAGATCTCTTCACGCTGCCGTTTGCACGTCCGTTGATGTGCACGTTGTCCCTCGTGATCCTCGCTTGGGGGTTTTCAAACCCTCTTTCATTTTCCTTCATCCTACCCATTGACTATCCCCAATGGATTTCTAACATTGTTCCTATCACAAAATCAACAGGGGGACTCCGCATTTACACAGAATTTCGTGATCTTAACCTAGCTTGTCCCAAAGATGATTTTCCCCTACCAAGAATTGACCAACTAGTTGATCTCATCGCCGACCATGAAATGTTATCACTCATGGACAATTTCTCAGGTTATAATCAAATATTACTTTCTCTAGAAGATCAACACATTTGGAGGTGTTTTTATGAGGTGTATTGAGTTTCAAGCTCTCGCTGCTTCTGCATACTGTGGTGGCTCATTTCAAACCCCACCTGCATTTTTTCTCCTTGCAGCACGTATTCCCTGCCCTTCGGCTACAACTTACTCATGCTACATGTTGGTCCAGCCTCTACAGTGGTCTGTAAGCTACCTTGTGCATACTTTGACTCGCTGATTGGGTGCTTGTACACATTTTTTGGCCTTTGCTTGATCTTGTGGGCTTGTGGTTTCCTTGGAATGTTGGCTCTTTTAAAAGTGGATGTTTTGTAATGGTGTTTCGGGATCCTGTATTGTGTCTGCTCAGATTATTGCTCTCACTCTGTGTTTTAATCCTGCTGGGCCATTTCACACCTACAACACCTGCTCGTGGAATGCACCTGCTCATGCACACAGTGGCTCAGTCCTCCTCCAACCTCCACGAGCTCCTACGTCTCCTCCAGATTGCTGGCACTATTCAACGACCAAGTCCTCTACTATGGCTGTTTCTAGTCTCCTTGGCATTTTCCCAGTCTCTGTGCAGTCACTCCAGCACTCCACACGTGGCCCTTGGGTGTTTCAACCTTTGCTCATGCGTTTTACAGCCTTGGGTGGTCAGAACCTTTGCTCCCTACGCACCAATCTATCTTTGCACATGGTGTTTCACCTCAGGCACATTTTTTTGGCGTTGCCTCAGCGTTTCAGACCTGCCCTCCCAACACCATGCATCAGTTCAATGGCTCAGTATTACTTGGCATGATTTTTTTTGTTGCAGACCAACGTTTCAAACCTCAACCACTCCAGCTCCTAATGTTCGCTGTGCTTGTGGACGTTTTTCTTGCGCTTTGGACGTTTTTCTGTAGCATTGGCACATATTTCAGACTTTACTCAACATTTTTTTGTGTTTTTAGGCATTTTTTGGGCATTTTGGGTCTTCACCCGCTTGTGCAACCTACCAAACCTGCTCCTAGCACCTACCACGCTCAGCTCTAGCTCCTTGCACCACGTGGACACCAACAACTCAACTTGCAGCACCTTCCAGCTCACCAAAATAACATGTGGACCCTCTAATCTACCACGTGGGCTTCCACAGCTCGGTCAACAGCCATATCCATCAACGTGGGTCCCCACACTCCTTATCACCTTCTTTTTTAATGTTTTAGGGTGATTAAAAAAGAAAAAAATTCATTTTGGCATTGTAATTTAGGTTTTTGGCTTGTATTGTTCTCCCTCCTACGAGCGTTGAAGACGGAGGGCGAGGTCCGGGGTTGGCAGGAGGCTAATCCCCATTCGCAGTCAAAACAAACCCCTGCTAAAATTTCATGCCATTTCCAAAGAGTACCCACATGATACCATTTGCACCCATTTCGTGCATGTTTTTAATGCATTTGCAACATCTAGTGTATTTTTCCATCAATTGCGGGAATCGTTTTAATGCGATAACTTTTGACTTACTGCTCATTTTTGAGCGCTTCCTTGGTCAAAGTTGCATGATTTTTCACACACTACATGATGGGATTATTTTTTTTGTAAACACATTACTTTTATGAAGTGCCGCATTATGGGGGGGTTGCTTGTACTCTTGGGCCTACACACACAGATGCATTATCGGCCGTGTCTAATGTCTTGCTTTTGTGCATATTTCATTTTGCATCATGGAGAGTTCTCTTTCTATATGTGAGCGTCGTAGGATCACCTTACAGCCTCCGCCACTTCTCACTGGGAGAGAGACCTATTCAGCTTGGCATGCTTCCATGGAACGTTACTTCACCCACGAAGGTCTTTCAACCTTCTTACTTGGGCCAGTTCCTGCACCAGCTGATCATTGTCATCTAGAGGACTTCCTTGACACTTGTGACCACATCTATGGTCACATGATGATGCATGTCTCTCGTTCTCTCTGGTTTCACGTGGCAGACTTAGATCCACCACACCGTGTCTGGAGCATTCTTTAGTCCTTCTATGGAGACCCTTCACATACCACCGCTGTTGTTGCTACTACTGATTCAGTTTTCTCCTCCATTTCTTCGTGTGATGACAGTTCCACTGACACAGGCTCGCTTGGTTCTACTTCTGATGATGAGGATTGTGCATCCAATTTTGATGTCGAGAGTACTACAGAGGACTCTTCTCCTCTTTCTCTCACTATTCCAGAGAGTGTTGACACTTCCCACATCTCATCAGATATCGAGCAGTCTCCTACTCAGTCTCATATAGTCATCACACCTGCCTCCTTTCCACTTCCAGTGTGTGAGGCCCTTTTCACTCCTCTACCTTCATTGGATGACTCATACCTATCATACATCGCTCTTCTGTTTGTTGAGCCCCCTCATTGGGATGAGTATCTACCTGACCTTAGTCGTCTTTTTGCAAAGTACACTTGTGATACACTACAGGTTTCTCATCCATCTACAGGTGTTTCAGATGAGTTCATCATCTCCATTGTTGGGAGTGCCCCTTCTGGGATTGTTACCACTTCCACTTTTTCAGATACCTTCATTGATCCACCCTCAGTTGTGGATCCCTTTTCTGTTGTGGAGGATGTTATGTTCCCTTCACATCACTTGGACATCCTTTATGCAGGTGTTCCTCTTCACTCTGATAGTTCTACACACGTGGCATTACCTTCGGTTCCTTGGCACTCACTCGCTAGAACTATGTCACACTTTCGTGCACCAGACTCAGAGTTCTTCATGTTGCTGCCTTCGGTTTCCTTTATGGAGTGGACGAACTTCCAGCATGTCATTTCTGTCCTTCCTAAGGGCAAGCACACAGTTCGTTATGGGTGGCTCTTCTTCAGTCCAGAGGAAGAGGATATCATCATCGACATTCTTCTAAGAGACCTCCTAGAGCTGCAGAGTTCAGATCCGTCCATGGCATCTTTTGCATTCCTCTCGTCTCCCTCTTCTTCTCTCTTCTTCTTCTTTTTGAGATATTTCCTTTTTGTACATGGGTACCCTTTCAAGCTTGTTTATGGCCAGGGCCCATATTTGGCATCTTTCTTAGATTAGAGAGTTTGTTTTTTCTCTTGTGGTGGATGTTTTTCCCACTGGGTTTTCCTTCACTGCTTGGGATCTTTTTCTTGTACATGGGTACCTCATCAGGCTTTGTGCTAGGACCCATTTATCATTTCTGACTTGCCACCTCATCCTAAGTTACGATGAAGGGGGGGTGTTGGTGTGTGTTATTTTCCACATCATCAGGTGAGTCATCTTGCTTAGGTGAGATCATAGGTCCATGTGTCATTTAGGGGTCATTATGAGATTCCCTTACGTGTAAGTGCATTAGTGTGTCATATGCATCATTGAGAGTTACACTTCTATTCTAGGAATGTAACTCCCCCTCTCTACTTGAGTTGTCATGATTGTAGCACTGGGGGTTAATCAAAACCTCCTATATGTACACCCCATTTGATCTATGAGATAGAGGAGAGTTTTATGGCTTAACCAGGTTCTGCCCATTTACCGAATCTTTGCATGCACATTTGGTTGATGCTCACTCCTCCTGAGATCTCTTCACATTGCCGTTCGCACATCCATTGATGTGTACGTCATCCCTCGTGATCCTCACTTGCGGGTTTTCAAACCCTCTTTCAGTGTCCTTCATCCTACCCATTGACTATCCCCAGTGGATTTCTAACATTGTTCCTATCACAAAATCAACAGGGGGACTTGGCATTTACACAAACTTCCACGATCTCAACCTAGCTTTTCCCAAAGATGATTTTCCCCTACCAAGCATTGACCAACTAGTTGATCTCATCGCCGACCATGAAATGTTATCACTCATGGACAATTTCTCAGGTTATAATCAAATATTACTTGCTCTAGAAGATCAACACATGATTTCCTTCATCACTCCTTGGGGGACGTTATGCTATCGAGTCATGCCTTTTGGCCTTAAAAACACTAGTGCTACATATCAGCAAGCCATGAATTATATCTTCCATGACATCATGCATCGTATATTGGAAGATTATGTAGATGACCTTATGGTTAAATCCAAACATCAGTCCAAACAGTTGACATTCCTTAAGGTCATCTTTGACCGCCTCATCAACTATTGTGTTCACCTTCAACCAAAGAAGTGCATCTTTGCGATACTTTCAGGAAAACTCCTTAGTTTCATCATTTCTTTGTGTGGCATAGAAGTCGATCCTGCTAAAGTAAAAGCTATTCTAAAAATTCCTCTGCCTACTAATCTCTGACAACTTTGAAGCTTGCAAGGTAATTTGTAATCAATTTGTCATTTTATCTCGTAGCTTTCCGACTGTTGGAAATCATTTCATCATCTCCTCAAGAAGGAGGTCTCATTCAAATGGGATGATGAGTGCCAAAAAGCCTTTGACGCCTTAAAACAATACCTTCTTCAAACACCAGTGCTCGTTCCTCCTAAGGATGACCAACCCTTTTACCTATACATCTTTGCCACTAACCATTCTTTAGGTGCCATACTCCCTCATCGCAATGAGCAACATAGAGAGCAAGCAGTTTATTACATAAGTTGTAGCCTTTTGGACTATGAAATTAGATACACCCATGCCGAAAAACTCTTCTTAGCCTTAGTTTTCATGACCGCTAAAATTTTCCATTACCTACTCAACCACAAAACCTTTTTTGTCACCAATACTGACCCCTTACATTACATGTACACCAAACCCTATCAACATAAGTGCACTTCGCATTGGCTCATGCTTCTCGTAGACCTCGACCTTGAATTCATTCATCAAAAATCCATCAAAGGCCAAACCATCACTGACCAACTAGCAGATGCTCCTCTTTTCAGGAATCAACCCTCTAACTTTTATTTCCTAGATGAATCCATAGCTAGCTGCTCCTTGGACGATACCACTTACCAAATGATACTCTTCTTCAATGGCTCCAAGTGTCAGCGTGGGGGTGGGGTTGGTGCTATCCTAATTCCTCTTGATGGTGAACCTATGCCTTTATCTTTCAAACTGGATTTTGATTGTACAAATAATATCACTGAATATGAAGTACTTATATTGGGTCTCTAGGCTGCTTATGCGTTAGATGTTAAGTCAATCAATATCTGTAGACACCTAAAATTGGTTACCCAATTTAGTATCCCCTGGGTTCGTTTATCCTCTCAGGTGACCTAGGGGCACCTTATATCACCACTTCTCCCTTAGGGTATAATTTAAATATTTGATTTAAATATCTATCCTAAGTTTATTATACCCCATTGTGTTTTACCCATGGATAATTAAATATTAACTATTTAATTACACTTTTTACATGTATCTTAACCGCTTATCTACCCCATATCAATTCCTAACCTCCCATATCAATTCTATCCATCTATCCCCCTATTTCTCCTCCCCCCAAAATCGTGCAGTGGGATATTTCCCGTATTTGAGTAGGAGGGATCACTTGTATCTTTCCAAAATGTCCTTTTTGGCAATTTCAGGAGTTGGTTCCCTGATCGGTGCCGAATGGTACTCGGTCGACGCTGATTTTTCAGAACGGTGCCGATTATAACCCGGTCGGCACCAATTACAAATAGAGGGCCAGAATTTAGTTCTGGTTAGATAGAAAGAATGACAGAGAGTTTTCAGCATCAAGCCTGAGCAATATCTATCAAGCGAAAGTGAATTTTGTCTAGATCAATCCCTGAGAGGAGTACCGTTACTCTGCTCCTACAACATCGACATTATGAGCCTCCATCAATCTCTTGGTGACTCTACTCCTGCATCTAGCGAAGGTGTAGCTTCGTCAGTATCCCTACGGCTCCTGCAGATATAGTGGACATAGATGATCTAGCTTTCATTGTCCATTTCTCAATATTCCTACAATTTTCCCCTAGTCAACACCGACCGACTCCCAATCGATGCCAATTTTCCTAATCGATGCCAATTCACCCAATCGACGCCGATCAACCTGCAGATAGGTGAAAGAACTCAGGTAACACAAATCCAGCGTTGTTTTCACAGTTTCCTATTTTTTTGTTGCTTTCTAGTTTGTTGTTTACATTATGTCTGTCATTTTTAATCAGAAAATCTAGACATTTACTTACATATTTTATCATGTATGCTGTATTTATTTAATTGAAAACGTGGACTGACATCCGCCGGAGGGAGCTTATCGCTTCTCGAGACCCACCTTCTTGGGAAATCCACCCCAAATATCTTTTAATGTGGTCTTTTTCTATTAAATATCTATGGTCTTGCGTAGGTTTCTCGAGATCTACTTTGCACAGGATTTCTCGTGTGCGCCCCGTTTTACCTACATCGGCTTTCTCTTTCCAGCTACATCTCCGGATCTCATCTTATCTATCAGGTATCAATTTCATTTGAGTTTTTTAGGGTTTTTTGTGCTTAGTTTGGTACATTAACTTGGACAGGAAATAAGCACGGAAATTCTTGATCTACATTCTGGCACGCCGGGTGGGACCCAACCAAAATTCCCCTAATTAGTAAGTTCATTTCTTTTCTAGTTTTGAGCTGTTGTTTTTTTTCTTCACTGATTTTCATTAGTTTTTTCCTTAAGCATTTTCCTCCCTTCATTTTGGTCTTGATTCTTTCATTTATAATTTGCAAAGTCAAAGTTGTTTGTTTCTTACAAATCCCAAATCCCAATTTCTATTTCAAATATTAGCAAATATTTCATTTGATTTCAAGATTGCATTTTTGATCCACCTCCTTTTTGTAAAATTGTTATTTCCTTGAAAGTTTTCTAGTTCCTTAAATAGAAATTTTCATTCTACTATTATCTTGATATGTCTTTCTAGATTTGTTTGTGTGTTTGATTAACCTTTTCTTGCAGAGAACTTTACTTGTTCATGGGATTGTTCGAGGGGAAGAGCTCAACAACACGCTTTTTGAAGTCCACACACACCTTGGAGAGCTAAATCTACAGGTATTTCTCTTTTATGGTGTTTTCCTCCTTTCTTAAGAACTTAAAAAGAACTTGTTTGTTTGTTTTCTATCACATTCAAATATTTTTATTTTGGTGCTTAAAAATAATTTAATCACATTTGGGGAAAGAATTTGTTTGACTTGTCTTCATTGAAATCCAACACTTCATTTTTAGTGCTTAAAAAGAACTTCTTCTTTGTCATTTTTGTTCGTATTTTCTTCAATCTAGTTTTCTAAATAGGTTGGAAAATTGATCAAAATTGGTAGTGACACTATTTGATTTTTATTTTTCACCCTTAAACACAAAGCCAAAATCACTTAGGTATCAAGCATTTAAACAAAAATTCCTTCCTTGGCCTCGCCTACTTGGAAGTGACATCCAAGAGGAAGAGCCTACGTGGTACTCGGGCCGCACTATAAATTCACAGAAGTACTAGATATATATTGGCAAAGAACCTGAACTCCCTTATCGCAGTGGGTGTGTGAAGTGCGGTGGTAGGCTCATATATCAAGCCATGTACTGGTCTTTTACTAAAGTGCCTTTGGGACTCCTCACTAAAACATTCCCCAAACCATCCTTAGTTTGGCTATCTGAGTAGTTCCTATTCTAAAAAGCCTTCCCTAATATTTTATTTCTTAAAAGCATGAAAACTTAAAAGAGATAATCACCTACGCTGCTTGAATTGGTCTATGTGCATTAGTTAGGGCAATATTCTTTTGTTATATTTTTGCTTGTTTACTGACAGTCATCACCCGATTACAATCTAGAAAAATGGTTCAACTGGCCCCTTCTTCATCCGAGATCACCACTAATGTGCATGTTTCGGCACCCCCCAGGTCTTCCTCCGGGACCCGTTGTTAGTTGGTTTCGCCATATTGGTCATATAATCCTTTCTATCAGCCTAAAGCAATCCCATCACGTCTAGCTTCCCCCAGTCCTTCAGAGGCATCATCTGCTTCTGATATAGAGTATATTCCTCACGGAGATCCTGAATTTTAGGTGCTCCTTGATCGCAATCCGGTAAGCCCTTATGGACTATCTAGTGCATAAGTCTATTCGAATATCTGATCAGGGACCACCAATCTAGAAAGTTTACGATTATTCTCATGAACCATCCTAGGCTTTTATAGAATAGTTAGCATACTTTTTCTTGCCTCGAACCACGAGAAGAGGGTGGTGCATTTATACCTTTCATTTTTCTCTTCCACCGACCATGTCAACTGGTTCTCAAATGGTCCTTTCCTATTCCTAGCGTCGCGGCTACCTCGACTACTCCACAACCTACTTTTGAGAGGTCCTCTTCTTTAGCTATGATGGGCGCATTTCCACACTCTCACATATTGCTGTTAATTCTTCTATGTCATCCATTGCATCTCATGGTCAGTACCTCTCTATGAATGAACCCCCTTCTACGAGTCAGTTGGTTCCTTCTTCTCATCCTCCAGTTGTTCTTTCTTCCAATTCTCTTGCGACAGTGACCTTCACACATCCTCTGGCATCGGTGCCCTTAATAACCAATCCAGTAATCAAAAGCCTCGTTCAGAACTTTGTTCCCCACCATGTCCAATCAAATCAACAACCATGTTCCTGAATCCATTTCTCAATTCAGTCGACAACTGGAGGAGCCCACCAATCATAGGCTCCATCTTTCATTCAACCACCTTTTTCTCAACCACTTGTCATCTCACATCTTGTTTATACACAAGCACCTTCACACACAAATACCTCACTAGGCAGTCACCCAGAATGCACTTGGTTTATTCCTCTTATCATCCTGTTAATCAGCAGATGAATCCCCCGTTAATGCCTTAACAAAAATCCACCATTCGCTTCTTATGGAGGACATACTAACATGCCTCCTCCTCAAACTGACGTGGGTCCAATTTATTTTTCAAGAAAATCACAAACCCTAGAAGCCTCCACCAAAAGGGGCTCACCCTTCATACTCTTTTGAAGAAGTGTGTAATGAACCGATTCATCCATCAGTGGCTTTTAAGCCTTATCCTCTCTAATGGGAACTTCCTAAGTTCTCAAAATTTCATAGTTGGTGAGGATCCTACAATAGCACCTACGAGAATTCAATCATGCTTGCTACCTTATAGTCTAGGATCAGCAGCTTATGCTCCATACTTTCCCTATGGTCTCTAGCAGGGCCTGCTTTAGACTGGTACAATAACATTCCCCAACACTCTCTATTTTCTTTCTCTCAATTAGCCCAGATGTTTGTTGAAAACTTTTTCAATAAATATTGCACATAAGATCTCGATTACAGATCTCTATAACATTCGTAAATTTGATGATGAATCTATTGCAAGACTTTGTCACTCATTGGAGAGGGATAATAAACCAATTGTCTTTCTCCCTCCCTTAATCTCAACAGATTGAGTTGTTTAATCGATCTTGTGCTAATCATATTTCTTCCACTTTAAGGATTCAAACTTTTCACACATTTGAAGAAGCCTTTACGATGGCACACAAACTTGAGTCCCGTGCTGGTTGAACAAGGGAAGTTAAAACTTTGCTCTAAATCTAAACTAGATTTTTCTCGGTTTACAAAATTGAACCCTTTCGCTTCTAACAAAGACAAGAATCAGGGGTCCACCAACGCTATCATATTAAAAACATCAAGAGCCGATAACACTTATAATCAAACACCTTGGAGAGACTCTTCATCTTCTCGAAAAATGACCCTCGTCATCTCAATCTTTTACTTCATTGGGGGAATCATATGCTTCTATCTTAGAAAAAATGTTGGAAGTTCACATGATCGAACTTCCCCCTATTAGAAATTTTGATGAAAGCCAAGAATGACCATTCTGGTATAGGGAAAATGACTTCTGTCGTTATCATAGAGCCAAAGGCCATGACATTGAATGATGTTAGACCTTCAAAAATCTTGTCTAAACATTCATTGATAAAGGTGAGCTCATTCTGGATAACCTAAATGCTCTCCCCAAATCAGGCACTTGATGTTTTTAAACAACCTTTTCCCAATCATTCCCCAAACAATGACGCTTCAGAGTCTCAAAAACCAAATAATCATACTATCAGCTTCATTTCTACTAAAGAATATTGTTCTAAACCTAATCCATCTACGAACATGTCGACCGAATCAGAACCTCCTTCCGCTCCGCTAATCTCTGAGATTCCACCATCTTTAGACAATCCATCTTTGAATATTCCTACATTGTTAGAGACAGATTCATCTCTCTCTGCCTCTTTATCTGATCTTCCATCCATGCCAAAGACAGTGTCATCCTCATCTATCTCGTCATCAGACATTCTTTCGATGCTTGAGGCATTTACATCCCTTTGAGTTTCCACTACGAAATACATCTACTTCTGTTTCTCCCATTTTTGCCGTTGGACTATGCCATTGGTAAACATACCTATATTGTACCAACTTCTCTACCGACGGAAGCATCTTCGATTTTGACTCTTCCCATTTCCTTTGCTATAGTAGTTACACCCACAATTCCTGTACCAGAGGTATCTCCCTCACAAGGAACTGCTTCTTTGTCATCTACTTCTTCCATCACCGATGTTGCCTTGCCTATTAAAGAAAAATCTAAAGGGATAACACCAACACCTACACTTTCGGTTCCTGAACTTAAACTGAGACAACTGAAGTCTAATGTTGCATCATCAGTACCTCCCCATTTGCTTCCCCCAAAAATGTTACAATCACCTTATGCGGTTGAAGTTGTCACCATTCCTGAAAAAGGAAAACCCATATTTCGAACCATCAAGACTCTTGGTGCTTTCCCTCAAAAATATCTCTCTGCGCCTCATAAAAGATTGGATTTTTCCACTGAGAAGGTCGTCTTCTTCTAAAACACCATCAAAACCATCATCTTCTTCTACAACACCTTCTTCACCAGTGCCTCGTAAAGTGGATTTACCTATTGGAAAGGCGTCACCTCTTTTATCAAAACCATCGTCTTCGCTA
The DNA here is from genome assembly GCA_019776745.2 of Taxus chinensis. NCBI lineage: Eukaryota > Viridiplantae > Streptophyta > Pinopsida > Cupressales > Taxaceae > Taxus > Taxus chinensis. Next base: position 750,703,236 of record CM034152.1, read on the forward strand.
CCCAAAGCCAAGGCACCCATTTTTCCTCATATCAGACCTATTTTAGGAGCTCCTCCCTCATCTAAATCAGCATTATCTAAATCGTCATCAAGTTTTGACCAAGCAACCTTTTTCACCTCTAAAGACCACAACACTTGTGACATCTTCGTCATCTTCAAAATCTATCTTAGGGGCTCCTCCTCCATCGAAATCAATCTTGCCTCACTTACTTCCATCTCAGGTGCCCAAGGCTGGCTTCTCCCGATGTCCAGAAAAGTAAAAACGATCCATAAAAAGACTGTCAAACCAGATATGCAGATACTTTTACCTCGACAGTATGCTAAGGCGAAAGAGGCACCTTCATCATCTATGTCCTCATCTTTGTCTACTGGATTCTATACTGAATTTTTTCACCAACTTATCCAATCTTCATCCATATCTCTTCCTCCCATCAAACCCTATAATCCCAAAGGAGTAAAACCTTCCTGGTTCAACTCTGATTTGATTTGTGCTTACCATCGCACTCTAGGTCATGATACCAAGGGATGTAAAGCCCTTTAATCTGTTGTTAGCAGCCTCTTAGAAGAAAGTGATCTCTTGCTGGAAGAGGAGGAGGAGCAAGTGTCCCTTGTCATCTCAACTACATCTGAGCCTGAAAGCTCTACCCAGACCTCTAATTCTACTCCAGATGATCTTCCATCTTCTCTAATTGACACAATTCATATCGCCACTACAGCACAAAAGTATGATAATCCATCATCATCTACAACATCTCGACTACGGGTTGTCATTTTTGTGGCCCCAGAAGGAGTTCTTCCTTCCTCATCAAGCCTGAGACCTTGGGTCTCTATTCATGCTTCACCTCGGGTTCAAATTCCCATGTCAGTTGAGGAGAGTGTTATGAAACAACTCACCCATGCTCCGATAAAAATGTCTCTTTTTGACCTCATTCAATCATCTCCGTAGCATCACCAGGCTCTAATTGATAATCTGCGTTGTATTGTAGTGAATTTAGATGAGCCCTAGCCTTTCGAGATGGTTGTTGGATTGAATAGACCATCAACTGCCATTTCCTTTGAGGATTATAAAATTCCTCCCCTTTCTTCTAAGGATTTAGAGGCTCCCCTCTTTATCACAATTCAAATCAACAACACTACGTTAAAATGCACTATGATCGACAGTGGTCCTACACTCAACGTCATTTCCTCCCACACATTCAAGCAAATTAAGTTACCTAATAATGTAGTTTCACCACCACCTTTCGCCCTTCAATCATTTAATGATTAGCTGGTGGTTACTTTAGAAACTATGGTCCTACCCATTCGGGTAGGTAAGAAACTACTTCACGAGCTTTTTTACATTGTTAAAGGGAAATTCCCATTACAATATGATTCTTGGACACTCTTGGATTCGTACAATGCATTGTGTCCCATCAACCCTCCATCGATGCTTAAAATATCAGTATGAGGGAAAAATCTATACTCATCCAGGAGATCCTTTTCCTTCTGCACAATGCGACATGACCACAGGGTCTACCCCTCTAAAGAAGAATGCTTGTTCTCCTGATGAGGCTTCATCCTCTTCCATACCTGTAACTAAACTACCGGATTTACGAAATCTAGAAAAGACGTTGCAGCATTTTTCGCTAGGAGAGCTTCGTCTTCTCTCTTTAGACACCCATCTCAAACCTAATGAGTATGGTAGACCAAACAAACAACCTGAATATCAGCTAGGTCTTGGTCGCATCGTCACCATTTGTCTACCCAATCAACAGACTAACTTCATTTACGGTGGTATTGATACACCTCACTATCACCCAGATTCTCCCCTAGGGCCAAACCCTATTCAGCAGGGTTTGATTATCTACAGAATCCCACATTTGCAAAAAACTTATTTATATCAATGGTGAATGGAAGGGATTTGGCCTAGGAAAATATGAACAGGGTGTGTGCATGACCTCGCGTCCATTCCAACTCTCAAACCACATCAAAAAATTTGGTTTAGGATTTAAACCCCTCTCAAAAGCCACCATCACCATTCTCGATGAGCCTCTTTCCATTGAGGAACCATCTTCTCCCACCAGGTCAGAAGCATCATTTGATTGTGGATGACACGAATTTCCATCCCACCTAATTTTTTTTTTGTTAATACCATTTCCTTAGGTCCGGGTGACCTATAAAACTAATGGCAAATCCACTTCCATACCATTAGTCTTCCCTGAAAAAGTTGGAGACGACTCTCCCACTATCAACACTATCCACTGTGCAGATGATGATTTTGTCCTCACCTATCTGGGGGAAAAGGGTTCCTATCTTCCTAAAACCATTCCTTCTGATACGTCTACGCTTCTCAACGAAGCTACTGTCAACCTTAATATAGGGACTTCTAAAGACCCTTGCATCATTAAGGTCAACCAATCTCTTAATCCACAGGAGTTAGGAGACTTCACCACTTTTATTTCCAACAATCGTCAAGCTTTTTACTTGGTCATATGAGGATATGCCAGGACTTGATCCTGATATCATGGTCCACAATATCGTTACTCTTCTAGAAATCAAACCGGGTTAAGAAAAAATTATGTAAAATGCACCCTCGTGTAGCCCTTCTTGTTAAAGAAGAGTTGCAATGCTTGCTTTCTGCTTACTTCATTCAACCTTTTGACTATCCAAAATGGATTTCAAATGTAGTACCAGTAACCAAAGCTACTGGGAAGATTCGAATTTGTACCGACTTTCGGGATCTTAATCTCGCTTGTCTAAAAGATGATTTTCCTCTACCTAATATCGACCAACTCGTGGATTTAACGGCAGGTCACAATATGCTTTCTCTTATGGATGGTTTCTCGGGATATAATCAAATTCTCATCACACCAGAGGACCAGCATAAGACTTCCTTTATAGCTCCTTGGGGGACCTTTTTGTTATCGTGTCATGCTTTTCGGGTCTTAAGAACGTAGGAGCAACCTATCAGTGAGAAATGACCTACATCTTCCATGATCTCTTACACAAAACTATGGAAGATTACGTCGATGATCTCCTCGGTAAATCCAAATGCCGTCAGGATCATATTTTCATTCTTGGACCTCTCTTTGAGAGGCTCGTTCACTTTTTTTTTCACCTAAATCCATCTAAATGCATGTTTGGCGTTCTCACTAGTAAAATCTTAGGCTTTATCATTTATATTAGGGGGCACTGAAGTTGATCCAAAAAAAATAAAATCTATCCTTGAGATGCCTCCCCCTTCTAACTTAAAGCAACTCTACGGTCTTCAAGGACACCTTCAATCAATGTGTCATTTTATCTCGCACCTGTTGGACCGTTGTCAACCTTTTCATCATCTCCTCCGTAAGAATGTTCATTTTGAATGGGTGAAGAGCATTGCCAAAAGGCCTTTGATGATCTCAAATCTTATCTTCTTTCTCCACCTGTGCTTACACCTCCACGTGAGGGGGAGCCATTCTATCTTTATATTTTTGTGACTGACCATGCTCTGGGAGCCATGATCTTGCATCGGGGCCGCTAACAGTAAAGAACAAGTCATCTGATTACATCATTCGCACTCTTTATGAGTATGAAACACGTTATTTCGAAGCTGAAAAACTATGTTGTGCCCTCTTCTTCGTGACTTCTAAAATTCATTACAACCTCCTTAATCACAAAACTTATATTGTTACAAGTGTCAATCCACTCAAGACAATGTATGCCAAACCTTATCACAATGATCGTATCACTCGTTGGCTCATGCTCATGATAGAGTTTGATCTCGAGTTCATCTCGTAAAAGTCTATCAAGGGTCAGGTCATTGCAGATCAATTAGCTGATACTCCTCTTCCGGATACTCAAGTCCCTCTCGCTCAATTCCTAGATGAGTACATCCAACAAATCAATTTTGGTCTTTCTCCATTTAAAATAAAACTCTTCTTTGATGGATCCAAATGTCAGCAAGGGGGAGGTGCAGGTTTTGTCATGATTCCTCCCTGGGGTGCACCTATCCCTATCGCACACAAACTTAACCTTGAGTGTGCCAATAATATGGCCGAATATGAAGCTCTTGTTTTAGGTCTTCAAAATTCCATTAATCTTGGTGCTCACCATATCGACATCTTTGGTGATTCTAAACTCATCGTTAATCAAGTCACTGGTGTCTATCAATGCAAGAATGATATCCTTCAAAAATATCACAATATCATTCTCTTTCAACTTCAATATTTTGAAAAATTTACTATCCAACCTATTCCTCACACTACCAACCGATTCATATATATAATTCCTTCTTTATCCTCACTTATTCCACATTTTACCGAAGACTCGTGACTTTATGTGGATGTTCAAGTGTGTAGAACCAACCCTCTCATCTCAGGGCGGTTGACTTCAATCAACGCTATCACAACCAACACTTAAGATAAGTGGTATCATCACATTTTTTGATTATACTATCCTATTCAGTGCTCCCTTCAAATCTAAATTCCAATGGTAGAAGATCTTTTATCCTATGCGCTAATCGCTATAGTATTCTGGGTGGAATCATCTACAAACGTGGTTTTGATGGAATTTTGCTTCGGTGCCTCAAAACCCCTGAATCATCTAAAGCTATCTAGGAAGTCCATGAATGGTATCTGTGGTGGACATTTTAGTGGCTTGGCCCTAGCTAAACACATCTTACATTTAGGTTATTATTGGCCTTCTCTTAATTGAGACTGTTGTGAATACACTAAGAAATGTGTCAAGTGTCAACAACATTCTAATCTTACACATATCCCTAGCCAAGCTTTGTAACCTGCTAGCGGATTTGTGGCCTTTTTCACAATGGGGTCTTGATCTCATCGATCTCATCAATCCCTGCTCTTCACAGCATCATCATTCTATCATTTACTGCCACAAAATACGTTCACTAACTGGGTGGAAGCTATTCCTCTTTCATCAACCAAAGCTAAACCCATTGTTGCTTTTGTCTATCAACACATCATTTGTCACTTTGGTGTCCCACACAAACTCATCATAGACAACGGTAAATATTTCAAAAATATTGATTTACAGAACCTCTGTGATGCTTTCAATATCAAACTCAGCTTTTCTTCTCCATACTATCCCCAAGCTAATGGCCAGGTTGAGGCTTCCAATAAAACTTTGCGTAATATCCTTGCAAAGGTAACCAGTCGAGCTAGTAGGGATTGGTATTTACATATACCTTTTTCTCTCTAGGCTTATCGGACTAGCATTTGTACTCCTACTGGTGTTACTCCCTTCTCTCTCATCTATGGGTTTGAGGTTATTCTTCATTTGGAAGTCCATATCCCATCTCTTCGATGTCTCTCTTAAAGAATTTATCTTTGATGAGGACTATCATCAAAATTATCTAGCGTAGCTTAAATTACTTGATGAGCGGCATCTTAATGCTCTTAAGCATCATCAATTCTATCTTGAGCATGTCAAACATGCTTATAACAAGCACTTGCAACATCGTGACTTCAAAATTGGTGATCTTGTTCTTAAAGAAAACCAAAATGTCACTACACTAAAACGGAGTCAGCGTGGTAAGTTTACTCCTAATTGGATGGGTCCATACATAGTCACTCATAAATATGGGTCTGAGGACTTATCATCTATCTTCCATGGATGGTGTACCTGAGAATGTAACCTCTTAATGCTTTGCATCTAAGGCCCTTCTACTATTAAAATCTATCTTATACGATCTTGGTCACAAAACAAATCTTTCATCCATCTACCACCAGTCATGTAATTTGTAAGTGATTTGGAACTATGTGGTTCTTCGCGTTATTTTCTTTTTATACCTTAAAAATGAGTATCGTGGCTCTACTCATGGAATTTTTCTTATTGATATGTTTCTCCTCATGGTAGGAACACCTTAATCACTACTTCATCTGTCCTAAGTGTTTATCTTAATCGGATCTACTCAGGGCAAGAGTACGTTGTTTGTATACAATTTCTTCCCCTCTATCTGATCTATCTAGGTATAAACTCAGCTTCTTTCAAAAGCTCCAGAACTAAAAAAAAAAAAAAAAAAAGAAAAGAGATGCTATCCTAAAAAATTCCAAAAGATAGACTGATCTCTCAAAGGACAGCTATCTATGCCTTATCAAATAAATCAAAAAGTATAGACCATTTCCTTGAAGGATGGCTATCATCAAATTCAAAGTACAGACTGCTCCCTTGAAGGACGGATGTTTATTTCATGGAATTTTCAAGGCTTCTCACATTGATCAGCCTTTGTAGTAACAAACTTCCTCTTTTTCTAGTTTGTTCACTTTTTAGCATCATTGAAAGACTTCCTATATCAATCAGTCTTTCTATATCTAGCAAACTTCCCACATTGATAGTTTTCTCTTCTATCAAAAGAAAAAACAAATCATGAAGCTGAGATATAAGACCTTTTTTGATCATATGGAGACCCTGTTTTCCCAATATAAGCACGTATTCTACCCTTCGTGTATTTTGACAAGATACATACTTACTTCTCGTTCCATTTACCTCCTAGATCTGGTTTGCGACTAGCTAGTGTCAGGTTTATTTTAACCTCATATATGGCCTTGTGTGCATCATCTGTTGGTGTTCTATCAAAGTCTCTATTTATGGTCGGTTAGGGGCCTAACTTATCATTCTTTTTTTCCTATCTAGGTGTATTACTTTTTATCTTCTAAACTAAGATAATATCATTACATCCTTTGCTGTCACAAGGAGCATTTCCCATTATTATTTGTTATTCATCCAATTAAATTGACATTTAACATGTTAATTTAGTCAAAATCTATCATCTATCTATACTCATCTTATCTACTTTGTCTAAAAAACATATCAAAGCATGTATTGCAAACACATGTGAATCTACCTATCTATTTTGTCAAAATTAAATTAACATCTTAAACATATCAAATCTATCAATCACATCAAATCACATAACATCTATCCATCTATCCTCTATCAACATATGTCTATGTCCATCAAAATTACACTACATCTATCTATATCTATTTTCATCAAAATTAAATTAACATCTTAAACATATCAAATCTATCAAATCACATCATCATATCACATCTATTCCATCTATCCTCTAAAAACATTTATCTATGTCCATCAAAATTAAGCTTACACTACATCTATCTATATCTATCAAATGAAAATGCATAAGTACAATCACATAGCACAAGAATGATATATATATATATACATGAATGTGTCTGTACAAAAAATAATGGATGGACTTTCAATCAAGCCATCTATATCATACATCAAAAATGCCTTCAAATCGAGGCTACATCAGTATATCGGTACAAAAAATAACATCTCTATATCGTAAAGTCATGATAGGTGGAAGACACTATCTCCTCCACCCTCCTCTGGCCCAGGCTGTCTCTCCTGGCCACCTGCCTATCGAGATAGAAGCACCTACTGCTGGGGGCCTACCACCACCTTGATCTCTCCTGGTGCTCCCACCCTCCGATGCACCACTAGTTGTGGTTGTCGTTGATCTCCTCCTCGCACCATAACAAGGCACATCAGGGGCATGTTGTGTCTAGGGCATCCTCATAGTATCTCACCTCAGAAAGGAGAGCCTGATAGGTGCTCAGACTCACCATGCTCAGGTGCTCGTAATGGCGCTACTGCTGCTACTAGGTGGTGGCCCTCCTGATGCCGCACCCTATGACCCAGACTCTGAAGTGGTGCCTGTATCACCATATTTGGCCCTGAGGGCCTCTCTATGCCAATGGTAGTGATCCCTCTACTGGATTACTATATCCCGCTCCTAAAGTGCTGTATCTCTCTCTAATATCAGTGCATCCCTCTCCTCCGTCAGAGCTCTAATCTCCTCGAGGGAAGCCTGGTGTGCATGTGTCAGGGTAGCTTGCTCTCCCTTCAGTCTCTCCAGCACTGCAGCTATGTCCTCCTCATCTGCATCTATGGATGCTGGCAGGTGTTGTGGTAGCTCTGTGGAGTACCATGCCACGTAGCCATCATCTACTCCTACATCATCATCACTATCTGTGGAAGGTGGGGCCTCCCTCACTGGATCTTTCCGGGATCAAAATCAGTAGATTGATCTCTCTGCTGTCCCACCTGTATGGCATATAGGTGGTCGGGACTGTCTGTACTAAACCAAACTACCTCAATACCCTGTATAAATGGGACGTGCTCCCACATATCTGGCCTACGCCCCTAACCACCCTGCTCCGTCTCAGCTCCACCAGGGTGAGCATCCTGACCGGCCCATGTCAGGTAGACCTAATATGGTCTCCAAATGACCTGCTCTGGTGTCAGCATCCTGAAGCACTTAGTATACCACTCTGCAGATCTCCCTGTATCTCCTAGGGCCATGTCTTACCTCGCCATCGCTGGAATCCATAATCAAGGGCCCCTCTGCTACTAGCATCCATGGAAGCCCTGATGGCCTGATCACTGCTATATGCTCATATTCCCAACAATGGAGCACAAAGCTAACATCAATACCTGTTCTGCCTACCTGTGGTGTACATCCATAGCTCATGATATATCTGTGCTACTAGGGCATCGCCAAATGCAAACACCTGCCTGAACTCCAGGATGTCACAAACACAGTCTAGTAACAACAATGGAAATCTCCCACCTCCTGAATCTGGTAGAGCAAAATAAGAGATTTCCATCTGAATCAGTGCTATCCGTTTGCTCCTGGTGTCATCCTATCTATAATGTGAGGCTATCCTCACCACCCTCAGACACTATCTCTGAATCATCTATCCTATCTCCATATAATCATCCCAGGGCCCCTCTGTTGCTGCTCTCATGGAGTGATCTCTATCAGGTCCCCAGTGATCGGTAGCCTCAGGATCCTATATATATCCTCATGGGTGATGGTCATCTCACCCGTCCTGAACCAGAAAGTGCATGTCCTGTTGTCCCATCGCCATATCAGTGCTCGCATCAACTCTACGTCTTGAGGCACCCGTCGGTAGTAACAGAAGCCCCCGAGCCTTGGCTAGCTCTAGGTGACACCAATCCACGTCAGTCACATCAGGGAGAATGGTCTCCAGAAGCTCGGGAATAGATATCCCGCATATGTAAAGCCTCTCATGCCTGGATCACACGACATCATGGACATGGTGTTAGCTCCTCATTTATCCAAATCCAAACATCAAAAAACACATTCTACCACTTTCTCAAGTCTAAACACTCCAATCGGCATCTCATTGAGTTCAATTGACATTGATCTAATTTAGTCGACGTTGATTGAAATTACGAATCGGTGCCAATTGAACCTAATCGGCGTCGATTTTTCCAATCGATGCCGATTGAAAGGCCAACTGCCCAAAATACTCTGGCCTCTCATTTATCTAGTTTTTTTCCTAAAAAATAGCATCCTAATATGCTATTTAATGATAAAAACTATATACCAGGTTCAGGTAGATCCACTTACCCCAGGTCGTGTCCTCTTTCGCACTTCTGGCTGCTCCCAGAGGCTTCCATGTTGCTCAAAATCAATTTTTGACTCTCTCTAAATCAATCGTCGCGGTGTAAATAAATCGTTCATGTTTTCCTTTCTCCTATTTATATGGGCTGGGTATAGTCGGCACCGATTTTTATGATCGGCACCAATTGGTTTAGTCAACATTGATTTTGCTATATCAACATCGATTGAGGCCCATCATTGCCGATTGGTAGCAATTTTTCCTTTCCACATCACTTTCTTCCATCTCCTCATCTTTTTGCCAAAGTGTTGATGCTTGGCTTGTTTATCTGATCATTATTATCACCTAGGATGTATTGCCTTTTGGCACATATTTGTGGTATTATCACCCATTTCGAGTCTGTTCCCTGCACACGGGTCACTCGACATTTGTGGCAGCTTAAAGATAGCGGGTCTGTAGGCACTAACGTCATCTACTTTGTAGACTGTCTGGTTGTCCCTACCAATGTGTCACTCTTTAGTTACTACTATCTTGCAGTCTTCCTTCCACTCATGGGTTTGTAGGTACTAACATCGTCTCATATGAGGACCGTCTAGTTTGCCCTAACAATGTGAGTTCCTTAGGTTACTACCTTTTTTAGTTTTTTGCTTGCGTCATCAATGATCAGATCTACTCCAGATATCTAGCTAGGGCATCCTGCATTCTCATCTACCTTTTTCAAACTCGGGATCGGTTGGTCTTTTGGGATTCATCCCATCCCTAGTTTGAGGGGGATCACATCATCACTTTTTCTTCCTTTCTTCCAACTCCTTGTTTTTGTCTTGCAACTTTGCTTATCGCAAGTTACTCAACAAAAAGGGGTAAAATGTAGACACCTAAAATTGGTTACCCAATTTAGTGTCCCCTGGGTTCGTTTATCCTCTTAGGTAACCTAGGGGCACCTTTATATCACCACTTCTCCCTTAGGGTATTATTTAAATATTTGATTTAAACATCTATCCTAAGTTTATTATACCCCATTGTGTTTTACCCATGGATAATTAAATATTAACTATTTAATTATAATTTTTACATGTATCTTAACCACTTATCTACCCCATATCAATTTCTAACCTCCCATGTGCTATTTCTATCGATCTACCCCCCTATTTCTCCTCCCCCCCAAACTATGCAGTGGGATATTTCCCATATTTGAGTCAGAGGGATCACTTTCATCTTTCCAAAATGTCCTTTTTGGCCATTTAGGGAGTATGGTTCCCTGATCGGCGCCGACTGGTACTCGGTCGACACCAATTTTTCGGAACGGCACCGATTATACCCGGTCGGCACCGATTACAAATACAGGGCCAAAATTTAGTTCTGGTTAGACAGAAAGAACGACAGAGAGTTTTGAGCATCAAGTCTTGAGCATTATCTATCAAGTGAAAGTGAAATTCTATCCAGATCAATCCCTAAGAGGAGTACCGTTACTCTTCTCCTACAACATCAGACATCGTGAGCCGTCCATCGATCTCTTGGTGACTCTGCTCCTACATCTAGCGAAGGTGGATGTTTCGTAGTATCCCTACAGACCCCTGCAGATCTAACAGACATCGATGATCTAGCTTTCATTGTCCATTTCTCAATATTCCTGCAATTTTCCCCCTAGTCGATGCCGACCGATCCCAGTCGACTCCGATTTTCCTAATCGACGCTGATTCACCCAATCAACAGCCGATCGGCCTGCAGATAGGTAAAAGAACTCAGGTAACACAAATCCAACATTGTTTTCATAGTTTCCTATTTTCTGTTGCTTTTTGTCTGTTGTTTACATTCTGTCTGTCATTTTTAATCAGAAAATCTAGACATTTACTTACATCTTTTATCATGTATGTGTCTTTCTTTAATTGAAAACATGGACTGACATCCGCCGAGGGAGCTTATCACTTCCCGGACCCGCTTCTTCGGGAAGTCCACCCAAATATCTTTTAACGTTGTCTTTTTCTGTCAAGTATCTGTATGTCTCGCAGGTTTCTCAGATCTACTTTACAGGATTTTTCGTGTGCGCCCATGTCTTGTCTACATTGGCTTTTTTTTCCATCTACATCTTCGGATCTTGTCTTATCTATCAGGTATTGATTTAATTTGAGTTTTTTAGGGTTTTTGTGCTTAGTTTGGTACATTAACTTGAACAGGTAACAAGCGTGGAAATTCTTGATCTACAATATCTTTGGTGATTCCCAACTGGTCGTAAACCAAGTCAATGGTATATACCAGTGTCGTAATGAAATACTTCAAAAGTATAAACATCATGTAGACATAATTTTGACTACCTTTGACTGTTACGAACTTCAAACCACCCCCCATTCTACCAATAAGTTTATGGATACCATGGCCTTCTTGGCTTCTCAGATACCCACTTCTCCTACCAACTCTAAAATCTTTGTCACAATACAAAGGTTACAATCACCCTCTTATTTACCTCATGAGGTCTACTCCATCAGAACCATTGCACCTGACCCACATGACCTTTGGTATAAGTAGTTTGTAGACTATCTTTCCCTTTCCATTCTACCTTCTGATCTCACTTGTAATGGACAACCTGCCTTTCTTAAAAGTTTCTCTCGCTATGTCATCATGGGTGGTCTCCTTTATAAGCACGGCTTCGAATGGTATTCTCTTACGATGCCTTACAAGTTCTGAAATTCCCTACACCATCAAGGAAGTTCAAGATGGAATTTATGGAGGCCACTTTAGTGGTTTAGCTTGTCACTAAACGCATTCTTTGCCTTGGCTATTATTGGCCAACCCTAAACTGCGACTATTGTGACTATGTCAAACGTTGTGTGAAATTCCAGCAACATGCTAATCTTCATCACACACCTAGTCATGCCTTACAGGTCACACGATACCTTTGGCCTTTCTCTCAATGGGGCTTGGATCTTGTTCAGAGAGATCAATCCCCATTCTTCACAACGCCATCAATGGATTATAACCGCTACTAAATATTACACTAAATGGGTAGAAGCCATCCCCGTCATTTCTACAAAATCTGAGAAAATATGTGAATTCATCAACCATCACATCATTTTTCACTTTGGTGTCCCTCACCGTCTCATCACTGATAATGGAAAGTAATTCAAAAACAAAACCCTATGTAAGTTGTGTGATGCTTTTGGCATTCAACTAAGTTTCTCATCACCTTATTACCCACAAACCAATGGCCAAGCAGAATCAACCAATAAAACCTTGAACAAAATTCTTATGAAAGTAGTTGATGATACTGGGAAGGATTGGCATACGCACATCCCTTTACTCTTGTGGGCCTACTGCACTAGTATTCACACTTCAACTGCTGCCACACCTTTTTCTCTGGTCTATGGTACTGAGGTTGTCTTGCCTCTTGAAGTCCAGATTCCATCTCTTCGCATCTCACTACAAGACATGCTCAATGATGATGACTTTTGCCAAGGATCATTTGGCACAACTTGAGTTATTAGATGAATGTCATCTCAATGCTCTTGACCATCTCCAAATCTACCAAAAATGTATCAAATGTGCCTATGAAAAACATGTCCATGAACAAACCTTTCAAGTCGGTGACCTCGTCCTGAAGGAAAATCAACATGTAACCAAAGAAGAGAAAATTAAACAGGGAAAATTTTCTCCTAATTGGCTTGGACCCTATATCATTACCCATGCCTATGGATCAGGTGCTTATCGGTTTGTCTTCACTTAAAGGTAAACCCAAACCTAAGCCCCTCAATGCCTTGCATCTTCGACCATTTTATTGTTGACATCAAGTCCTATATCACTTTCTATCAATTGACCACTCATCCCTTGAGCAGTTGTTCACCTTCCATATTACCCATTTTTTAGGATCAACGACTAAACAAGAATCATGTGATTACCCATCACCTTTCAACCTTATCTTCAATATGAGTACCATGGCTCTACTCACAACATGATTCTCATGGATAATTTTTGTCTTTTTAAAGATGGAATCCCATGGTCATTCATCACTTGAAACCACCTCTTTCATAGTTAACCTTTGTGTGCTATGGTTTTGTCTTCTAAACAAGAACCTAATCTTCCTCTATAGTCTTGTCCATGACTTAAAACATCCAAAAAAAAATGGGATTCAACTCCTTGAGTCAAACTTCTAGCAAAAAGATGACTCCCTCAAAAGGGACATCTCTTCTCTCTACCTCGCCGCTATAAATAGACTGCTCCCTTGAAGGGAAACTATATAAAGTCATTGCAAAAATACAATAAAATGTTCAGAAGCTTCCTGCATCGATCAAATTCACGAAGACCTCAAGGAGATAATATACTCATCCCATATAGACTTCCCACATCGATCAGTCTATTAAAAACAAACAAATGAAGAAAATGATAAATTTTTTGTCATGGACTTGCCTATTTTTGATCCTGGGTTTCTTGCTAGGTAAACATATTGTCGTACACTAAGTTACGCTAAACCACCCACTTTCACCTCATTTCCTTTTCACCCTAATTTTCTCTCTGCTCAAGGGACTTGCCGCAACTGTGACATTTCGTGATCATGTGACTTTCTTCACCCTTAGAATAGTCCATTATGCAACGCCTTTAGGGTCTTACGTTCATAAGCCCATCTGGGGTATGGTAGACTCATTAGGGTTCTTATCAATTAAGCGATCTCTTTTACCACCTCTTACCATTCACCTTCCTCATTACTTATTGATTATCCTATATAGGACCAGACCATCAACACCTACATGTTCACCTCCCAACCATGCCTTTCACCTAAGACTCAATCATGCCTATGACCTACATTCAATCATACCTAAAATCTACCAACCCATTCCTCTAATTCATCATATTCTTCCCTAGCTTATGGGAGAACTACATCGGCCTGAGGCCCTTTTTCTCCGGGGCTATGTAGGCAGCACTCCTAGGGCATGGGGCCCTTGGAGGTTAGCTCGGCCACTCTTTACCCTAACCTATTTTCACCCCATTTTCCTATTCATATTCTATCTTAGTTTTCATTTTCTACAACACTTGGAAATTAATACAAACATACATATCTACCATGATTCACATCATAAAAACAACCAATCAATCATTTCACATTTCCATAATATCAAAGATTTTGGAAATCTACACCATAACATACATATAACTCATCATTTATTTCCCATGTTACCAATAACTTGGACATTAAAATAAAAATGAACCATGCCTAAATGACTGACCATCATGCCTATACCTAACTCCACCATGCCTAACCAACCTGACTCTACCATGCCTAAATGACCTAACTCAAACATGCCTAAGTGACCTGACTCCATCATGCCTAAACCAACCTAACTCAACCATGCCTATGACCTGACTCCACCATGCCTAAAACACCTAGTTTCCATCCATATACAACTAATAATCAAAATTTTCAACACAAGTACATCATCCACAATCATCAATCTCATCATAAAAGTTATGTGTATCCATCCAATATACACTGATACAAAATAATATCAATCTCTCAAAACTCTCATATATAGCCTCACCATCTTCGGCACGTAGGCCGGTATATGATCAAAAATCTCAAAAATCTCATATACAACCTCACTATCTTTGGCACGTAGGCCGGTATCTATCAAAAATCATAATACAAAAATGCGATACATCAATCATAATCAAAATGCCCCTCTAATCATCTAGGCCCCTATCTCACAGGTCTATCTCTGTCTCTGCTGCTCCAGTCTGGCACCCTGCCAGCATCTCTCCACCTGCCATAGGTATAGGTCTCACCCCCACTGGACCTGTAGCTGGGTCAGGCCTCCATGAACTAGTGGCCTCACCCTGACCCTGTCTATGGGCTTGTCAGCCCCCTGTACTCTCTGCACTATGTGTGCGGGACCTCGTCCTCTCACTTCAAGGCTTGTTGTACCCTGTGCTCTGCATAGGAGGGGACATCTATCCCAACCATAGTCAAATGATCCTGATAATAACACCTCATTTAGGGCATCCTAAACCGTGCCATCAATACTATCTATGGAGGTGCCATGGGCCTCGCTGCCACCTATGTACTAAGACCTATTGCTATTTGCTGGCCTCGGTCCCTGTGCCTGTAACTCTTGTCCCTGACCCTATGTGGGTACATGTACCACCACCTGTCCCTAGGAAGTAGCCAAATTCCCCTGTAATGTAGTCACCTGGCCCTGTAAGGTGGCTACCTGTGCCTGTGATGCCGTTAGTTGGCTCTGTAAACCCATGACCTGTGCCTACAGAGTGACAATCTATGCCCCATCCTGTCCTGGCCCCTGTGCCTATACCTATGCCAATTGTCCCTATAAAATAGTCACCTACCCTGTTAAGGTAACTACCTATGTGCCTGTGCAGTGGCCAAGCTACACTCCCAATGTTGTCACCTGTCCCTGTAGTGCATCTCTCTACACTATCACTATAGCCAAATCTAGCTTCCCTAGCCATGGAGGTGCCACCTGTAACTCTGCAGCCCACCACGTCTATACCCATCAGTCACCCCTACATCATCAATCTGGCCATCCACTGGCATCTCTGCCTGACCTGTTGGATCTGTAGGGTGAGGTAGAGCCAAAGGCCTCTCCACATCCTCTCAGATGATACCGTACAATAGGCAGGGGCACATCCTGACTAGTCCAAACTATCACCAGACTCTATCCACTGGAATCATCTCATGCTCACTAGACACATGTCTACCCTATATCCACCATAATAGAGCAACCCCGCATAGCTCCCACCTCATACCCCTAAATGTGGGGTAGCCCACATATGGCCACCATATGATATCCATTCACATAAATCCCCTCTAACCTCTGCCTATAGTGCACGACATCATAGGTCACCTCCTCACCTCGTCGGTGATCCCCAGCTACCACCCACCTCCTATAACCTACTCTTTGTCCACCTCTATGCCAATCTACTACTAGAAATCCTCATGGCCGCACTATCACAATGTGCTCATATGCCCAACAATGCAACATGAATGTACAACATAGGCCATAGTGGCACATCCTCTGGTAACCCAGAGCTCTCTGTACAACTACACCAAATAGGTAGGTGCCCAAGAAAAGTGGACCTGATCCTCCACCATCTCCCACAAAACCCCCATCAAACCTTGGGGAAACTGGCCACCCTCTGAATCAGGTAGAGCATAACACCCCACCGTAACCATCATCAGTACCGCCAATCATGTCTCCTCTGGGTGTGCTGTGTACATCACCCCATATACAAGGCTAGCATTGTGCTCAGTCAACTCAGTCACCATCTCCCTGAACACTGTGATCATCTCCTCGAAGGCCACATTCAGCTGACACTGTATACACCTGGCTCACCAACAATTGGCAATCACAATATCTGGTAGACATCCTCTAGCGTGATCATCATCTCACCGGTAGGTAAGCAGAAAGTGTTGGTCACGGCATCCCATCTATCGATGAGCATGACCATGAGGCTATGATCCTGTCGGATCCACCTATACCATCTGATGCCAACTAGGCCAACCGCTTGAATGTGCCCCCACTCCTCCATGGTGACGTGAGGTCATATCTCCCCCACAGGTGGGAATCTGTCCCGCATCGTCAGTTGATGCCGTGCCTGCACCCATACAACTCAACCATGTCAAAAATGACACACACCTATCTATTCCATACCTACTTCCCTGACCTATCATCTACCCTACACCCATTTACCCCAACCCCATATTACCTTACCTGGGACATCACTTACCTAACCCCTTTCCTCCTACCTCTCTTTTCGTCCATCTCTATACCCCATTTTTACCCATCTCTATTTCTACCCACTCTTTTCCCTCCCAATCTAGCCTCACCCCATTTATTCTGACCGATATCGGTCATTACTGACTGCTATCAGTCACACATGTTGACATTGGTCACCTAACCATGACCGATGCCAGCTTAGTTGACTGACGCAACAGTCACCCTTGACTGACATCAGTCTCTGTTTCGGCTCCACAACCAAAACCCCACGCCCCCAACTTTTCTAAAATTTGAAAATAGGCCCTAAAACCTACCCAAACACCCAACCAACCCACCCAAAATCATTTCTACTACCTAAATGACCTCTATGGCCTCTCCCCATACCCAAATCCATTCATTTTACTCACATTTTCAAAATTTTGAAACCCCCCCCCATTCTTTCCATTTTTACCTAAACAATTTAATTCAAAACTACAAATGGATCGAATCCTACCTCTACACACAGGTGCCTCCTCACCGGGATGTCCGGTCTCCCCACTGCTGGATCTCCACACCTCCACCCACTGCTGCCATGCCTCCAATCACACTCTTAGTCCTCTGAACCAATCCAATTTCTTTGAATGATCTCATGGCCCCATCCACCTACCTCCTCCAACCACTCAGATACCTCCAACTCAGTGTTGTACAACACCTCGTCCTTTTCTTCATGGAAAATGCTAAAAACAATTCACTCTATCATTTTCTATAAAGTGGAAAGGTTCAAATGAATCTGTAACATACATATTTTTACTTTTTTACCCTACCCAACCTGACCGATGTCAGTTTAACTTGATCGACATCGATCATGTGCCCTAGTCTACCACGGTTGGTTTCTCTAGACCGACATCAATTTTCCATAACCGGTGTCGGTTATCCTTTTTTGACCCCATTGCCCCACATTGCACCACATCTACTTGCCCAAACCTTTTCCCACCTAACCCAAAGTTGACCCTGACCTTACACCTCACCCCCATGACCTTATTACTTATCACCCTCCCTCAACCTATCGAAGCAACCATTTTTTCCCACCCTTGGGGCATGTTTATCCCCTCCCACCTCCTATCTACCCAAACAACCCTATCCCACCTACTAGCACCATTTTACACCTTCCAATGTTGTCTACACACTGCACCTTACGCCATTGTTACCCATTTTGGTGACACCCCAACCTTCACTTCACTACCTATCAAGTTGTATACCCAAACAATACCTTGACCTTTTGGAACCTAGAACTATAACCTACACATTCCTCATCTTACCTAGTTGTGTGTATAAATCTTTATTTTCCTCTACCTTAGATATCGGACCTCACCCTTTTTCATAACTCACCCATTGACCATGGACCTACAAGCTCTCCCACCTGGCTACCTTACCATAATTTGTTGTGTCTTAGGAACTTTGTATTTTACCTATACCTTGGCCTTACCCGTGCCATGACCTATTTTCCTGAACCTGACCTACTTGGTATGACCATTGACCTTATGCACTCACTATACCTTATGATGTTGTTACCTATGTTGTTTTAGCCTACCAACCATACCTTGCCTATTTTCGTGTCATTTATCCATGACCAAACCTTTGGTGTACCGGAACATACCTAAACATTCATGCACCTGACCTACGTTGTGTTTCTGGACCATATCCTATACCTTGGATACCTGAATCACTTCACCCTTGTTTGGATAAACCTATTGACCTTGGATGATGTAGAGTTTGCAAGCTCTTCAACCTGGTACCGTGTTGCAATCTATACATGTGTGTGCATTTGATTGCCATTACCCATGACCCGATTTTGACCCCGACCTATTACCTATTACCCAAGTTAACCATCACCCTTTCCCTCAATAGTACTCAAACCCTTCCCCACCTATCTTCCCCACCTACACATTTATCAAACCACTCACTGATTCCATATTACACCTCATCAGTGCCTGGTTTGAGGGGGATCACCTTCACCCACACATGGGGCAATCACTTCCTGTTTTTGTTAGTGTCGCTTACCAATACAAGCTACGCAACAAAAAGGGGAAAAATGTAGACACCAAAATTGGGTCACACTCCCCTTGGTCCCTTTTCAAATAGCCAACTTAAACATATTCACCTAACCATGACCCTTCTACCCCACATTAATATTAATTTAATTATTTATAATTAAATTAATACTCATCCTCACTTCATTCATTATTTAAATACCTTAATTAAAACTAATTTCCACCTCACCTAGACACCTCACCACAAACCTATTTTTAGCATATTTCCCCTTTACTAGGACTCAACATTCACTCACCATAACTAACTAAGGCTTAGTCTACCTACTTAATGAACTAAGACTTAGTGCAACCCTAAAATCATATGCCTATTCTCCCTCTAACCACATTCCCACTCATTAAAATGTAACATTCTATTTTGATCCATGAGAATAGACTGAGCTGGCCCAAAAAGATTGCCAAGATCTGGCATTTTTAGTAAACCTAGGATTTCCCACCTTAACCGACGCTGGTCAACCCTAAACTAATGCCATCACCCTAAACCGTCGTTCGGTTACCTTATATTCATTTTGGTAACCTTGTTTGAGAGGTTGGCCACATTCTCAAGTTTTGGAATGAAGGAGATCTACATGCAAGCAAGAACCAGAGCCCTTTCGCATGTCCAGACAGCCATAGCCAACACCAAGACTGATCAAGAAGGTATTTGCATTCATGGTAGCATTCCAGGAAGCACTACCGTAGCACTGAGCACCATTCCACAAATCAACCTTCACCAACATCTCCAACCACCTCTCCACCACTACAGGCATTTAGAACCCTTCTGAAATCCAAGTAAGTTGGTTTCTCCTCTGTCACTTGCAGTTGTATTCTCTATTTTCCTTCATCTATTCACTGTTCTTACTTAGATCTATCCCTCATCTTTCTCTCTATCAACCACCCCCTCACACCCCACCTAAACTTCACAAAAACCTATCCCAAAACCACCTCCCTCACGTAGACCTCACAAACACCCTCCAAACTCTTTGTGTAATCATAGAGAGGACCCAAAACATTCTACAACATCTTCCAGTTCCCCACAGTCACCAACACTGGTTAACCCTAACCGTGGTCAGTCCATCTTATACCAACATTGGTCTCCTTAATCGATATCGGTCACTATGACTGTCAACCCAACCTAACAACTCAACCCTTAGCCTACCCCAAACCTCACTCAAAACCTTACCACACCTATCTTGGACCTGTCACCTCACCCTCCCCCACAGAGACCTTTCCAACTCTCTGTTTCCAAGACAGAAGAGAGCCCAAACACCCTCCACCTGACTCCCTACCACTTTCCATAGTGACCGATATCGGTCACCCTAAACTGGTATCGGTCATACCTAAACTGACATCGGTCACCCTGACTGGCGTCGGTCTCTGTGTCTGATAATACTATTCTAGACCACAACCTAATTACCTCACCCAAAACAACCCAAAATCTTACCCAACCTTACCAAGACTCTGTCCTGTGACCTACAGACCACCTGCGCTACCCGCAACCCAACCCAAAACCTTTACCTACATAACATTTTAGTATTTAATCGGATCAACACTGATAGTAATCTGAGGCACCCAAATCAGAACGCTAGCACTAGATTCTTTTATTTACATGTTTAAGTTATTTTATATTGATTTATAAACAGTGGATTGATGGCCTTCTAGGAAGTATCACACTTCCCGGATCTAGCATACGCTAGGTAGTCCACTGTCATATACTATTTAACTCTCTTTTGTGGTCTTGTTTTGTATTTTAGGTAGTTCCTCCTAGCCAAAAGGAAGCTCTCATAGTCAGCATTGGATCAAGAAGTCAGAACGTGCACAAACCTTTAAACTGACCATCACAATAGGTATTCCTCCTTGGCCCATACATGTTAGCACCTTGAACATCCCCATAAAATCACCATGAAACATTCACTTTGTCATTAATGTGGTTTTACATCAATGACAACACCTGTTAGGACACCATGTCAACAAATATAACACTTGAACATAGTATGCAAAAGTAAGTACCCCTAGAGGTTAGAAGTTTGGGAAAAGGTCATGTTAACATGTGTTATCATGTATTGCTCTTTGGATGTCCTACATCATGCTCAATATACCAAACGAACACATGTGTGTAAAGAAGAAATTTTATTGATCAAACCAAAGGAATAAACAACATGTATATTGTAAAGTGCAAACAATATATGCTACAGAAACATGTCCTAATTTTATATTTTTGTAAATATTTGAATGTTTTGGTTTTTGAGACCCCCCTGAGGGCATAAATGAAAAAATATTCTTCGAAGAGAAGAAAGGGTGATCCAAGAATGCCACCATGGAGGGGAATATATAGATTATGCAACTTAAGGATGAGAAGAAATATTTTCACACACTGTGTGTGCGTGTGTGTGTGTGTGAAAAGTGAGACTTCGAGTGTGGAACCACTCCCTCAATAGTCAAGTTAAACCTATAAATAGAGTGCATCATTAGGATACGATTGGGGGGGAATAACGTGAGATCTAGTCCCAAAATAACCCTACAATGAGGTGAAAGAAACTACCAAAAAAGATGGAGGTTTAAGCCTTTAATGTGTCATATGAATGTGACATCAAGCACGAAGTGGGATTATGAGTGGCGATATGTTGTAAAAAAATGCCTATGAGGAGAGCCATAAAAAATTTGAAAAATAAGTTGGAGTGTGATGTGTTATACCTATAGTGGTAGAATAAAATAATGATGAAATCCTAGAATGACCTATGATAAACTATGGAGCAATCCGTAGAAGCTAGAAGATTTTTGTAAAGTATGTGTGAGTTTGTGAGACCAATAGAGATAATGCCTGTCAAAAGAAGGCCTAGAAGGAGCCCTAGAGGCCCTAGGACCATATAGTGCAAAAAAATCGATGAAACTTGAAGTACATTTCATGAGGTCGATAAAAGCTATGATGATCATTCTACATGATTCTAAGGGATAAAACTGGTAATCATGATAACTAGGAAGGCTCAATTGTTTTCCCCCGGTGAATTAATGGGTGATCACAACACGAACCCCGTGTAGATGCACTAAGAATATTCATAGAAATGGCTTCGTCAAATGAACTAGGCATGCTAGGAGATAAATCCAACTAAACAGGTTGTAGGTGGACCTCTAATAATGGAATAGCATGGTCGATGATGAAGTGAAGATAGATGTCAGTAAGGACTGATGGATGGCTCACAAGGAAAGGAATGACGGTATGAAGGATCGAAGTCTTCAAACTCTGTAAATGACTCAAAACGAGCCCCAACACATTGGCTAAGTATGGAGGAGATAGCGGAAGCATTTTGCTTCAAGTGTCCAAACATCGCATCTTTAAACGAAGAATGTAAATCCATTTTGAGGCAGTCCTCTAAAAACAGTGCCAAGCCTCCGTTGTGTCCAGATCCCCATTAAAGTTATGACCAGCCATTGAAAAGTAATGTTAGAGCAGTCAGTAGAAGGTGCCATTATGTGGTCTGAACAACGCACATTCACCCAAGTGAGATCCTGAGCGTCTGTACATGCAACCACTTGACTGCCATGCCCTCCACACTAGCATACTGGGTGTATGTACATATAGCCACTTGGGTGCAAAATGAGAGCAAGCCATCTAACCATTGTTTAGATGCCCATATACATATGCAACCAGGTGGTTGTATGAGCCTACGCATAGTGTCTGCATTGAGCGTGATTGTCAAAGGAGTTTATTAGGGTCTTGAGATGGTAGATTAAAACTTCTCAAACATTTATTATGTGAAGGCTCGTCGAAGATGTTCTATTACAACTCAACACATTCAGAGGGAAAAAGTTAAGATGTTTGATTTAGTCAAAGAAGAGGCAGGCCGATGGAAGTTAGCCTTAGTGTCATATTTGGGACGTTGTAATTAAGAGTAATTATTTGGTGTTCATTATTTCCCGGTAGTATAGCGCCAGGCCTCCATGTGTCCAGGGTAAGACTTTAGGACTGCCAAGCAAAGGGATCTACAGGAACAACATACAAAGAAGCCCAAAGTAGCTACGTGGGAGCCATCCACATGCCACTCCGATGCCTAGTTTCAAGAGCGAAAGGCATGGGTGCCAAATCTCCAAGGTGCATGAGGCCATCCACGTGGACCATGTAGTGAACAAACTCTTTACACATATTGCAACTCCCGCAATCTGCAAATCTTGCAAACAACCATACTTATTTTGCTTCCGAAAATCATAGCTTAGGCAGGAGAAGAATTGTTTGTGAAACGTCTCGACACCCTCTACACCATGGAAACATAAAATGATCATTCCCATATAACAATATTCTAGTGGGTGAAAAATCAGAATATAATTAGTTCTAGGACATTCGCCATGCAAAACGAAATCTGATTTCTTACAACTACCTGGATTTGATGATTTGATCATGTTGAATCTCCTTCTTTGACAGGGGTCTTAAAATATTCCATAGGGAATGACAGACTCAAATGATTGTGGTTTCGGATACTGAGAGATGTATTGAAGAATTGAAAATAAGTGGTCAAGAGCTTTTGAAGTAAGGATTCTAAATGCATGATCTCAAGGTAGGTCCATGAAGTAGGATTTGACATTCTTCCATCTCCTCTCTAACTATTCTTCCTACATATTGGGACAAGGGACAAGGGAAAACATGTATTCAAAAGGTTGGTCATTGTTTCATCCCTTGTGAGGAGTAGGGTCGATCTTTAAGTTCCTTACGGGTAGAAAACAAAGTCTAAGCCTCCCATGGATTAAGTAATGGCATTTTATTACCTCAATAGGGGAACTAATTATGTATTCACATTGTTCCTTTGAACATTTTGGAGCAAGGTACAAATTTGTTTCGTGATGCATCTTTGAACTCAATCTTGGTTTATTTTGTTGGTCTCTTCTTACCAATCTCATCATTTGAACATGGAGAGTGATTTATGCATACTCTCGATGTTTGCAATACATGGAGTTCTGGGAGTTGTCAAAACTTATATGGGTTTGACCCCAAAAGACATGGTGATCTGTGTGAAATCCATATCATTTCGAAGATACATTTATGGTAGCATCTTCTCCACCCTCCCCTCTGCTCAACCTCTCTCCACTTTAGGCAGTCGGATCTATGATTCAACCTCAATTCCTTTTCTGGTGTATCAATTGCAATTAGTGTAGGATCTTTCATCCAAAACTGATCTCTCTACTCATGTGGTGATTTGGAATGAGATTTAGATTTAGGATAGATTAGGTTAGCTTCCTACACTCCCAGTAGCTTGTGGCAGGTAGATAAGGAAGCAAGAACCAGCTTTCTCCATTGATGTCTATCTCAAGTTTTGCAAGTACCCATAGCTTGAGAGATGGTCCCTTGTTGTGTAATCACAGTGAATGACTCCCAAAACCATATCACACCCAGGACATTCAGGGGTGTTGTGATTTTACACTAACAATAGACTCCCTTCAATAAGCCTCTTTACTTTGTCCTCAGATGGGTTCTATTGACTTTACAAGCATCCTTAGGAGGGTATTTATTGACATTGTAAAATGGTTTTAAAATATCCCTTTTTATGGCCTTCAGGGATAACTAGCACCACAGTTAGAAAATTAGCGCTAACTGCTCCTGTCATCTTGGGCGCTCATGTGCCTACTTTACCTTTTTCTTATTATTTTGAAACCCATTTGAAAAACTTCTTAGCAAATTACTTGTTAGCTACAATTAGGATGAAAGCCTTGATCAGGTTGTCCAATTATGAAGGGTTTACAATGACCAAGGGAGCGGATAATATCAAATGGGGGCAATTATGTTTTCAAAATAAAGGACCAAACATTTTAAGCATTACATACTATCACCTAAGATTGCATCCATTTAGGATGAACAATAAGATCAAAGGAATCCTTCTAGCACTCATACAATGTGGATAAAGGGATGCATCACTCTGCATACATTAACATAGGAACTGGGAAGTTATATTCTATGTGCAATCCCATAGGCCAATTCTAGGATGGTTTCTGACATGAGTTTAGATCTATCTCGTCATCACTGTGAAAATCTGCACAAGGGTAACTTAGGGAATTATGAGTTCTACACACGCAAAATAACTACATGTGAATATAAGATGTAAGGTGCAATGCTCGTGAAATATGTAATATATCACTCTACAAGGTGACTGTAGGACCAACAAGTTATTTTGACCTCCACCACTTTACACCCTTTTTACTTTTTACCCTTAATGACCCTATTGGTTTATGGGTATGTGCAGGTGAACTTATTTCTTGCAAGTGTACAGGTACCTTTAGTGCAATGCAAAGAATGAATCTTAGGTGTTAAAAATGAATTAGAAATAAACCTATTTAAACATAGAGGATATCAGAATCTGAGCATTTACCTGGTCACTAGTGCCCAGATGTAGTCACCACCACTAAAAACTCGTGTCCTCTCTTGGGTGCTCCCATTTTGTGCAGTTTAAGAGTTCATAACCTCTAGCGAGCCTCTGCGACACTCTTCTTAGTCTTTTCTATTATTTCATCAACCTAGATCACTTCTTGTTCATTAAAAAATTGGCTAAGTCCCTCTATTTCCCTCTCTTTCTTAGGGTTTTCACATCATGTATTTCTTATTTCTTATGTCACATTGTATATTATTTAATTTTTTTAGCATTAGAGTAACCAATAGTATTATCTATTTGAAAGTATCAATATTTAACTCAATTTACATACAAACTAGAAACTATAGATAGGAATTTGTTAGCAAAAATAGTACCTCAAATAATGAAAACTTATCTGATTGATTTCACCAACACTTTGGGACTACAGTCCCTCCTCTTGGAAATGGGGAGGCTCCCATTTATTGAAGATGTAGTTAAGGAAAACCTAGTGGATGGCCGTAATACTCTGGGGATAACAAAAAAATTATCTCGCACTTGACCTATGTGAAATTGCTTGTACATTAAATGGATTAGGAAAGCTTAGTGACATAAGGATTTGTTCATGTATAATAGCCTTGATTTTTGTAAGCTCTTTTAGTGGTAATGCCTGTTGTCGCCAAATCACTGCACCCTCCGAATGGCCAGGATGTGAATAGGATGTTCGGTGTGATTGGGACACATGGGATCACCTCTCAAGCTGTGGGAATTGGGCTCGAGGTGAACCTCCGGAGAAGGCCGGCTTCCTCTTCCTAAACTAAGTGTTGTACTACTCCTAGTGTAACAAAAATGATTATCTAGTCCTATGCTAACATTTTCATGGGGTTTTAGGGAAAGAGATTTACAGAAATGAAACTATACTAGGGATGGTGATGCACCAAATAAAGGGTGTCTTCAAACTCAAGAAGGGTTAATTTGAAGAGGGTGTGTGCACCACAGGTCAACTTCACCTACTGTAACTTAGAGAGGGTATAGGATACCACAAACTAAGAGACACGCGTTCCCTTTGTTAAAATTTATCAGACCGAGAAATATACCAGTTTCCCAGTGAAGAAGGATGAACTCAAGAAGGGTGAACAGACACCACGACTCAACTGCATGCAATACTTCACCACTCGATAAGCACAGAACTCCAAGAACCTGAAATAGAAACTTAAACTTGCACAGTGTACCTGCAAGTATGAGAAAGGCACAAAGAAGCACAGAAGGATGAAAGGATCAAGATTAGTCACAAAACACACAATTTTATTGCTTCAATAACATGCATAATGCATCATACATTCAGAAGAGGCAATAGTTTCCATTACAGTCTTGAAGAGGAGGCTTGAAAGTTCTCTCAACACATAAGAACAACTTGCAGAAGAGAGAGGATTCTTGAAAAGTATACACTTGCCTGAGACATCTAACTGTCTAACTTGTCTGAACTGTTGGAACCCTTTGAAATGAGCTTCCAACTTACATTTATAGAAGAATATGTGAGAAAGAAGAGGAAAAGGTCATAATTACATTCCTAAAATGAAGGCCCATGATGTATTTATCACAGTTAGTTGAACCACTTGAGAAGGTTCCATCATGGGTCATTAATTGCCTGATGACCTAGTCTTCTCAATTAATTAAAATAATATTTAAATAAAATATTTAAATAATAATAATAAATATTATTATTAAAATATCTAAATAATAATAATAAATATTATTATTAAAATATTTAAATAAAAATATTAATTTAATTAACATAATGTTGGGACCCCCTCGTTGACCCGTTTGACTTGAAGAGGAGGGGGGTCCATGTGGATAGAGTCTGCGCAAACCTCAGCTCGGTGAGTTTCGAATCCTCTAACTCGGTGTTGCAATCGATTTTGAACCCCACACTATCTCTTTCCTTGCTTTGGTAATCGGGCTCTTTTGCATTGAGTCCTTCGACTGGAGAGCTATCAAACTCGATTCTTATCATTTTCCTCTATTAACTCGAGGCCATTTATGCATTTCACGTTCAAACTTTATGAAACATCACCACGAGCTCACTTGCGAAGTCACTGAGCTCTTCATCCAGCAAACGATCTTACCTTTCCTAGGCTCAAACTCACTTGAATACTGAGCTTAATCCAATATTTCTAAAAATAATGGTTTTACCACAATGCTCAAGATTCTTCCTCTTCATATAACACTTGTAGTAAGAATGTTTTGGCTTTGCCATAATAAGCACAATTTTTACCTTCCAAACGATGAGAAAATGCCATTATCAATAAAGACCTAGTGCTGCCATGATGATGACCCAGGCTCATGCCCGTAACATGTTGATAGACACCCTTAAGACTGATTTTTGGTCAAAGAACCCTTCGGTATTTTGGCAGTGCACTCGGAAATCTCGGCTCCAATCAACAATTATGCCACTATTTGGATCTTAGTATGGTCATAGGTAGCTGTGAGATACACAATATACTCATTTTTCCATAAACCAAAAAGATCCTTTATGTTACAAATTGCAACACGTAAAATAAGCCCTTCAAAAAATATATTGAACAACTGGGGCAAACAAGAAGACCTTGGAAAAATGTACAGGTAACAACGATATGAATTCATCCTTAGTCGTGGATCAAAGCTAATAGGAATAAAGCTAGATAAAATTAGCTTGAAACTACAATATAATCGTCCATTGTAAAAAAACACAGTTTCTCTGAACCTGGTAATAGAATAATTTTTATTGTCTGATTGGACGTACATAATGGAAGGGTATAAATATTGCTTATTGCCCTCAGAGTTTCTTAAAAATACCATTTACGAGTAACAAGGATGTGGCATACAAAATGGGCCGACCAGGTATTTCAGAGTTGACCTTCACATTCAATTCATTTTTAGGAGAAGAAATGCTGAGCAATATGAATCGTTTCATTCTGCACCGTAATAAACCTTCATCTCCTGATTCAGGAAAATTTTATGAAGCCTTGAATGGCGTGACTCCAATCCATCATACACGGCAGTGAATATTTGTTTCCTGCAGCCGCTATTCAATCTGAGTTCATAATAAGGATAAGCACGCATTCGATACTAGACAGATAACAACATAGTTGGACAACCTGCTTGCTGGAAGTGCTCAAAAGAAAGGCCTCTACTGTACTACAACATGCCTGCTACCTGTGTGTGGGAGCTTGTCTCGCGACCACATCAAGTTCAGAATTGTACAGAGGATGAGGAGAAGGTCGTGGCAGCTATTAAAGCCGATTCAAAGTTTGAACAGTTCAGTGGAATCCTAACAAGGGCGGATCTGTATGAAAGGAGACACTTTCTTCATATGATCTATGGAACCCAATCCAAAGTCCATGCAACACGCATCCTTTCCATCTGGATGAGTTTTTTAGCATTGCTTTCCCGTCAAACTCTTCACATATGAGCCACGACTGAGCCATTAACGTATCACCTTGGTTGGGTCTGCCTGTAGACTCCGCTGAAATTGGTATCACGTCACGTTTTTTTAACCCATGACCTGCTCCAATTCACAATTGTCCTATTAATCCTCCCGGTGACTCGCACAAAGACTCAGACCAATCCAAGCTGCACGAAATTCTGTTTACATGGCCCGTGCAGAAGTCTCATGATGGATAGCCATTGTAATATTTCCACGCTTGGCAGTTTGACCCGATTTCTCCCATTACGGAAGTTTGATCATGGTTTACCAACCCAATATTTCCACTTGGTGATGCTTGCTTGAATCTCCCCTAGGCGGAGTGAACAGCTTGGACTGCCATCGTCAAATCTCCGACCTCGGCATACTAGCTGCAAATCCCCGCGTAATGGCTTGGACACATTAATCCATGGGCCCCTAGGCCTCATCTTCGCCGCACAACCTTGGAAAGTTCATTCCTTATCTCCACAATTCCCCCTAGCACGCAGGATCACCATGATTTTTTCTCCTGCCGAGTTTTCCTTCATCAGATTTGAGGATAACATTAAACTTTCAGTGCAAACATTTCAGCTGTAGCTTGTAAGGTGTGATAATTTCAACAGAAACCTTTATGCTTACCAACCTAGTGACTCATTGAAGATGCTCATATAATTTCAAAGCAAATTGTGCCTAATGAATATTTTGATATGAAACAGTTCCACCTCTATGAGATTCGCTTCCATGAGTTGCATCGTAAAACAAGTAAGGTCTCGATAGAGAATCTTTGTAATAAATTTCATTAGGTCTCTCGGTAACACTCTCACTATCACTTAATCAATTTTCATAAAAATATCTTGAAGGAAAATCCCAAGGATGCATTCGATGCTGAACAGATAAAAATATAGTTGGACGGCCTGCTTGCTGGAAGTGCTCAAAAGAACTTCTGCTATACTGCAACATGTCAACTGCCATTTGAACCAAATGCTCGGCCAAGGAAGGTCTGAACTTTCATGAGGTTGTAACTGCAGAAATGAAGATAAATATGTTAAGACACATTTTTTTGATCTTAGAGGAATGTGTTGCTGATCTGGACCCTTGTTTGCTGTAACTTGATACTTGAGACAGAAGTTATTATTGCTTGTGTGATTGCTAATGAGACAACAAACTTGTCGTATGCTTGATGAACTCTATTCGCTGATTGACAGCACACCTTGAATCAATTCCATTGATCCAAGGTATGCTGTGGCCTTCTTATGATCGCTTTGTCGATTTACTTTTAAACCAGACTGAAGGTTGATATAAATGTTGCAGCACCTGATTTCAGGTATGAATATCTGGTACGTAGATGCCAATGAAAAAGGTTCGATTCTCAAACCACACACCATTGTAACGCTAGATAGCGTAAGACGATAAGGGCCTGGATGCAAGTGGCACAGGTATGTGGAACTTAGGACGAAATGTCCTGCTTAATGTTGAATATGACTGTCAGGCGGAAAGACTTGATATGGAAACTAGTTAATTAAATATTAGGGGATTAAACCCTAACCTACCCCTAAGTTTTATCCTATACCCTAAACTACTATCCTATATGGATTTTAAATTTTATAAGGATGAAAATAGATGTGAATTCTATTAACCTAGGAACTAGGCGAATGACCTAGATATGGACTATTAAAATCCTAAACTAACCCTAACCTAAGGAAGGGGACGCATAGACCCATGTGGATGGAAAGGATAAGGGGGGAAGGTAGGAAATTTAATGGGACAGTAAATGGAGTCCTTACATGTGCAGCGCCAAGTTTGGCGGGAACATGGAAAAGTTGGAGGCGTCCAACTAGCTATGAAGCTAAACTATGATTTCATGCAAAAATTTGAAATTGGGAACTCGCCAACCCTGAGTCGGCGGTGGCGTGAAAAATTAGGAAAAAGAAATGCATTCAATGCATTCAATTACCTTGGTCTTAGTGACCAGCTCACCTTGGAAAGAGGATAGAGGAAAAAGGAAAATTGTTTGTTGCTGTGTGCATTTGGATTTTAGTTGCTCTGCATTTTGTTTCTCCCTGGTTCTGTCGAACCAGCTGTGTTTTGATTATTATCTCTGTTCTTTGGAAAAACAAAGGCTATTCTTGAGCCTGTGGAAGTTAGTGACTGGTTGGAAAGCCTGGCCGAGGACGTCGTGGAGAGAAACAACTCCAGTGGGCGCGGTTTTCTTCGAGCCACAAGAAAAATTAACAGGCATGTTAAGCCCTTCTCCTTAAACCGCTTGCTTTTGTTTAATCGTCTCATTAAAACAACCCTGCTCTTATGATGGGGGTTTTGGTTATTTGATTTGGCTGTTTTGTTGAGATGATTTTGGGTTGAGTCATTTTCTTTTGCTGTATGCGACTTAAGCATTCTTTGCATAATTATTGAGTGGAATACACTGCCCATGCTGAGTGGATTCGTTTCGATAGTATTGGGGATTCGTTCTTTATTTTATGAGTTTGTGCTTATGAATACTTTAGCTGTGCGTGTAGCAATTCTGAGTTCTGCGCATCCTTGTGAAAATAGGAGGATGAGATGATTTTTTTTGTATGTCTGGTTGAACAGTCATTATATGGATGAATACGACTTGAGTATTCTTGTGCGTTTTGAAGAAAATGAGTGTTTTTCTTACTAAAACTATTAATGAACTAGTTTTCTCTTTTGCTGTTGGAAATCTGAAGCTAATGGTAAGTGGATTTTATTGTGTATTATGGATTCGGTCTTATGTAAACAATACTGATAAGGAGATTGTTTTTCTGAATGCTGTACGTGAACGGTTTTTGAAGAACCGTGAGAATAATAGATGGAACTATTGGGTGAGTTATTTTCTTGAGGGTATACAACGCATAGAATATAAATACTTGGAACAGTGGGCTTGTTTCATCGTTTTACTCTCACTTCCTTTTTAAAACGATTAAAAAGCATCCGTGTTTGGTTGAATTCCATGAAAGACTTTGTTTAAAAGAATTAATTCTTGATTCTGGAACTGAGTATCTGGATATTTACCAGATAGATTAGAGTTCACTATTTCAGTCTTCTTTGGATTGGATGATGAATTATTTGCATAAATATGTGATTGTATACCTATACGAACTGCCCTTTAGATTTCTTGTTGTTTCATCAAGGCTAAACTGAAGTGGAATTCTTACTTTGAATGTTTGGAAAACGATTCTTTTTTTTTTTTATTATGAGGAAGCTCATAATTTTGTAGCTGGCTGTACATTCATGTTGTTCAGGTCTAGCTGAAATGCTGGTTTTGATGAAACGATAGCTGATAAAACTAGATGTGCATTCTTGCTTGTCTATATCTAGACGTGAATGTCTGTAGAGTGAAATGTTTAAAAGGAAATGATTGCGTTTATAGGTTCTTTTGGTACTAATGTTTACGGACCAGTTGCAATGAACTCTGGTCAACATTTTGGAAAGGTAATAGTAGATTTTGAATACTGAAATATACTATTCTGAATGAATTATACTATTGGAATATGTCTGTTCTAAATAATGGGTATTTGGATAGACAGTGAGAAGAGGTGATATGATCTTTCTCCCTTTTATTCGATTATTGATTTTCGTTCATTTCTCTTTGGACTGTTATCATTGATTGATATCACGTTTGGATTAAAATTCTCAGTACAGCTATGAGGAAAGGAAAGAGAGTGTGGATGGATAATTTGAATTAATGTTCGTTTCTTCTCTCTTACAGCTGGAAATCTATAATTATTATGGATTAAATTTTGTACTGCTTTGGTTTAAGCATCTGCATTAATTGTTTGTTTACTTTTCTCTTCTGCGTTTGATTGTTTGAATTCCGATGAGTTGTATGAAAGCAAAGGAAAGTAGTTCGGTTGAATCTTCAGTTATACTCTATCTTTTGAAATTATAACTATTGTAAGGAATGGAAATTATAGCATTTATGCTAGAACAACAGTTTGCAAAATTGTGTTTGTAGTTCTTACAGATGTTGTAATCTGGAACTGTTTGATGGAAATTACTCCTTGTAATAATTATTTGGGAAAGAGGGCAGTAATCCTTTGTCTGATTGGGATGGTAATTAGATGATTGAGTTGTTATGCTGTTCATCCTTTTCGGTACTTAATTCTTGAATGATGTTCATATTAACGTTTCATAAAAGCAGGGTTCTTTTATTGAGACAGTTAATTAAAAGCACCTCATTTTAAAGACAAGTGCTTAATATGCTCAGTTCAATGAACTGACCCGTGCAAGTAATTTTGCAGATGAAACTTGAGTATAAATGAAGACATGGTTGTTTTCTGATACTTCTTTGATTAACTGAAGATGGATTGTATTGATAGCTATTACTCCTCCACGAGGAAATGAGAAAGGAAGAAGTTACATTCTTCTATCTTTATGAGTTGTAATGTTGTTTGATATAAACAAAGTCCAGTCGTTTGGACTGGCAAATGTATAGATTGTAAATTTGATGGATGAATACAAGTAAAAGTGTGATATTTTCAATAACTGTATCAGTTTGATATGGTTGAATAAGTTTGAGAATATAACATTATTCCTTGACTTGGAATTATTCAAATGTTAATGGATGAATTTAAAAAGAAATAACATCTATTCTTTACCTGAATGCAACTTTTACGTTGAAATGTGCAATTAGTTCATACTTGGGTTAAGATGAATTTTGAATTGACATTAAAAAGATTTAGATAAACACGAAATCCTAATTGGAAGGTATTCGGGATTAGTTTGAAAGCTAAGGGATATCAAATAACTTAGGGGCAGCCGAACCTTGTATTCAGACTCCGTTAATAGCCTCGAATATTTAAATTCAGAAAATAAAGATATGGGAAATCATATCTATTGTTAACAGACCTTAACTAAGTAAGGTTAAGGAGGATAAATGAATAAATTCATTTAGAATTAGACCTCATTTAAATGACGTCTAATAAGATGGAATTCTGAATTTGTTTACAGTTGTGGAAAAACTTGGTTAAGTTTAATAGGTTAAACTTATTAGGTTTATCGATAATGGACTGATTAGTCCAAAGAATAAGAAAGGAACCAAGAAGTGAATATGCAACCCTTCGGTATGAAGGAGGAGATGCGTATTAAGCTAGAAGATGGATTAAGTCTCTCTTAGCTACATACAACTGTAACAAGAACAAGGATAAAGGATCAGCATGGCTGCTGAAAGTTGATCTTAAATACTAAGATAATAACCAAATCACAATTGAGCTGGATGTGTACCCTCGATGAGAGGATTCCGTAGGACATTGACATACGCCAGCTACAATATGGTGTCTTCGTGAAGGCGGGGCCTTCATGACGACACAATGTTATAGCTGACATATTACAATGCCCTTCCGAATTAAATCATCAAGTTTACATAAGCTGGATAATAAGTTCTTGGCTGGGGATAGAAATGTGATCACGTATACGGAGTGACTCCGGAGGACTAAAGGTAACTAGACACACGGAGTCATCTAGGAATGACACCGTATGTCTGCGTATCTTTAGTTACCATGAGTAACTTCCTATACTCGTTCATATTGCTAGTTGAGGTTAGAGTTTGACCTTAAATGGAAGGACTGGTAGAGACCAGGAAAGACCATTCTAGATAACAGACGAAGTGAGGTGAAGGACGTATTCCATTGGTGTGTATCACATCTAGGAATATGATCATGCAAAGCATGTGAAAATCTTTGGCCAAAGTATCGCAAGTGCTGGTTGCGTTGTCCTAATCACCTAGTTAAGATGCAGGATGTCAGATGAATATCAGTAACAGATATTCAGATAGGCTTCTTAAATGGATCACTTCGATAACCGGAAATGGTAAAAGAACCCTGTATATTCATTATACTATGCATGAATTAACATGAAGGATCGGTAAGTCGCCGAGTCATGAAATGAGAGATCGCTGAAACTCCGAGCCATAAAGTGGGAGGTCGGTAGTTCTTCGAGTCATTTACAGCAGCATATGGTATCTGTTATATGATTGATTGGCACTGAATGTGTGTTCCATATTGCAAATATGTGAACAGAGAACATTAGTTTTAAAAGGAAATTGTGTGATCCAAACTGCATTAATTGGACAGAGAACAATTATTAAAACTTGAACGTGTGTTTGAATTATATAATTCATAACAGGGAACGTTTTATAAAAAATTTTTTTTTCCCTTGTTCTAGTATCTTAAAATGGGGATGTTACATCTTGGTATCAGAGCTGAAGGTTGCAGCTCTTGGACCTAATGAGTCCACAATTTAATAAGGTTTACATTTTCTTATTGAACAGAAAATGGTCAGAACAAGAAGAAATGCTGCGAACAACCCGTTACCGGGTGGAGAAGCAGCTACTGCTCAAAAGCTGGATGAAATCCTTGCTGCCCTACTAGACACGAGAGATCGTTTGACTATTTTGGAACAACAGTCAATGGGAAATGAAGAGGAGGAAGAAGAAGCTGATATAAATGATCAGCCACCTCCTGTGGATAACACCAATGGAGGGAATCCGGGTGTTGATAATAGTAATGTGAATGCTCCTAATCATCCTGAAAATAAAAGGGCAAGATTAGTAGCTGAACTTACAAATGACATAAAGAGAATAAGTCCTCCAAAGTTTGATGGAACAACCCTTGGGGACGGAGCTGAGAATTGGCTCAGTGAAATGGAGAAGTACTTTGCAATAAGAAACTTCTCCGAGGAGACCAAAGTGATATGGGGAGCATATCAGCTTTCTCATGAAGCATCATCATGGTGGGACAACCGTAAGGTTGAGTTGAATATTGTTGAATCAGACATAACTTGGGATCAATTTAAGGGTTACTTTAGGCAACGGTGGCTGCCTCAACTCTATTTTGATAGGAAAATGACTGAATTTCAGAACTGGTCGCAAGGAAGGCTGACGGTGACAGAATACTGGGAAGGGTTTACTAAACTCCTTAAGTATGTGCCGCAGTACCAAGCTGACGAGAAGTTCAGAATATGAAAGTTCATAATGGGACTAAATCCCATCATTGGTGGTGAAGTGGATGTCCACGGTCCAACCACCATGGAAGGAGTTGTCGAAAAGGCAATAAGACAGGAACAGAAACTGAGAGCAATTTCTGCTCATAGGGAAGAGATAAGGAAGAAGATTCCCAATTCTTCTTCATCTCTCGCACCCAAAAGGGGGCCTTGGAAAAGGTTTGGTGTGAAAAACAAAATTGTTGTAGATAACAACAAGAAATCTGTAATGAACAAACCTGTAAATAGTGTGCGGAACAGCTTCGCAAAAGTTAGTGGCAATGGACAAAAGTCCTATGGGAGCCAGAATGATAACTTCAAAGCTGGTAACAAATTTGAGCCTAGGAAAGGGCCAGTTGGAGGATGCTTCAACTATGGAAAGGACCATTACGTGAGTCACTGTCCTCTGAAAAAGGATGATCGCGATCAGCAGCATAGGATACACGCTGCGGTGGCTAACAGACAAGCTGAAAAGCAAGTTACGCCTATAGAAGTTCCTGGGTAAGTTATTCGGTACACCTGTAGTCATACTTTTTGATACTGGAGCCACTGAATGCTTTATTTCTACTAAACTTGCAATGAAATTAAAAAGAAAGGCTGAACGGATGGATAAGACATGGACAGTGCATTATGGGAATAATGTTGTCCATACAGTCGAAATGTGCCTTTTTGGGGCAATTCTTGACTTGCCCAGTTTCTCCACCGAAGTTGACCTGTATGTCACTCCTTTAGGATCATATGATATCATTATTGGAGTTAACTGGTTGGCAGAACATAAGGCAAAGGTCGACTGTTATGAAAAACAAATTTGTTGTTTTGACGACCTGCAGAAAGCAGCAGTCATTCAAGGTGTAAAGCGTGAAGTTGCAGTTAGGAAACTAACAGCTATGCAACTAAAAAGGGCTAAAAATAGAGGCTGCACCTTGTATGCAGTAAAAATGACAGAAAATGCTGAGGAGGATAATGATTTCATGGAAAGATATCCATTATTAAGGGATTTCAGTGATGTATTTCTGGAGGAATTACCAGGTCTTCCACCCAAACGAGAGTTTGACTTTGCAATAGAAATCAAGCCAGGAACTGAACCCATATCTAAGGCACCTTATAGAATGACCACCCTCGAGTTGGTAGAGCTAAAGGCTCAATTACAGGAACTTTTGACTAAGGGGCTGATAAGACCGAGTGTCTCACCATGGGGAGCGCCGGTAATTTTTGTAAAGAAAAAGGATGGCACATTGAGACTGTGCATTGATTATAGAATGTTGAACAAGGAAACTATTAAGAATCGATACCCACTTCCTAGGATTGATGATCTGTTCGACCAGATGCGTGGAGCATCAGTCTATTCAAAAATAGATCTTCGATCTGGGTATCATCAGCTGAGAATAAAGGAAGAAGATATTCATAAAACAACTTTTAGAACAAGGTACGGGCATTATGAATTCACGGTGTTACCTTTTGGGTTGACAAATGCACCTGCCGCCTTCATGAATCTGATGAACAATATTTTTCAAGAATACCTAGACAAGTTTGTGCTTGTATTCTTAGACGACATTCTTATATACTCTAAAAATGTCGAAGAGCACCAAGAACATTTAAGGGTAGTGCTGGAAGTTTTAAGAAAGAGGAAGTTGTATGGTAAACTGTCTAAATGTTCCTTTTATGATGCAGAGGTGCATTATTTGGGACACGTTATAAGCAAGAACGGAATAGCTGTAGACCCTTCAAAGATCGCAGCTATAACCGAGTGGCCTGCGCCTAAGAACGTGCATGAAGTAAGAAGCTTCATGGGCTTGGCAGGATATTATAGAAAGTTCGTTAAGGATTTTTCAAAAATTGCTGCCCCAATCACTTCACTGCAAAAGAAGGATAAGAAATTTGTCTGGACTGACAAATGTGAATCTGCCTTTAAAAATTTAAAGGAACAGTTAACTACAACACCTATTTTAACTGTACCAGATCCAAATGGAAATTTTATGGTTGTAACGGATGCATCGGGAGAAGGCCTTGGAGGTATTCTGTTACAGAATGACCATGTCATAGCTTATGAAAGCAGAAAGCTTAAGTTACATGAACAGAATTATGCTCCACACGACCTAGAGCTCGCTGCCATTGTACATGCACTTCAAATGTGGAGGCATTACCTTTTAGGAAAACCTTTTGAGCTAAAAACTGACCATCTGGGGTTGAAGTATATTTTTACTCAGCCAAATTTGAATGCAAGACAGCGAAGATGGTTAGAATTTCTGTCTCAGTATGATTTTGATAT
Source organism: Taxus chinensis (assembly GCA_019776745.2). Taxonomy (NCBI): domain Eukaryota; kingdom Viridiplantae; phylum Streptophyta; class Pinopsida; order Cupressales; family Taxaceae; genus Taxus; species Taxus chinensis. The sequence continues at coordinate 750,741,435 of CM034152.1, forward strand.
AAGCTACATCAAAGGCAAGGAAAATAGAGTGGCAGATGCTCTGAGTCGAAGGAAGCACATCTCTGCTCTTATAACGTTAAGAACTCAGTTTAAGGATGAGGTGAAAGATGCCTTGGAATCAGATCCTTATTTCCAGCAAGTTAAAACAGTGCTTGCTGCAGATCCAAAGGATGTGAGGTATAAAGGATTTCACTTTGATAGCGAAGGAATTCTGAGGTTCGAAAACAGGGTCTATATACCCTTGGCAAATGATTTAAGAAGGAAATTGTTAACTGAATTCCATAATTCACCTTTTTCTGGACACCCTGGCATTACGAAAATGCTTGCTGATCTTAAGAAGCAATACTTCTGGAAGGGAATGAAAAAGGATGTGGTGGAATTTGTAACACACTGCTTGGAATGTCAGCGTGTTAAGGCGGAACATATGCATCCCGCTGGATTATTGTATCCCCACAGCATTCCACAGTACAAATGGCAAGTGATAACGATGGATTTCGTTCAAGGATTGCCTATGTCAAGGAATAAGCATGATATCATCCTGGTTGTCGTCGACAAATTAACCAAAGTGGCACACTTCATTGCTGGTAATTTGAAAGATGATGCACCAGTGTTAGCAAGAAGATTTGTACATGAAATTTTCAGATTGCATGGAATACCCGAATTGATCATATCGGACAGAGATCCGAGGATGACATCAAGGTTTTGGCAAACGCTTAATGCGGCCTTGGGAACTAAATTAAACTTCAGCTCTGCATATCATCCGGAGATGGATGGACAGACTGAGAGAGTCAATCAAGTTTTAGAGGACATGTTAAGGATGTATTGCATGGACCAGCAGTATAAATGGGAGGAATACCTTCCGCTAGTTGAATTTGCCTACAATAATACATACCACGCCTCTTTAAAAATGGTGCCCTTTGAAGCATTGTATGGAAGAAAATGCAGAACCCCTGTTAGCTGGGACATCGTAGAGGACAGAGAGGTAATTGGGCCAGAAATCCTCACGGAAATGGAACAACAAATCAAAATGATTCGGGAACATCTAAAGGAGGCTGCCAATAGGCAAAAGAGTTATGCAGACTTAAAGCGGGTTGATAGGAATTATAAACTTGGTGAGAAGGTCTTTCTTCGGGTTAAGCCGAAAAAGAGCTCAATAACTTTTGGCAAGGCTGCCAAGTTGTCGCCACGTTACGTGGGACCTTTTGAAATTGTTGAAATAATCAACCCTGTAGCTTATCGTCTAGCATTACCTCCTGCTTTATCACAAATGCATGATGTTTTTCATATTTCTTTGCTTAAGAAATACGTAACAGATTTATCACATGTGCTGAATTGGAATTCCTTGCAGGTCCAAGACCCAGGAATAATCATGGTTAAGCCCATTCGAGTGCTGGGAACTCGCCAGTTGTACTTAAGAAATCGCGAAGTGAATCAATGTAGGGTCCAGTGGGACCAGTTTAGCGAAGAAAGTGCAACTTGGGAAAATCTCGAAGAAATGAGATCTGCTTTTCCATACTTGTTTGATCGAAATTGAAATTCGAAAAACTGATAATTCTACCAAATTTAGACAATTATTGGTCTATTTTACAGTTATCTTAAAACACTGTTTTAAAGAGTGAATCTGTTTTTGGTATGAACTTATGAATGGAAGGACAATAACTGAATTTTGTCCTAGAAACTCCTTGAATTGGTTAATTTGATCATCGGGACGATGATTCTTTAAGAAGGGAGGAATGTAATGCCTTGATTTTTGTAAGTTATCATGGTAATTACCTTTCATGAGGTTGTAACTGCAGAAATGAAGATAAATATGTTAAGACACATTTTTTGATCTTAGAGGAATGTGTTGCTGATCTGGACCCTTGTTTGCTGTAACTTGATACTTGAGACAGAAGTTATTATTGCTTGTGTGATTGCTAATGAGACAACAGACTTGTCGTATGCTTGATGAACTCTATTCGCTGATTGACAGCACACCTTGAATCAATTCCATTGATCCAAGGTATGCTGTGGCCTTCTTATGATCGCTTTGTCGATTTACTTTTAAACCAGACTGAAGGTTGATATAAATGTTGCAGCACCTGATTTCAGGTATGAATATCTGGTACGTAGATGCCAATGAAAAAGGTTCGATTCTCAAACCACACACTGTTGTAACGCTAGATAGCGTAAGACGATAAGGGCCTGGATGCAAGTGGCACAGGTATGTGGAACTTAGGACGAAATGTCCTGCTTAATGTTGAATATGACTGTCAGGCGGAAAGACTTGATATGGAAACTAGTTAATTAAATATTAGGGGATTAAACCCTAACCTACCCCTAAGTTTTATCCTATACCCTAAACTACTATCCTATATGGATTTTAAATTTTATAAGGATGAAAATAGATGTGAATTCTATTAACCTAGGAACTAGGCGAATGACCTAGATATGGACTATTAAAATCCTAAACTAATCCTAACCTAAGGAAGGGGACGCATAGACCCATGTGGATGGAAAGGATAAGGGGGGAAGGTAGGAAATTTAATGGGACAGTAAATGGAGTCCTTACATGTGCAGCGCCAAGTTTGGCGGGAACATGGAAAAGTTGGAGGCGTCCAACTAGCTATGAAGCTAAACTATGATTTCATGCAAAAATTTGAAATTGGGAACTCGCCAACCCTGAGTCGGCGGTGGCGTGAAAAATTAGGAAAAATGCATTCAATGCATTCAATTACCTTGGTCTTAGCGACTAGCTCGCCTTGGAAAGAGGATAGAGGAAAAAGGAAAATTGTTTGTTGCTGTGTGCATTTGGATTTTAGTTGCTCTGCATTTTGTTTCTCCCTGGTTCTGTCGAACCAGCTGTGTTTTGATTATTATCTCTGTTCTTTGGAAAAACAAAGGCTATTCTTGAGCCTGTGGAAGTTAGTGACTGGTTGGAAAGCCTGGCTGAGGACGTCGTGGAGAGAAACAACTCCAGTGGGCGCGGTTTTCTTCGAGCCACAAGAAAAATTAACAGGCATGTTAAGCCCTTCTCCTTAAACCGCTTGCTTTTGTTTAATCGTCTCATTAAAACAACCCTGCTCTTATGATGGGGGTTTTGGTTATTTGATTTGGCTGTTTTGTTGAGATGATTTTGGGTTGAGTCGTTTTCTTTTGCTGTATGCGACTTAAGCATTCTTTGCATAATTATTGAGTGGAATACACTGCCCATGCTGAGTGGATTCGTTTCGATAGTATTGGGGATTCGTTCTTTATTTTATGAGTTTGTGCTTATGAATACTTTAGCTGTGCGTGTAGCAATTCTGAGTTCTGCGCATCCTTGTGAAAATAGGAGGATGAGATGATTTTTTTTGTATGTCTGGTTGAACAGTCATTATATGGATGAATACGACTTGAGTATTCTTGTGCGTTTTGAAGAAAATGAGTGTTTTTCTTACTAAAACTATTAATGAACTAGTTTTCTCTTTTGCTGTTGGAAATCTGAAGCTAATGGTAAGTGGATTTTATTGTGTATTATGGATTCGGTCTTATGTAAACAATACTGATAAGGAGATTGTTTTTCTGAATGTTGTACGTGAACGGTTTTTGAAGAACCGTGAGAATAATAGATGGAACTATTGGGTGAGTTATTTTCTTGAGGGTATACAGCGCATAGAATATAAATACTTGGAACAGTGGGCTTGTTTCATCGTTTTACTCTCACTTCCTTTTTAAAACGATTAAAAAGCATCCGTGTTTGGTTGAATTCCATGAAAGACTTTGTTTAAAAGAATTAATTCTTGATTCTGGAACTGAGTATCTGGATATTTACCAGATAGATTAGAGTTCACTATTTCAGTCTTCTTTGGATTGGATGATGAATTATTTGCATAAATATGTGATTGTATACCTATACGAACTGCCCTTTAGATTTCTTGTTGTTTCATCAAGGCTAAACTGAAGTGGAATTCTTACTTTGAATGTTTGGAAAACGATTCTTTTTTTTTTTTATTATTATGAGGAAGCTCATAATTTTGTAGCTGGCTGTACATTCATGTTGTTCAGGTCTAGCTGAAATGTTGGTTTTGATGAAACGATAGCTGATAAAACTAGATGTGCATTCTTGCTTGTCTATATCTAGACGTGAATGTCTGTAGAGTGAAATGTTTAAAAGGAAATGATTGCGTTTATAGGTTCTTTTGGTACTAATGTTTACGGACCAGTTGCAATGAACTCTGGTCAACATTTTGGAAAGGTAATAGTAGATTTTGAATACTGAAATATACTATTCTGAATGAATTATACTATTGGAATATGTCTGTTCTAAATAATGGGTATTTGGATAGACAGTGAGAAGAGGTGATATGATCTTTCTCCCTTTTATTCGATTATTGATTTTCGTTCATTTCTCTTTGGACTGTTATCATTGATTGATATCACGTTTGGATTAAAATTCTCAGTACAGCTATGAGGAAAGGAAAGAGAGTGTGGATGGATAATTTGAATTAATGTTCGTTTCTTCTCTCTTACAGCTGGAAATCTATAATTATTATGGATTAAATTTTGTACTGCTTTGGTTTAAGCATCTGCATTAATTGTTGTTTACTTTTCTCTTCTGCGTTTGATTGTTTGAATTCCGATGAGTTGTATGAAAGCAAAGGAAAGTAGTTTGGTTGAATCTTCAGTTATACTCTATCTTTTGAAATTATAACTATTGTAAGGAATGGAAATTATAGCATTTATGCTAGAACAACAGTTTGCAAAATTGTGTTTGTAGTTCTTACAGATGTTGTAATCTGGAACTGTTTGATGGAAATTACTCCTTGTAATAATTATTTGGGAAAGAGGGCAGTAATCCTTTGTCTGATTGGGATGGTAATTAGATGATTGAGTTGTTATGTTGTTCATCCTTTTCGGTACTTAATTCTTGAATGATGTTCATATTAACGTTTCATAAAAGCAGGGTTCTTTTATTGAGACAGTTAATTAAAAGCACCTCATTTTAAAGACAAGTGCTTAATATGCTCAGTTCAATGAACTGAACCGTGCAAGTAATTTTGCAGATGAAACTTGAGTATAAATGAAGACATGGTTGTTTTCCGATACTTCTTTGATTAACTGAAGATGGATTGTATTGATAGCTATTACTCCTCCACGAGGAAATGAGAAAGGAAGAAGTTACATTCTTCTATCTTTATGAGTTGTAATGTTGTTTGATATAAACAAAGTCCAGTCGTTTGGACTGGCAAATGTATAGATTGTAAATTTGATGGATGAATACAAGTAAAAGTGTGATATTTTCAATAACTGTATCAGTTTGATATGGTTGAATAAGTTTGAGAATATAACATTATTCCTTGACTTGGAATTATTCAAATGTTAATGGATGAATTTAAAAAGAAATAACATCTATTCTTTACCTGAATGCAACTTTTACGTTGAAATGTGGAATTAGTTCATACTTGGGTTAAGATGAATTTTGAATTGACATTAAAAAGATTTAGATAAACACGAAATCCTAATTGGAAGGTATTCGGGATTAGTTTGAAAGCTAAGGGATATCAAATAACTTAGGGGCAGCTGAACCTTGTATTCGGACTCCGTTAATAGCCTCGAATATTTAAATTCAGAAAATAAAGATATGGGAAATCATATCTATTGTTAACAGACCTTAACTAAGTAAGGTTAAGGAGGATAAATGAATAAATTCATTTAGAATTAGACCTCGTTTAAATGACGTCTAATAAGATGGAATTCTGAATTTGTTTACAGTTGTGGAAAAACTTGGTTAAGTTTAATAGGTTAAACTTATTAGGTTTATCGATAATGGACTGATTAGTCCAAAGAATAAGAAAGGAACCAAGAAGTGAATATGCAACCCTTCGGTATGAAGGAGGAGATGTGTATTAAGCTAGAAGACGGATTAAGTCTCTCTTAGCTACATACAACTGTAACAAGAACAAGGATAAAGGATCAGCATGGCTGCTGAAAGTTGATCTTAAATACTAAGATAATAACCAAATCACAATTGAGCTGGATGTGTACCCTCGATGAGAGGATTCCATAGGACATTGACATACGCCAGCTACAATATGGTGTCTTCGTGAAGGCGGGGCCTTCATGACGACACAATGTTATAGCTGACATATTACAATGCCCTTCCGAATTAAATCATCAAGTTTACATAAGCTGGATAATAAGTTCTTGGCTGGGGATAGAAATGTGATCACGTATACGGAGTGACTCCGGAGGACTAAAGGTAACTAGACACACGGAGTCGTCTAGGAATGACACCGTATGTCTGCGTATCTTTAGTTACCATGAGTAACTTCCTATACTCGTTCATATTGCTAGTTGAGGTTAGAGTTTGACCTTAAATGGAAGGACTGGTAGAGACCAGGAAAGACCATTCTAGATAACAGACGAAGTGAGGTGAAGGACGTATTCCATTGGTGTGTATCACATCTAGGAATATGATCATGCAAAGCATGTGAAAATCTTTGGCCAAAGTATCGCAAGTGCTGGTTGCGTTGTCCTAATCACCTAGTTAAGATGCAGGATGTCAGATGAATATCAGTAATAGATATTCAGATAGGCTTCTTAAATGGATCACTTCGATAACGGAAACGGTAAAAGAACCCTGTATATTCATTATACTATGCATGAATTAACATGAAGGATCGGTAAGTCACCGAGTCATGAAATGAGAGATCGCTGAAACTCCGAGCCATAAAGTGGGAGGTCGGTAGTTCTTCGAGTCATTTACAGCAGCATATGGTATCTGTTATATGATTGATTGGCACTGAATGTGTGTTCCATATTGCAAATATGTGAACAGAGAACATTAGTTTTAAAAGGAAATTGTGTGATCCAAACTGCATTAATTGGACAGAGAACAATTATTAAAACTTGAACGTGTGTTTGAATTATATAATTCATAACAAGGAACGTTTTATTAAAAAAAAAAAAATCCCTTGTTCTAGTATCTTACAATTGACAACCCCTTGAAATGGAAGAGAAATTACTATTCATAGCATTACAAAATGTCTTTTCATCACATGAATTTTCACCTTTCCTCATCACTTGTGACCTTTCATATTCCTAGTGAATAAAAGTGATCCTTTTTTATTAATGAAAATGAAATCTTACAATGTCAAATTAAAGGTCATTTAAGTGAATAAGAAAAAATAGTGAAAATTACATTCTTAATGAAGAACCAAAATATGGAGAGAGAGAAAAAAGGAGCAAGAGAAGAGGGTTGATCAATCTGATGAAGATGAATACTATGCTAATGAAGAACTAGTTGCTAGAGAACATTGAGGGAATACTCTTAGAATGAATTCCTCACCTTTGAACTCTTTATTGAAATGAGCCGTTGCAGGTGCCACCTTGTCTGCCTGTGGAATACAAACATAACTCAAAGAATTGATCCAAGTTTCAAGAATGTTGTCAAGGGTCTTGCATTATTTGAACTAGACCTGGTAATCTCTTACATTATTAGAGATTAAACCTCAAATCTCTGTAAGAGATTCCAAAGTATCCTCATTGAAGGAGAATGGATTGCCCACCTCTTTCTTGACCAACTCTTGGAAGGAATTAAGGATATCTTACATGGATAAATGTTCATTAATTGGAGGTGACCCAAGATTCTATACACTATTGTTGATACCTTCCAAGATTTGGGATGCATGCTCTCCACAAGATTCAATCTCAGAGATATCATCATTTAGCATGCCATACCTAACACTCATTATGTGAGACCATATGGGAAAAAATTTGTTAGAGATGGAGGTGAGCACATTTTTCTCACTATGGTGTGATAATCAAGATTTCTAATTTTAGATACCTATTGCCATGTATTTTTTTAAGGGAGAAATTCAAACTTGAAACATGACAACTTAACCTTAGTGTCGAAAAATTTGGTTGAAAACCCTCCTAAACACCTCTCTGGATCCGTCTACCCTTTGTTTCTTGCCCATCCCAATCTTACAAGTAATATTATATGTTGTAAAATCCTTCCCTAAGTTCTTGAAGCATTGTGATAAGGTCATCCAGTTCCTTTAGTGGTGAAATCTTTGGTAAGCCTAGAAAGACTATTTTTAGCCTTTTTCTAAATACGTGTGCATCCTTTGGGATGGATCAGAAAGATAAAAAATATGTACAAATCATGTATAACCATGTAATGTAAAGTGATAAGTACAAAATGAAAGAATATCACCTCGAAGAGATGAATGTGGATGCCCTTAGCAACCGTTGTAGGATTGGGAGGAGTCAATCTTCCATGTTGTGTACACGATACCTATATCTATGATTGAAAATTAGAGAAATATGTGAACACACATGTGTGTATGGTAAAGATAATAACATATAAGATATCTAGCTAGCATGTGTACCAAATTAACATGAACAAGTAGATGTAAGGAAGAGTATAAACAACCAAGATGTGCAACATGTTGTGGATGGATGGAATGGAATGAAAGATGGATGATAGGATTTGTGTGCCCTATGAGTAAGTTGAAGTGTATGCAGTGAGACTCATTTAGTATGCCCCCTCAACAATCAAGAATGAACCAAAAATGAGAGTGCATCTTCAGGAAATGGTTGGAATTATTAACTAAAATGTGGGATAATTGTAAGTTAAACTAATATAAGTAATGAAAATAAATGAAAGATAAATTCATAAAGAAAGTGACCGAAGCAATATAAGCTATGAAAATATAAAACCCTAAAGTTCAAGAAGAGTTAGAAACATCTTAGCTTATTCAAAGATGTTTTAGTATGATGTCATAAAATAAAATGGTTTAAAAAGTGTATGAAGGAACATACAAAGGTTTCAGAAGGCACAGGTCTGGAATATTAGGCTAGACTAGGGTAGCTAGAGAGGTATAGGTGTGCATGTGGGTGCCCTAGTATGAAATGTACGAGCCCTGTTCATATGAAAAAGGTATAGAAAACCTCTCTCTAAGGTGTCATTGGGTGATCATCTATTTTTTCTTCCTACCGCACTAGTGTTTCTAGACTTCTTAGTATGTCACTTAAAATTAGTGATGAAGGAGAGATCTACGAAACCCTAAGACAAGTATCAAACCCTTAAAAAATAGATATGCATATGAAGAGGTTGAATTGTCCTCAGTGGCTAGAAAGGTAGACTTACTAACTCAAAGATGTGCTACATCTCAGACCCAATGTAGTTCTATGTGTGTGTGTGCAATCATTTCCTTTCTGCTCTCTTGGAAGTCACACTTTGTGAAAGTAGCAAGCAATAAATATGTGTAGAAATGTAAAAAAATGGTAGATGGAATATAATAAACTTACCTCCTACATAGTGTGATGCACATGAACCAGCCTTTTTCCTTGTGATGGAGCTATATGAATGTTAATGGATCCTTTGATGGATGAAACCTTAGGTGATTATAGTAGTGCTTATTACTATGGTCCATCATTATGGTCTCATTAATTTATATTTATATGGTTCTCTTGTTCTATTTTTTAATTAACCATGAAAAGGCCAACCACTAAAAATATAGAAATTTCAAATGGCTAGAAATTACCTAAAAAGTGGCGAGAAATTGTAAGAAGGCTTGGGGCACCCCAAATGGGACCATGGCACCTAGGGCACCCTAGTACAGGGCTAGGTGCCCCAGTAAAATATAAAATGATGCCAAATGGAAGAACTGACCAAGTGAGTAGATGTGGGAGGTCGGTAGGGACAACAAAAAGCAAAGTAAAATGACCAAACAGACCTAGGTTAATTATTAATTTCTTCACTCAAAAATTATATGAATAGTAGTATGAGAATGAGACTAAATAATGTCTAAAGTGTGTGATTTTTTTACTACACATTGGTTCTTTCTATAAAACTATTTTGGTATTCACTTTTTTATTTGAATCTTTCCTACCTTCAGCATGCTTAGAGCATTCTCCAATTTTCATTCCTACACTAGGAAAATAAAAACCTATAAAATGAGGACGATCCTTAACATGTATTGGATTAGAAATACCTTGGCCATTTTTACTATAGCCTCTTCCATCAAATCCCATTTTTAATAATAATCAAGATCCAATACCTTTATTTTATTTTCAAGTAAACCAAAAACATCATTACCAGAATCCAAATTTGAATGGGAATAAGAATAATAATAATCACATGGTGAATAAAGTAATGTGCATATATTGGTCATGGTTTTTACATCTGAATTTGAAAGTAATTATTTTTTCATTTCATCATTCTTAAATTTGATTAAGATTTCATCCTTGGATTCAAGCTCAGATCTGAAATACACATTTTCTTCCTCTATTGAGTAGAGATTGCATCTTAGGAAAGTATTTTCTTTCATCTTAGGAACTTACCTTTCACCGCCCATGCACTCTCAAAATAGGTTGCATGCTAGGAATATTCATGTGGTGATACAATATTATCTATAGAAGCTTGCAATATCCACCTATTAATCGATCATCTATAGTTAACTCCTAGTTCTGATCCTATTAATATCCCCATGCACCTTTTTGAACTACAAGTTCTTTCCTAAAAATAAGACCCTTCTTGACTTCCCAAACCTGCTTACGTGTAACACACTCAACGTCTATATTTATCTCCACACACCAAAAAATCACTAATTCTTCTTCCTTTCAACAATAATCCTTATGTCCATCCATTTCCATCCTCTGCACGTAAATCCTATTCTTCCAGTGCATTCATCATGTTTATCCTTCTGAGCATTCCTTCCACAGAACTTCTATGCATTTCTTTTGTGACTCTTCCACACACACGTGAACCTTTGAAAAATTAAAATACTTAGCCATTTTCCTATGCCCAACATTAGCCCGAACTACGTATGTTGTCCATTCTCGTAAGTTCTTTGTTTGATCACTCAAATAATGATAAATAATCCTCAAAGAATCAAAGAATGAAATAATATATGTCCAGATTGTGCCAAAGAATTAAAGAGTCCAAGTGTTACTATGAAAAAAGGAGGGGGAATTCCTTATTCACTAATGCCTCTAATGTTTTCCACCCTTCTAATTCATCATTTTCTTGAATAAACGCATCCCCTATAATAAAAGTGACTTATTAAAGAGTTAGATCCTCACCCTTAGATTTCAATATGTCGACCGGAGTCTCCAATTTTTTTCCTATATTAGTAAGCGTGTCCACCCTGCACGTAACTTGTGGGTAAATTTTTTTCAACTTATTTTTTATTGAGGCCCTCAATGAATCAATTACCTCACACTTCTTCTTAACCTCTCCAAGGATTATTTATCATTCCACCCTATTTCCTTTATTCTTGGCTTGGAAATATTTCAAATCTACCTCATTCTTTACAAGAAGTAGCCCCACTACATGATCTCTATCATCAGAATTGTTATAAACAATTTTTTCTAGGTGATCTACTACTTTCACTGATTCAATCAACTCAATGTATTACGTTATGGTGGCTTCAATTTATTCTCTTTCCTATTGTTTCTTCTATGCCATAACATCTTCTACAAAAATATAATACAAGGGGTAGTTATTGAGATGTGATTATGCATGTTATATCTTCCAAAAACTTGAAGGAAATTTCAAAATTTTTTATATCAGGAGGTGTCAAATATGGGTGTGCTAGTATGATGGCATCAACTACATGTTTCACATTTTTATAATCCACATGTATCCATCCTTTCTCATCCTTAGCTCTTATTTTAACTACACAATAATTTTATGCTTCTCGTTTATCTCTTTATCCCTTTCTCTTGTATCTTTATTTTTTTCCTCCAACTCCCTTTGCATGAACGATATATCGCTATTATTTTCAAAAACCTTATAACCCACATCCATCAATAGCTTGTTAAGAACATTGCATGATTTTTCATCTGTTAATTTCTAGGAATCAACTATTGAATTTATCTCTCTTGGGATTGTAAACTCATGGGTATCCAGTAACGATTGGGTTCTTACTTCAAATTTCAGCTCATCAATAAGTGACTCAAGCACCCAAGACAATATATTATTTGTGCATGGTAGTGCATCCTCCTTATTTAATGATAACCAGTAAAATAGTTTGTCTGAATGTATCATACTCCAATACCTCATGTGTAAAACCTTGTTGAGATCTTAAACATACTACATGATATTTCCTTGTGGGATGTACACTCACCTCCTATTATTTATGTGAACACCCTTGTGGAAACATACAACAAGGTTCAATTCTCCACCCATGATCCCTTCCTTTCCTTCACTTCTTTCCTATTTTTTGTCGTACACCACTTCGTGCTCCACCAGCTTTTCTATAATCTCGATGACCTCTTTTTCCATTCTCCTCTCTAGCTCAATGTTGGGAATACACCTAGTATCCTTCTCTATTATCGATGTTCCACCTGATTCTAGAGCATTTCTTCCAATGTTGATGAAACAAATAATGGTAATGGGTTAGGAGGAATACTTGTTAAAATGTTGGTTGTAGGTTGTTGCATGCATATGAATTATGAATCCACAACTGATTGTGAGAGCTTCCTTTTTTCTTGGAGGAACTACCTGGAATAGAAAACAATACCACCAAATAAAATTCAAATAATATATGTAGTGGAATTCCTAGCGTATGCTAGATCCGAGAAGTGTGATACTTCATAGATGGCTGTCAATCCATTATTTACAGAAAATTAATGTGAGAAATAAAGGAAATCCTACTGTAGTTAAAATGATTTAGGTATCTCATTCATCTACAATAAGCAAATTCGTTCACAACAGGCTAAGCTATGATTGAATTTGAAGGTCAAGGTCACTGTCAAGGTATTGGTATTGGTCAGGGTGAGATTCTGGGTGGTTTTGGGTATTTGGTGGAAGTTTAGGAGCTCTGTTCTTGGTTTCTGGTAAAAGACACAGAGACTGACATGTTAGTCTGGTATGACCGGTATCGGTTTAGGCTAATTGGTGATGGTTGTGGGTAACCGGCATCAGTATGGTCGGGGTACAGGAAACTCAATAAAACTTGGCTGGGTGATAGATCTGAGATTAGATGAAGATGGAAGGGGAATGAAAAGATTTATATGGATCCTGGATATGCACAGGAATGATTAAGATCTAGGTATCAAAAGTGCAAGGGTATGGATAAAAATATGGTCAAGTTTGCATGGAGGTAGATGATGGGGGAATGGAAATGAGAGAAAAAGCTAAATAACAGATGTAAAAGGATCTACCAAATGATGAATAGATGAGTGTTGGTTAACAAAACTTACTATTTGTATGAGCTTGATGCCTAGTTGGAAATGGTGGGTGATCAAATGGAATGAACTTGATGTAGTGTTGGCACTTCCCTAGATGCTCCCATGAAGGCAGATGGTTTTGTGATTGCTTCAGGTACTGGATATGGATGCTCTGATGTGTATACTAACAGTTGGTTATACTTGCATGCAGCTCTGGTTTCATCACTTGTTCTCAAAAGATGTGATTATCTCTCAAAAATGTGCCAACCTGAAATAAGGTTGTTTTTGGGATTAAATGGTAACCGAATGTGGTTCCAGCTTAACCGGTGGCGGTTAAGGGTAACCGGCGTCGGTTAGGGTGGGATTTCCTAGGTTTACTAAACTGGGTAGATCTTCTTGATTTTCTGGGATCTTGTTTCATTTACTCCATGGATTAGCATGGAAGCTTCCTTCTAACAGGTGGGAATGTGGTTAGAGGGAATTTAGGCATTGATTTTTAGGGTTTGGGTAGGTCTTAGTTAGTTATGGCAACTTACTAAGAATAGGTCTTAGGGTGAGGTGGCTGGATGAGGTGTCTAGGTGAGGTGGATATGTGGGCATTATCCCAATTAGGATATTTAAATAATAAATATTGTGAGGATAATGAATTAATTTAACTTAAATTAATTAAATTAATATTAGTGTGGGATGAAAGGGGCCATGGTTAAGTGAGATATGTTCAAGGTATTTATTTGACGAAGGACCAAAGGGGAGTGTGACCTAATTTTAGTGTCTACATTTTGCCCCTTTTTATTGAGTAGCTTGTATTGGTAAGCGACACTGACAAAAATAAGATGTGGTTGCCCCATGTGTGGGTGAAGGTGATCCCCCTCAAACCAGGAACTGATGAGGCAGAAGGTAGAATCGGTGAGTGGTTTGATAAAAGGTGAATGTGATGAAGAGGAAGGTGGGTAATAGGGGAAAAAAAAAGGGAAAAATGTCCACTCAGGTAATCTAGGTAATGGGTCAGGGTCAAAGGTAGTGACAATCAAACACACACACACGTATAAACTACAACACAGTACCAGGTTGAAGAGTAGGAAAACTCTACATTGTCTAAGGTCGATAGGTTTATCCAAACAAGGTTGAAGTGATTCTGGTATCCAAGGTATAGGATATGGTTAGGAAACATGACATGCAGGTTAGGTGCAGGAACATTTAGGTATGTTCCGGTACATCGAGGGTTGGGTCAGGATAAACGGTCATGGCAAGAGGCAAGGTAAGGTCATTAGGTCAATCAACACAGGTAACAGTGCCACAAGGTATAGCGAACACATGAGGTCAAAGGTCACTAGCGATGTTCTAGGTCCAAGAATCTAGGTCACGGCATGGGTAGGGCTGAGGTATGGGTAAAATAATGAGTCCCCAAATGAGGATGAGGTTAGGTAGTAAATGATGAGGTCAGGAGGGTGAGGTGAATGGTCAGGGTAAGCATTGGGTGAGGGAAAAAAGAGTGACGGGCAGGGTAATAGGGTGAAATTGTGGGCAATGTGGAAGAGATGGTGACCAATGCCTGGTCAAGGGTAACCTATGTCGGTATAGGGTAACCGACCACAGTAAGGTAGGGCACGTGACTCGATGCCAGTGAATTTAAAACTGACATCTGTTAGGTCAGGGATGTTATAAAAAAGAAAAATTCCATGTTTTTCAGAATCATTTGTCCCTTGTGAAATAGAGGAAAATGACATGAGAGAGAGAGGGAAAGTTGGAAAGTGTAGGATGGAATGGAAAGCTAAGTTGGCGAGCCGAATGGCAGGTGAATAGTTGAGAGGTGGGTCCATGAGATCAGATTTGTTGATTTTATTGGTTGGAGGTGATAGACAGATTGGTGATGGTAGAGGATAAAAGGACAAGAGGGATCGGGTGGGCCACCGGTGTAGTGGCTAGACATGCCACCACAGTGACAATTAGCATGATGAGGTAAGGATCAAAGCTATTTTTTGTTTTCTAAGGTAGATTAGGTGAGAGGTCGTGTGGGGAAAATTTGGGTTTTTGGGGGGGAGAAATGAAATTTGAAATGTGGTAAGGTGCATTAGGTAGAATAGGAGTGGGGAGAGAGGTAATTGGGTCAATAGGGGATGGGATGTGGTTAATGGGAAGTGTAGGAGAGAATGGGGGGGTAGAAGGGTTAAGAGAGGAAGTTTTTTGAGAGGGTAGGGTTTGGGGGTCGCGGTTTTGGCCGCAACAGTGACCGGCATCAGTCGGGGTTAACCAACATCGGTAGGGTTAAACTGGTACCAATTACAAAACAATGACCGATGCTAGTTTAGGGGTGACCGAGGTCAGCTAGAGATAATCAAGCACCGGTCAGGTTTTAGAGAAAAAGGGGTCGAAAGGGGCCCTAGGTTGAGTGGGTGAGATAGGGAAGGGTAGAATAGGGTGTGTTGGTGAAAAACCTAGTGTAGACGGTGTGTAAAAATGGATATGGGAAATGATAGTGGGTGAGGGTGGGGCAGGAGATAGAAATGTGATAGGAAGGTAGGTTGGGAAGATTAGAAAGAGGTGAGATAGTGGGTGTAGGTGAGGTGCCGAGGGCGAGTGTGGGCATGATGAAGGTAGGATTAATTTGCATGTTTGTATTGGACGTGCAAGGGAGAGATCAGCTACAGATGAGAGACAGGGTGCCACCCTATGCTCTTGAGAGTGCAAGACATAGTGAGTTGAGGAGTGGTGGCATGTGGAGGAGGTAAAGGCCTGATTGGGATCCGGAAATCGTTACATATAGTCTGAAAGCTGGGATTTTGATGGTTGCTGTCATCGAGAATGGGATTCAGTGACCAACATGTTCCACCTACCAACAGGTGAGATGACAGTCACCCTGGAGGACATGTTTAGGATCTACAACCTAAGCCCTCTTGTGGCTACCTAGTAAATTAGGGGGGGTCAACACATTTGTCATAGGTGATCAATGGGTGGGTTAATCTCCTCCAGAAGGTAGCCTTGTAGGAGTTGACCTTGCTGACAGTGTTTGGGGAGGGATATTTTAATTGTTGTGACATGACATTCCATATGCCAATCTAAGTTACAGAGGGATGTACCAGGGCCCATCCATAGAAGAAGAGGCTAGTAGTGCTCACTAATGGAGGCAGTGTGCTACTTACACACTGCCAGATGCAGAGGGTGGGAATTTTCCACTCTCCTTGATGGGGGTGTTGCACACTAATGGCATGGATCAAACCTACATTTCCTGGGTGAAAGGGAATTCCTGGTGATGTTATATAGAGAGTTAGGGATATGGGTAGATGTGTAGGTTCAACTTATGTTGTTACATTTTACCTGCACTGTCTGGGCCTAAGGAGCACATAGTTTGTGTGTAGCCCAATGGGTATTCCCTAAGTAGGATGCATTTCCATCAAGATTGTGTGGGTGGGGTATAGGCGATGGGTACCCGTGAGCTTGGATGTAGAATTGATCATAACAAGGCTACACATGATTAGGAAGAAAAGTTTAAAGGAGGTTGGTTTTCCAGGGGTGGACAGTGGGTATAGGTGAGTGTCGTGGGTGTTATGGGTATGATGAAGGTAGAATTAATTTGATGTTTCAACTATTGGATGATAGGGGAGAGATCATGCTGGGATGAGAGACGAGGGTTTCACCCCTACTAGATTGAGAGCTGTGAGGACATATCTCCAGTTGAGGAGTGGTGGACATGTGGAGGAGGTGGGCCTGATTACCTCTACCATAAATGACAGTATTGGCAAAGGAGTAAGTGAGCCGAGTCTGTTTCTCTCATCGATAGATGGGATTCAGACGACCAACATGGTTCCACCATACTAACGAGTGAGATGACAGTCACCCTGGAGGATGTGTTTAGGATCCCTGCGATTACCGATACTGGGGTGTAGAGTGTACTCGATCTCAAGGGTAGGTGACGACCCTGAGGAGTTGATGCTGATATGTTTAGGGAGGGACAATTAGACATGGACATTCCATAGAGCCAGTTTGAGTTACATGCACAGGTGGGATGTACCTAGCCCATCCAGAGGAGGGGAGGCTAGATGTTTTATTGATGAGGTAGTGTGCTACCCTTCAAGCACAGGATGTAGAGGGTGGGAGTTAGCCCCAGCATCCCTGATGGGGGCTTTACATGACATGGTGATGGATCAGGACCTATTTTCCTGGGTGCCACCACATTCTTGGTGTAGTTTAGGTAGAGAGTTGTGGGATATGGGTTCTGCACAGGGTTCATAGGGTCTTATGCTGCACTTTTTACTACATTGTTGGGCCTATGAGCACATAGTTTGTGTGACCAAGTGGGTATGCCCCAAGTAGATGCATTTCAGCAGGAGATTGGTATTGGGTGGGGTACAGGCGATGGGTGCCTGTGATTGGAGAGGATCAGATCAGGGCTACACATGATGTAGCATATTACAGGGTCTATCGAGAGGGATTGTCTGGGTGAGGACATCATATGGAGACTAGTATGTGGGTTATCCCTCATACTGAGGATGCATGATGAGCTGGATGGCCTTCAGCTACTGAGATGGATAGAGGGGACATCGTGATATGGGGAGCATGAGATGATCCCAGTTGACATGGGTTAGATGGTAGTTTGGGATGCTACAGGACATACCTCCACCCTTCCCATAGTACAGGAGAGATGATGTGGAGAGGCCATTACCTCTACCACAGCTGACAGTGCCCACAGGGTAGGAGGAGCAGGTGGTAGACTGGATGGATCTGATGATGCCAAAGTGACAGAAGAGATATAGACAGTGGTGGAGTGGCTCATTTATGAGCAGTACCACCCAGGCTAAAGGCATTTGAATTTAGCCATGATCACGGTGTAGAGAGATGCCCTACAGGGGTAAGGTGGTGACCCTGATAACAGTTGGGTATGGTGCATAGGGGTAAGTTAGCAGTTCAGAGGTAGAGGTGGCCGAGTTGCATGCACAGGTGGCTAGTCTTCAGGCCCAAATGGCCCATAGGGTGGAGATGGAGATGATGATGATGGTAGGTGGCCACCCTACAGGCACAGGTGATTAGGCAACATGGCCAGTTAGCCATGAATCAGCATCCAGAATTAGTTTTAACATGCCCTAAGTTTTGTAAAAAATGGACAAGGCTGATGGGGCCTCACAGGCATTGGGACATGGTCCCAGTTCACAGGTAAGGGGTGGGTCCAGGTCCCACAATTAGGTACCAAAAAGGGTCAGAGGCCGATGGGGATGACCACAGTTATACCCATATCTTACGTGGGAGGCAAGAGATGAGGCCCAGTATTACCAGGACCAACTGATTTTAGGGATTTTTTATGTATTGTATGAAAACAGTACAAGGCACAACAGAGCCTCTAGCGAGAGGACCAGATCATGCACCCATAACATGGAGAGCAAACAATATTGCCATCGAGCCCCAAGACATGGTCAGGGTTAACCACTAGTTCATAGAGGCTATTTCCAGTTGATGTACTAGTAGGGACCCAACCATTATGATGGGTGGGGAGATGTTAGCAGGTTGCTAGACAGGGGCTGAGGAGGTAGAGGGGACAGGTCTTGAGACAGATATGGAGGATGTCCATGAGATGATGCCTGATATATGGCTCTCAATTTTGATATAGTCATGATTTTAAAATGGTAGGTTTTGAGACATATTTTTGAGCATAGTCTCTGGCCTACGCAATGGTGAGATTTTTATATAGTTTTGATCATAGACTAGGATATGGTGCCAACATGAAGACATTTGAAATTATGATGTTTTGTATGTTATATAGATGTAAAATTCAGGATTTATGTCCATTATGTTCCCCAACTTGGTTGCATTTTACCCATTAGACATGGACTTATGGTAGGTGTGTAGGCATGGATTGTATGGTTTTAGGCATGGTTGAGTCAGGTTGGTTTTAGGCATGGTTGAGTCAGGTCATAGGTTGAGTAGGCATGGTTGGTGTTAGGCATGGATGAGTTAGGTAGGTGGTTAGGCATGGTTTAGTTAGGTCATAGGCATGGTTGAGTCAGGTTGGTGTTAGGCATGGTGGAGTCAGGTCATAGGTATTAGGCATGGTTGAGTTAAATTGGTTGGTTGTAATTCATTAATTTTTGTAATGAATGATGATATGGGTCATGTTTAAGATGTTTTATAATACATGCATGATGATGGTAAAGAAATGGTAGTCATAATAAATGTATGTTTTGATGATGATAAAAATGTGAAGCAACTTGTTGTTTGTTTGGTTTAATTTCCAATTTTTGATATAAAAAGGAAACTAAGTAGGGTAGAATGTGATTTAGGAAGATGAAAGATGAATTGGTTAGGGTAGAGAGTGGCTGAGCTAACCTCCAAGGGCCCCATGCCCTTAGAGTGCTGCCTACATAGTCCCGGCGAAAAAGGACCTCAGGCCGATGTAGTTCTCCCATAAGCTAGGGAAGAATATGAGGAGATATGAGAATGAGATGGTAGGTTTTAGGCATGATTTGAGTTTAGGTCTATTAGGTATGGGTGAGTTGTGGGAAAATTGGTATAGGTGATTTTGATTGTGGTAGAAGAAGAAGATTACCCCAAAGGTAAGCGTCGAGGACCAAGTCCTGTATAAGGTAATCAATACGTAATAAAGAAGGTTAAAAGATAAGAGGGGGCAAGAAAGCCACCTGATTGGTTAGGATCATACTGAGTAGGTCATACCTTGGAGGAGGTGATGAACGTAAGACCCTAAAGACATTGCATGATTGATTATTCTAAGGGTGAAAAGTAGTCACATGATCACCAAATGTCATGGTTTCCAAGAGGTCCCTTGAGGTGGTAGGAAATGGGAGTGTGAATGGTGAGAGGGGTGAAAGGTGGTTAATTTTTATATGGTATGAGGTAGCATGCTCTTTGGGCAAGAGATCCAAGGTCACAATGGGCAAGTCCATGACTAAAAGGCTTTCTGTGTTGACTGATATTTGAGATAGACTGATTGATGTGGGAATTCTATATGGGATGAGGAAATTAACTCCTTGAGGTCTTCGTGAAGCTGATCGATGCGGGAAGCTTTAGATTCTCTCGCTTCTTTTTTTTTTTAAAGAGCTTTACATAGCTGTCCTTCGAGGGAGCAGTCTATTTATAGCAGTGATTGTAGAGAGGAAGATGTCCTTTTGAGGGAGTCATATTTTTATTGGAAGTTTGACTCAAGGAGTTGGATCCCATGTGAGGGATTTGAAGTCATGGACAAGACCAAGGTGAAGAATAGGATTCTTGTTCAGAAAGTAGGGTGAAATGACCATGGGATCTCATCTAAAGGTAGACAAAAAGTATCCATGAGAATCATGCTATGTGCAGTGTGCCGTGGTACACATATTTAAGAGAAGATAAAAGTGATGGGTATGCACATGATTCTTATTTAATCGTTGGTGAGGTGTAAGAAGTGGATAGCGCTCAAGGGATGAGCATGGAAAGAGGTAAAAGGTGAGGTAGGACTAAAAGTCAATAGTAGAATGGTCAAAGATGCAAGGCATTAAGGGGCTCAGGTTCAGGTTTACCATTGAGTGAAGATAAATGATAAGCACCTGATCCATAAGTATGGGTCACGATGTATGGTCCAAGCCAATTAGGAGAAAATTTTCCCCGTTTACTTTTTTCTACTTTAGTTACATGTTGATTTTCTTTCAGGATGAGATCACCAACGTGAAAGGTTCGTTCATGGACACGTTTATCATAGGCACGTTTGATACATTTTTGGTAAACTTGAAGGTGATCAAGAGCATTAAGACGACATTCATCTAATAACTCAAGTTGTGCTAAATGGTCCTGATGAAAGTCATCATCATTGAGCATGTCATGGAGATAAATGTGGAGTGAGGGGATCTAGACTTTGAGAGGCAGAACAACCTCTGTACCGTAGACCAGAGAAAAAGGTGTAGCGGCAGTGGAAGTGTGAATACTAGTGTGGTATGCCCACAGGGAAAAAGGAATGTGTGTATGCCAGTCCTTCCCAGTATCGTTAACCACTTTCATGAGAATTTTTTTCAAGGTTTTGTTAGTGGATTCGGCTTGGCCATTGGTTTGTGGGTAATAAGGTGACGAGAAACTTAGCTGAATGCTTGAAGGCGTCACAAATTTTTCACAATGTTTTATTTTTGAATTGTTTTCCATTATCAGTGATGAGGCGATGAGGAACACCAAAGTGAAAAATGATGTGATGATTGATGAACTCACATATTTTCTTGGCTTTTGTGGAGATGAGTGGTATGGCCTCAACCCATTTTGTGTAGTATTCGGTAGCAGTGATGATCCATTGATGGCGTTGGGAAGAATGGGGATTGATCTCTCCGACAAGATCCAAACCCCATTGAGAGAAGGGCCAAAGGTCACGGGTGACCTGTAAGGCATGACTGGGTGTATGATGAAGGTTAGCATGTTGTTGGCATTTTACACAATGCTTGATGTAGTCGCAACAATCATGGTTAAGGGTTGGCCAGTAATAGCCTAGGTGAAGAATACGCTTAGCAACAACAAGGCCACTGAAGTGACCTCCACATATGCCATCATGAACTTCCTTAATGGTATAAGGAATTTCAGAACTTGTGAGGCATCGTAAGAGAATACCATCAAATCCATGCTTATAGAGGAGGCCCCCCATGATGATGTAATGAGAGACCTTTTTAAGGAAGGTGCATTGTCCATTACGGGTGAGATCAGGAGGTAAGATGGAGAGAGAAAGATAGTCGGAGTATTGTTTATACCAAAGGTCACTCGGGTCCGGGGTAGATGGTTCCGATGGAGTAAATGTCATGAGGTAAATAAGAGGGTGATTGGAGTCATTGTATGGTGACAAATATTTTAGAATTGGCAGGTGAAGCGGGTATTTGAGAAGCCAAGCAGGCCATGGTATCGGTAAATTTGTTGGTTGAACGAGGGATGGTTTGAAGGGCGTAACGGTCAAAGGTGGTCAAAAGTATGTCTACATGATGTTTATACTTTTGAAGTATCTCATTACGACATTGGTATATACCATTGACTTGGTTTATGACCAATTGAGAATCACCAAAGATGTTGATTGATTTGACATCTAGGGCGTAGGTGGCTTGGAGACCTAATACGAGTGCTTCGTATTCGACAATATTGTTTGTACAATAAAAATCGAGTTTGAAAGACAAAGGCATGGGTTCACCATCAAGCGGAATGAGGATAACACCAGCCCCACCCCCATGCTGACACTTGGAACCATCAAAGAAGAGTGTCATTTGGTAAGCGGGTTCATCCAGGGAAAGGGTAGCAATTGACTCATCTGAGAAAGTCAAAATTAGAGGGTTGATCCCCGGAAATAGGTGCATCAGCCAATTGGTCGGTGATAGCTTGGCCCTTGATGGACTTTTGATGAATGAATTCGAGGTCGAGGTCAGCCAAAAGCATAAGCCAACATGCAACATGCTAATTTTGATAAGGTTTGGCATACATGAAGTGTAAGGGGTCGGTGTTGGTCACAACATAGGTTTTGTGGTTGAGTAGGTAATGGTGGAGTTTTGTGGCAATGAAAACTAAGGCTAAGAAAAGTTTTTTGGGATGGGTGTATCGGGTTTTGTAGTCCAAAAGAGTATGGCTTATGTAATAAACTACCTGCTCCCTGTGTTGTTCATTGCGATGAGTGAGCATGGCCCCCAAAGAGTGATCGGTAGCTGAGATGTATAGGTAGAAAGGTTGATCGTCTTTAGGTGGAATGAGTATGGGGGGTTGAAGAAGGTATTGTTTTAAGGCCTCAAAAGCTTTGTGGTAATCCTCATCCCATTTAAAGGAGACATCCTTCTTGAGAAGGTGATGAAATGGTTGACACTGATCAGACAATTGTGAAATGAAATGGTGAATAGATTGCAACTTACCTTGCAGGCTATGGAGTTACCTAAGGTTAGTGGGTGGAGGAATTTCCAGAATGGCCTTGAATTTAGCAGGGTCAACTTCTATACCACGTAGGGAAACGATAAATCCCAAGAGTTTTCCTGAGAGGACTACGAAGACACACTTCTTGGGCTGAAGGCAGAACAATATTTAATGAGGTGGTCAAAGATGGTTTTGAGGATGGTGAGGTGCTCGGAGTGGCATTTAGATTTGGCCAGGAGATCATCCACGTAATCTTCCAATATACGATGCATGATGTCATGGAAGATATAAGTCATAGCCCGCTGATATGTGGCACCAGCATTTTTAAGGCCAAAAGGCATGACTCGATAGCAGAAGGTCCCCCAAGGGGTGATGAATGTGGTTTTGTGTTGATCCTTGGGGCAAGTAAGATTTGGTTATAACCCGAGAAGCCATCCATGAGTGATAGCATCTTGTGACCAGTGGTAAGGTCAACCAGTTGGTCAATACCAGGTAGAGGAAAGTCATCTTTTGGGTAGGCTAGATTGAGGTCACGGAAATTCATGCAAATGTGGAGTCCCCCTGTCGCCTTAGTGATAGGGACAATGTTAGAAATCCAACGAGGATAATTAATGGGTAATATGAAGGAAACGGAAAGAAGGTGCTGAAGTTCTTCTTTGACAAGAAGGGCAATGCGAGGGTGAATTTTCCTTAGCTTTTGTTTGATACGGCTTGGCATCAGGAATGGTTACGATATTGTGGACCACTATGGTGGGGTCAATATCAGGCATGTTGCATAAGACCAAGCGAAAGTATGGTTATGGTTTTTGAGAAAAGAGGTGATGGCTTCTGTTCAGCAACATCTAAAGATTGACCAATCTTTAGGATGTGTGGGTCATCCTGAGTATGAATGTTGATCTCGATAGTCGATTCATTCAACATGGTTTGTGTCTCAGAGGGTAACGACTGATGAATATATGAGTCTTCTGCACCAAGGTAGGTGAGTATAGATTCATCATCTGACATTGAATGACGTTAATCGAAGGTGTATCGTCATCGATCATTTCAGGATACAGGAAGGGAAGAGAGGAGGGAGCCTTGCCCTCACGTTGATAAGTCAGAGGCCCTAAGGAGATGGTGTTTATGAAAAAAAAAAGTTAGGAGGAATGGATTCTGGGTCCATCGACTCCGTCGGTGAAGGTGGTGATGGTGGTGAAGAAGGTGGAGAAGGGTTAATGTCCTCGATGAGTTCAATTTGAGCCTTCTTGGTAGGTGGTTCAGCAAAGCCGATACCACTATGGTTGTTATGTTTGTGGGTAGTACATGGAATAACAGTATGGTGACCTTGCTCGTAAAATCCAAAACCAAAACCCTTCCACACACATCGGTGCAGGAAGGTGTGGGAAAAATGGTGATTGGTGAGTGACTGGAAGTCAGCGGAAAATGGGCAAGTTTGTGACGGTGGTTCTAGTGTGTAAGTGGTAGTATCAAGTCCCCCATAGGTGAGACTAGTATGAAGGTGGGGAAGACCATAAAGGATATTTCTCCTATACGGTGATCATAACGAGGGTGTTGGTGAAGACTTCCATACTCTTGTGGAGTAAGGAATGTGTTGACACTATATAGGTGATACTCCCCCAGAGTGAGGCATTGAAAAATTTCTTCCAAGGGATCGGTGGTTGGTATGTGGGTAGCTGGAATAGACGATGTGTCGGAGGTTGATGTGGAGGTGGAGCTAACGGATTGGGAGGCTGATGGTTCGGCCGTGGAGGTTGTGGCAGTGGTAGGAATGGAGGAGGCATGTGCAGTTGAGGTAGTAGTTGTACTGGTAAGCGGAGGTGTAGGTGAAGTGGTAGTGGTCATGGAGGTAGATGCCTTAATGGGTATAAGCACGTCATTGGGTCGGTAAAGCATGTTGCATGTTTTAAAAGGTGAAGGATCAGCTGGAATAGTATAGGTGTGTCCTTCATGCTCAAACTTTACATATTGATGCAAAGTGGAAGGAACACAACCCATGACATGAATCTAGGGTCTGCCAAGCAACATGTTATATTGGAATTCCCCCTCCAAGACATAAAATAACTTTGGAATAGTGCAGGGGCCCATGCAAACATGGAGGATGACAGTGCCTAGTGTATAGGTGATAGCATCATTGAATGAACGCAACATGATAGGATGTTTATGCATGTAATTTTCAGGTATGCACATTTGAGCAAATGTATGGGATGAAATGATATTAATGCTTAGTGCCCCCATCAATCATTACACGTTGCACATGTATATCATTAATGTGGAAAGAGATGAAGACAGTTGGGTCTGGATCATCAGTTTGGTGCGGTGCGATCTCTTCCTCTGAGAAGGTAAGGGAGGCTACTTGGTGAGTAGTTTGAGGTGTGGATAAAGGTGGCAATTTGGTGAGAGAGGCTACAATATGGGGTGTGATAATGGAGGCTACGGGTGTAGGGTCATTGGGTAAAACCTCAATAGATTGTAGGCACTCCATGAGAGCTTGACGATGGGATTCTGAGGTTTGCATGAGGTCATATAGGGAAATTTTGAGGGGGGATTGGTGTAGTTGTTTGAGCATCACGCGGTGTGTGACCCCATTAGAAATAGGATACGTACTATTGGATAGTGATTTTAGGTGTGGGTGTAGATGATATGTTGGGTATGGGATTGGTTGGTGATTCAGTTGCCTTTTCCTTGCCTTTGTCCTTCATGAGCATGGGTAGCAACGTGGATCATGTTGATTTGAGGTGGGGAGGTAGGCAAGGTAGGTGAGCCATGAAAGGTATGGAAACACGAAGGGAAAAATCCCAATGGCGGGAAGGAGCCTTGTGAGATGAGCTGGGCACATCAACATTTGGGTGGAGGTTTTGAAGCGAGGTCATTGATGCAAACAATGTTAATTTCAAATCTTGGAGGTGGTTCTAGGAGCTGTGGGGGAAAGGTCTGGGTCGTTGAGTAGGCAGTGAGGGAAGAACTGTTGGAATGGGTGTTGGTGAAATGGGTCCTCATCATGAATCATCATCATCAAAGTTTTCTTCGGGAGGTCACAACTGGATAAGAATGTTTTTCAAAGCCTTACAGTTCTCCACATCGTGTCTTGGCACATGATGGTAGGCACAAATTTTAGTGTCATCAAACCCTTTTGGTTTGGGTTTGAGAGGTTCATAAGGTCTGAGCGGTGGTAATGTGATGACAGAAGTCTCTAGGAGGTTGGTTAAGATTTTGGCATAAGGACCTGCTAGTGGGTCGCAATGGGAAGTGAAAGTGGGTTTGGGCATAGGTGTGGCCAATTGTTGAGGAATCAATCTTTGTAGATACCAGGGGGAGTGGGTCGAGCTATGGTTTTGGGTGCTGGCGTGGTCTTGGGCATTAGTCAATATTTGTTTGGGTAGGGGTATGGTAGATGAATTGGCATTTTGAGGGTGCATGGTTGTTTTGACTACCTTATTGGAGGGTAGTGGATTTTTGTCCTTAGGTTGTACTTTCTTGGGTAAAGGTGATACAGGCACATGAGATCTAGAGGGAAAGGTGGATGGTGGAAGAGGGTGCGTTACCCATGGGGATAATGCAGGTGTTGTGAAGGTAGATGGTGTAGGTTGATGTGAAGTGTGAGGGAAAGAGACTTAAATGTCATGGGTAGTGAAGGTGATGATGGTATTAGATGTATGGGTGGTAAATATGTTGCAGATGTGGGAGGAAGTCGTGGTGGGGGTTTGGGTAAGAATTTGAGGTTTGTAAGGTGGAATGGGTTGTTATGTTTTTATTTTACCGACGGGTGGAGGTTTCTTAACCGTGTTAGGAGGTTGAGGTCCTAAGACAGATAAAGGGGTGAAGGTGAAGAAGGTGTGATCGGTGAGGTTGGAGTATGAGATTTATGGAGTTGGCTCTTCTGTTTGGGTGTCGGAGTAGGTTTGGTATTGAATTTGGAGGATGTAGCTAAATCTAATTTGATAGGTGGATAAATAAGGTTGGTGGTTGGGGTGACCCCTAAGGTAGTAATAGGTTTATAGTAGAGGAAGATGATGTGGGTGTGGGTTTGGATTTAGGTGTATGTTGGGTTATGGGTAAGGTTGTGTGTTAAGCTATGATGGGTGTCGTGGAAGAAGTTGTGATAGAGGAGGTTGTGTTTGGTTCAATTGGCTGAAATATATTTGGGTAGATAGTGGAAGTGTCAGCACGTTGCATCTACATTTGCATTGAGACAGGAAGCATAAGACACCCCCAAAGTAAGGTTTTCTATCTTTGGTTGTTACAATCTAAGCGATCGGATAAGCACGAGAACAATGGTCAGTAGTGTGGAGGCTGATGAGGACCTAATCGTAATTCCCGTGAAATTTGTCTTAGAGACGGGGAATTTGCTAGCTTCGGCTTCTGTGGGTAAGAGAGTCAAAAGTAAGTCTGCAGGATCTTGGGTAGCTGATGGAGAATGATTACCTAGAGGAAAAGGTATCTCTATTGGGTCTTTGATAGGTGGAGGAGATGATGGGTGCTCCTCTATGGGTGGAGGAGATGATGGGTGCTCCTTTATGGGTGGAGTAGATGGTGGGTACTCTTATGTGGGCTGGAGAGGTCTATGAGTGACAGCTCTCTAGGTGGAGAAGCCAAAGGTGAAATATGTCTTGACATTATTGCAAGGATCCTCCACAAGTGATGAAGGAGGTGAAAGGTGTTCCTCTATGGGTGGAGGAATAGGTGAGGTGGGTTCCAATGGCAAAAGGAGGACTTTGGGCTAGAATTTCCTCTATGGAAGGCCATATGAGGTAATTGGGCAGCATGGAGGATGTATCACTGAAAATAGTTGGACCTCACGGGTATGGCTATCTGGTGGTTGAGTTGAAGTCTCTCCAGTTTGATTAGAAGAAGGGGCATGATTAGGAAAGGGTTTGATTGAAGATGTATGTTAGGTTATGGGTATTGGTAGGTGCATTAGGATTATGGAAGAAGGTTAGCTCACCCTTCTCGAGCATTTCTTGGACAATGTTTTTGAAGTGGAAGTGATACAATTGCCATCACTATGACCCTTTACTCGATGGTAGTTGCAGAAGGCACCCCCAAAGTAAGGCTATTTATACCACACGGGTAATGGGGTGAGTAGGGTCAAAACAGCTAAGTGAGAATGGTTTCATGGCTGTAGGTGAGGGTGATGACCCTAGCTTTGATGAATTCTCCAAGATAGAAGAATAAGGTTCCCCAATTGGGGAATTTTCTAACTTCAGCTTCTAGTGGGTAAGAGAGCCGAAAATTAAGTCTACAGGATCTTGGGTAGCTGATGGAGAATGATCACCTAGAGGTAAAGGCATTTCTACTGGGTCTTTTTGGGTGATAGGTGGAGGAGATGATGGGTGCTCCTCTATGGGTGGAGGAGATGGTAGGTGCTCCTCTGTGGGTGGACTAAGGAGATGGGTGCTCCTCCATGTGGGTGGAGGAGATAAATAAGTATCCTCCATGGACTGAAGAAGTACTGTGGGTGATATTTCTCTAGGTGGAGAAGCCAAAGGTGAAATGGTCTCGATGTTAACAGAAGGCTCCTCCACGGGTGATGAAGTGATGAAAGGTGTTCCTCTATGGGTGGAGGAATAGGTGAAAGGTGTTCCTCTAGTGGGTGGAGGAATAGGTGAAGTGGGTTCAAGTGTAGGTGGAGGACTTCGAGCTAGGATTTCCTCTCGATGGAAGGAATATGAGGTAATTGGGAAGTAACGGGGTGCATCACTGAAAATAGCATGGACCTCGCGGGTATGGCTATCATGAGTTGAGGTCTCTTCTGATTTGATCAGAAGAAGGGGCATGATTAGGAAAGGGTTTCTTGAAGATGTGTAGGTTTTGATTGGAAGGTGGTGTTAGGATTATCCATGGTTAACTCACCTTTCTCGAGCATTTCTTGGACAATATTTTTGAAGGTGATGTAATTTCCATCACTATGACCCTTTACTTGATGATAGTTGCAGAAGTTGTGTTCTTTATACCATGCAGGTGTGGGGCAAGAAGGGTCAAAACTAGTGTGTGGTTTCATAGGGAGGAAGGGTGATGGCCCCAGCTTTGATGAGCTTTTCTAAGATAGAAGAGTAAGGTTCCCCAATTGGGGTGTATTTCCATTGTTCCTATCTGAATTGAAAAGTCTAAATGGGTGAGAGATTAGATGAGGGGCTAGCCTGATTTGATGGATGAGCTAGGCTAGCTTTGAGTACCACTATGTTAGCAGTCCCCTTGGCTTTTGAATAATTGTTTTCTAGTGGTTTCGAAGAAGAAGAGGTGTCATTCGACTTGAATGTCGAGTTCTTATTATGTAATTGAATTTTCTTCTCTTCGATGGCCTGAATCTCTAGCTTTTGTGCCATGGTGAATGCTTCGTCGAAGGTTTGGAAAGTCTGGACCTGCAGGGTCGGTGAGATATGCCTAGCACAAGCCCGTGTGAAGATTTTGATGAGTTTGGTTTGTGGTAGTTGGAATGTGAGTTGATTGATCAGGCTTCACCAATGAGCAACAAAATCTGTGATAGATTCATCATCATACTGACGCGTAGAGTATAGGTCAGTCATGGTAACCTTCTTAACGATATTAATGGAGAAGTGATCCAAGAAGGCTTGGGCTACCTGATTAAATGAGAATATAGAGTGTCTAGGATAACCCACTATACCAATCTAACATGGGTCCAGTCAGAGACATGGGAAAGGTCCTCAGGAGTAAAGCATCATCATGGGCGATTAGATAACACCCGTGTTTGAAAGACTGTAAATGTTGTTGTGGGTCTTCTTTGCTATTGAAATAGTTGAATTTAGGCATTTCCCAATGCATAGGATATGGATGAGATAGGAATGGATGGGTGTGCTAGGCTCATTACAAATCTCATCGTAAGTGAGAGTGTTGCGGGAGCCAAGAAACCGATGCCTCCAATGTCTGCATCTTGTCCATCATTAACTTAATTAGGTCATTGGTAGGTTGTGATGGATGGGTGCCTCCTGTAGCATAAGAGGGTTGGTGTTGGGCATGTAATGAAGGGTGGCATTCCAGTATATGGTGCTACTGTATAGGTAGATTGAGAAGAAGGGAGTGAAATAGGGGGTACATACCCAGAGTGAATAATAGATGAAACAAGAGGCTGCTGATAGTACATATATGGAGGTGGAAGGGTCGTGGTGACCCTAGTGGCAATGGGGGCTAAAGATTGTGGAATAGAAAGGATGACATTTTGAAAAGGGGTAGGGGTCACTGACATTAGAGGGTGGTTATGTAGCTACGGGTATATGCGAGACAATAGGGGCGGATGAGGTTGTGTTCTGGGTGGTTGGCGAAGGTATAGTGGATGTGGCAGGTGCAACGGATGTAGTAGATGCGGTAGGTCATAGTAGGTATAGGGCCTAGCTGTAAAATGACAGGGGGAAAGGTAGATGTGGGTAGCGTGGAGCTAGATAGGGCTAACACAGGAGTGGGAATGAGAGTTAGGGGGATAGATACGGGCATGTCGTATATCAACTAACCTGAGGCATCTCGAGTGGACTGAGTGGGAAAGGTAAAACTGCAAGGTGGCTAGGATTTTGGTCAAGGAGTCATGTGAACTCCTCATCTCTAGTAGCGATAGCTGATAGGTTGGATAGGTTCCATGTCAGGTGATAAAATGGAAGGTGGTGAAGGGCTAGGTGGGAGTGGTTGACAACTGGCATGGAATATGAGGGGCATTCGCTTGGCTTCAGGTCAGCACCATGTGAACAGGTACTGATCAGGTGGGATTATTTTCTGTAAATGACACAGAAATACAACAGAAAATAGGAGAAATCAAGGTGGTAGTAGGTGGATTAGGGTTAAAATGTCAGCTGGAAAATGACATAGGCTAACCAATGCTGGTTAGGTTAAACTGACACCGGTCACAGGTAACCATTTCGGTCACTGTGGAAAGTGGACAGTTGGTCAAAACAAGGTATAAGGCCAAATTTTACTAGGTATGCCAAATATTGATGAGATTTACCAGGTCAATGGATATGATAAGAGTGACAAGAGACTCTAAACAGTCTGAACGAAGGGGAATAGGTGTCCATTTTGGGTAGGTTAACCAAAAGAACAGTGGAACCAATGTCAGTTGGGTAAAACTGATGACAGTCAGAGGGTAACCAATGATGGTCGCGAGACCAACACCGGTTACTGTGAAATTGAAATAGTTGATGAAGAAAATGTGGTTGTGAGTTAAAATTAATGTGGAATCAAACCTAGAATCCTAAGAATGATGAGAATATGGTCCAAGACACACTCAGATGAAGCTAGAATACACCAACTGTGATGAGGAGCGTGCAAGGAGAAATAATAAAAATGAAGAGCATGACCTCTCACCTCAAAATGCAAGCCAAGCAGAAACACTAAGAAAAATACGATCCTAAGAGTGTTTTTTCTATTATGTTTGTTTAGCTTATGTTATTTTAAGGACTGGCTCATGAACTGTAGAATAGATTTTTTTGGTGAGGATGGCTTCCTATGAAGAAGGAGATCTACAAGGAGAGGTTTCAGGTATGGTTATGGCGGGGGCAGGCCATCCTCTGATGGGGGTACTGGATAGAGATAACCAGCGGGGTGCCCACTGTGTCGTGATCATGTGATCACCTACAACTTCTTCTAGGTGAGATGTTGTTTAAGAATGTGTATATATTTTTAATTTTGTGGTGTTTGGATAAGACTCAAAGAGAGAGAGAGAAAGAGAAAGAAAGTGCTTTCTATGATTCATTTGTCAACCATCAGTTGGGAATGACTTCCAGCGTATAGGTTGCCCTCAATTAATGTGAGCTAATGCAAAAATTAGAATGAAGTGCAATGATTTTTAGAAGTCCAAATCAAAATGAAGAATTTGATGCCACAAATAGATGAACAGGAGAAGGGATGCTCTTTCACTAATGCAGATACTAATGAAAGGGAAGAAATGTTCATTTTAAGCACACCAAAATACAATTCCTTTTAGACAAAATAGAAGAGAAGAAGATTCCAAGGGAGAAAGTTTAATGTAAGAAATTTTTAGAAAAGAAACAAACATACAACATTTTCTCTTAGAAATGAAAGAATGCAAAGAACCCCGAATGGGTCCCACCGGGTGTGCCAAAATGTTTCACCTGATTCTAGAGCGTTTCTTCGAATGTTGACAAAACAAATAAGGGTAACGGGCTAGGAGGAATACCTGTTGAAATGTTAGTTGACAGGTTGTTGTGCGCGTTGTATGAATCCTGAATCCACAACTGATCGTGAGAGATTCCTTTTTGCTTAGGAGGAACTACCTGAAATGGGGGGGAAAGCAAGACCACCAAATAAAAGTTAAACAATATATGTAGTGGATTGCCTAGTGTGTGCTAGATCTGGGAAGTGTGATACTTCCTAGACGGGTGTCAATCCATTGTTTAAAACAAATTAATGCTGAGAAATAAAGGAAATCCTACTGTAGTTAAAATGATTTAGGTATCTCATTTAGAACTACAATAAGAAAATCTCATTCACAACAGGCTAGGCTATGATTGAATCTGAAGGTCAAGTCACTGGTTCAAGGTATTGGTATTGATCCAGGGTGAAGTTTTGGGCAGGTGATTTAGGGTATTTGGTGGAGGTTTTAGGCTATTGATCTAGGTTTTTGGTAAAAGAAACAGAGACTGATGTCCGGTAAGTGGTATGACCGGTATCGGTTTAGGGCTAACCGGCGTCGGTATGGTCGGGGTACAGGAAACTCAATAAAACTTGGCTGGGTGATAGATCTGAGATTAGATGAAGATGGGAGGGCAATGGCAAGATTCAAATGGATCCTGGCTATGCACAGGAATGATTAAGATCCAGGTATGGGAAGTGCAAGGGTATGGATAAAAATATGGTCAAGTTTGCATGGAGGTAGAGATGGGGGGATGGAGATGAGAGAAAAACTAATAATAGATGATAAGAAGGATCTACCAAATGATAAATAGAAGTGTTGGTTAAGAAAACTTACTGTTTGTACGAGCTTGATGCCTGGTTGGTAATGGTGGGTGATCAAATGGAATGAATTTGATGTAGTGCTGGTGCTTCCCCGGATGCTCCCGTGATTGGCAGGTGGTTGTGTGATTGCTTCAGGTACTGGCTATGGATGCTCTGATGTGTATACTAATGTTGGTTCTGCTTGCATGTAGCTCTGGTTTTGTCACTTGTTCTCAAAAGATGTGATTGTCTCCCAAAAATGTGCCAACCCTCGAAATAAGGTTATTTTTGGGATTAAATGGTAACCGACGGTGGTTCTGGCTTAACCGGCAGTGGTTAAGGGTAACTGGCATCGGTTAGGGCAGGATTTCCTAGGTTTACTAAACTGGGCAGATCCCCTTGATTTTCTAGGATCTCGTTTCATTTACCCAGTGGATTATCATGGAAGCTTCCTTCTAACTGGCGGGAATGTGGTTAGAGGGAATGTAGGCATTGATTTTTAGGGTTTGGGTAGGTCTTAGTTAGTTATGGCAACTTACTAAGAATAGGTCTTAGGGTGAGGTGGCTTGATGAGGTGTCTAGGTGAGGTGGATATGTGGGCATTATCCCAATTAGGATATTTAAATAATAAATATTGTGAGGATAATGAATTAATTTAATTAAATTAATATTATAGTGGGGTGAAGGGGGCCATGGCTAGGTGAATGTGTTCAAGGTATTTATTTGACGGGGGACCAAGGAGAGTATGACCTAATTTTAGTGTCTACTCCAAAGATTATCAATGGTTAAATTGTATGCATTAGGGACATACTCTGAATACTTGAAAGAGCCTCTAGATTTCACTATCTGAGGCATCATTCTCCCACGACCATTTTAGGACCTCCTAAAGTTCAAGGGGGAGGGAGACCCAAATGCCCACATCAAGATATATGCGACCGCCATTAGATAGTTACTCCCTTGGGACACATGGTTGTAGCAAAGATATTCCCCAAGACCCGGGAAGGGATTTCTATTGACTGGTACTATAGGATCCCAGAAGCCTCCATTCATTCATTTAAGAAACTCGTTTCAGAGTTTATAAAGGATTTCGACATGAACAAACTGTTGAGAATAGGAATCAAATAATTCTTGCACATTAAACAAGAGTATAATCCAAAATCCATTGCCCATTTCATCCAAAGGTGGTGATAGGTCCCCTACTTTCCTTTTCTAGTGATCCCAACATGGATCAAACAAACCTTTGTGATATATTCCTCCAGATCCCTTAATCGGGAAACTAAGGAGGAGGTACAATTTTTTCTCTTAGGAGATATGAGGATGTCTTAGAGGTCATTCTCCACATTGACCAAGTGGCGATCGACAGTGGATGACAAGACATGATTTGGTACATATGGTAGAAAATGTGTAGTTAATATAATCTAGATCGACATTGTAAATTACCATCCAAATGAATGTAATAAACAAGTATTGATAAATGACCCAATCAACTAATCTAATGAAAGAAGAAACCCTAATATGCAAGATCGAGTATGGAAGTGACTTAGCTGATTTGAGGAGCTTATTGGATAGTGTCGCAACAATAAACACAATAACTTGGAAGCAATAATGTAATGTGCAAAGGTCCTAAAAAGGATAGATTTAGACTCCGGCTCTTTGAACTGGGGTGCCTGTGGGTTCCCTGGTCCTATAGTCTGGGTTCTCTAGTCTGTATAGGAGGTCCAAAAATGAGTTTTACAAGTTCTAAAGGTGGTTACAAAACCCTCGTTGTGTGTCACATCATAATTTGATGCACTGCGTCAGGTGTCACTTATAATCCAAGATGAAAGAAAGACTTGCAAGAGACCACAAGAAGAATCAAAACCTTAAAAAAAAAGAATCCCAACTTGAATGGGTCAGACTGACCTTAGCTACACATCAATAGTGGGCTTACTAACTAAGTGTTGCACTAGATTTCAGACCCAGGCATGCTTAGTTCTAGTGTGTGTGTGTGTGTGTGTGTGTGTGTGTGTGTGTGTGTGTGTGTGTGTGTGTGTGTGTGTGTGTGTGTGTGTGTGTGTGTGTGAATGCATCATGTGCCCTAGGTTCTCTTGTGCCAATGTACACTTTGTGAATTGATAGTGAGCAATAACTAGATGTAAAAATGTACCCCTAGAACCAGTGGATGGAATAGAAAATGAATCCCCTCCTATGCTTGTGTGATGTTGATGAACTAGATCCTTGTCCTTTGTGATGGAGCTAAAGTGAATGCAAATGATCTCCAAATGCAGGCTTAGAGTAAAATGTAACCCTAGGTGGATGATAGTAGTGATCTTGGGCTTGGTCTCATAACTTTATGTAAGATTATAGGGTAATTTCTTGATCTAATTTCATAATTAACCCCAAAATGGCCTTGTTCCACCAACCAAAGATAAGAAGCTTAAATAACTTGAAAGTGCCCAAAACAAGGTGGGAAAGTTCAAAAAGTATACATGGGTGCCTTCGGTGGTACCAGGGTGTCCGTGGGACCTCCCCAGTACTCAAGCCTGAGTGCTCCAGTCAATAGCTAGAAATGATCCATAGGATTCCATGATGAGAGCTGACTAGGTATGTGGGTGCAAGATGCTCCAATGGGAATGACGAGATAAAACAAAGTAAGATGGCCAAAAGACGAGGTTGTAATTAATACTTTCTTCACTCAAAAACCTTCTAAATAGTAGTATAAGATTGAGACTAAATAATGCCTAAAGTGCATGATTTTGTGTCTAAATTCATTCCCTCACTTTATGCCTTGGAATGAGCCTCAAATCTATGTTAACATAAACTAGATATAGATGTGAACCACACCTCCGGTCATGACCCATGAATGTTTGACCATTGTAGTATATTATGCATTGAAGGACTAGACATAAGAGTGGAATGAAAAAAAGATGATTGAGCATGGATAACTATGAAGATGAAAAAGCACAAAAACATTGATGAGAGTGAACCTAGGGTAGAAACACGAGTCTTAATTGCCGATGTGTTTGATGTACCTGCATGGTTAGTATAGTGTGTGCAACCAAAAAATGTCCATGTTGACATTTTTTTTAGTTTTTTGTTTCCCCCATTTGACTGTTTGATTTCTCATACGGTTGGAACTCCAAGGAAAAAATGATCAAGTAGTAAAATATATCATTTAAGTAAAAGATGCATGTCAAAAGTATGTAAATGTAAAATACACAAATGAAAAAGTGTAAATAGAACATCTCGCATATGATCCATGTTGAGAAAGAGAGTGTACTAAGGATATCTTGTACTGCATGGGTTTTTTGGGCGATCTGATGCCATAGGCCAAAGAAGTGTAGGGAGCAATTCGGTTAGTATCCTCCAACATGTAACTGCAAGACATCAAAAAATGGTTCAAATGGGAAACCTATGGTTCAAATGGTAAATTGGTCACTCCCTCTCAAGGTAATTCAAATTACCCAAATAGTTTGAGACAATAAAAATCAAGGACCTAAGGTCCTTAATCAATAATCATGGTGCTATGACGGACACATGTGATTGATCAATCAAAATCTAATGTTGTTATTAGCACAAGTATAATGCGAATAACGGAAATAACAAATGCGAACACAAATAATCAAAGGAGTAACAACTTCACTTCTTCTATTAATGTAGTCAACTTTAGTTTCCATCCTCTACCTCCTCAACAGGTCCAAGCCTAGGGCCCAATTCAATACCCAAACCAATATCTGAACAGTTTACAAATCAGTATCAAAAGCAAGGCCAAAGGTCTCCAAACTTCCACTATAATAACCAATAACAGAAATAACAAGTGTTATAAACTATGGGCTGCATGAAAAAGCCTTAGAACTAAATACCTTGTGACTACAATCCCAAATTATATTGTGGTTTCCATAGGGGTTATAGGACACGATGCTCAGACATACCGTGATTGTAAATAAATTCATACCATGGCTTCCAAAGGACCAGAGATAAATCTTCATTAAGATGTTCTTGGCTAATCCCACGGTACCTATGCAAAACACTCACATGGGGCATGTTGTTCCACAAAATGTTGTTCTTAGGATTTACAAAGAACCCTTCCCAACACATCTTGAAAATGGGAAGCTTGATCCTCGTGGTACCAAGAAGGGGGATCCTGTATTTTGAAATTTTAATGATCATAAGCCTCAATGTATTATGGATCCTCAAGTAGACTCCTCCTTTGGACAACCGAAATCAATCTAAGATTGTAGGCCTTGTTGAGTTAGAAATGAAACCGTAAGTCCATGTGGTGAATTACACGCGTGATTATTCTTCGACATCCTCTCCTTGTTTATCCCTCAATGTCAGATAATACACCAATAGCTCCTAAGCTAGTAGGAGCCTATGATTTGATCACATATCTAACTAAAACCTTTTTCCCACATTTCCTTTTTGGATTTGTTAAAGAATTCCCCTTGCACATTGATCTTGATTTATTAGAAGTGCTAGGTCTTGGCCACCTAATCCACATCACCACTACCTCTGGTAGCCCAAATCAATCACATAGACTTCGATGTCTATCCCCTGGGGCATCCTGAGTGAGATTTCAGGTTATTTGTCAACATTATTGATGCTAAGCTAGCACTTGGAGAGGAAGTC
Source organism: Taxus chinensis (assembly GCA_019776745.2). Lineage (NCBI taxonomy): Eukaryota > Viridiplantae > Streptophyta > Pinopsida > Cupressales > Taxaceae > Taxus > Taxus chinensis. Next base: position 750,778,914 of record CM034152.1, read on the forward strand.
CCACCTATATTTGTAGGTTTGGATTTATAACAATTATGTTAAGCAAGTAATGATCGATGATGGTATTTTTGTTAATATAGTCCCTTTTTCATTCTTACAAAAGTTAGGTAATGGGGAAACAAACCATTTATTCCTCAACAAAAAACACATTGAGAGGTTATGATACCTCCTTAAGGTAACATCCATTAGAACCATAGTAGTTCTAGTCACTCTTGGAACCAATATCATTTTGACCGAATTTTATATTATAGATCGGGAAACCAGCTATAATATGATTCTCGGAAGGCCTTAGATTCACAGGATGAAGGTCATCCCTTTCATGATATTTCAAGAAGTCATTGTTCTTACATCTAGGGAAAGTCTTTGTGTCTCAAGGTGACCCAAATCTGTTTGATATCCACTTAGCCAACCTTAAGAAGAAACCTGGGATTCACATTGAATTTGAACTCCTTGCTAACCAGCTAAATAGACCTAATTCTTCTCGAGGATCAATTCTTGCATCTAATATTGTGCCAATGACTAAGTTAGAACCACCAAAGGCAATTGAATGGGTGGATGTTAATGAAAACAAGGCTATTGTAGTAGAAACCGTGTCAACAAAAACTACAGATGAAATTGTTAAGATTTTAGAGAATGCTTTATTGATTATTCTTCCATTTGATTCCTTGGGCATAGGTCATGCTCTTGGAATAGCCTCTCTTCCATCTGATGGCATTAGAGAGGTTTGAATGGTTAAGGTCTCAGAAGTTTAAAGAAGGAGATTCAAAGAATGGTCAAACATCTATCTTCCCTAATAGTTATTGGACCCTTAACTACAGCAGTGAAAAGTGTGACTATGGCATTGGGGCAGGAGTGATCCTCACTTCCCCAGAAGGGAAGGTCATGTATTTCACCTTCAAGTTGAAATTTGAGTGTAAAAACAATAGAGCATATTACGAAGCTATTCTTATTGGTCTTATGGTGGCTAAGAGGGTGGGTGTGAACAACGTTAGACTCTTGGGTGACTCACAACTCGTTTCCAATCAAATCTTAGAAGTATATGAGACTAGAGTAGAGCACCTTCAACTCTACAATTTTGTTGTTATCAATCTTTGTAAGGGTTTTGAATTTATCTCCATAGAAGATATTCTAAGAGAAAAAAACCAACTGGATGATTCTTATTCCCTGAAATGGGGAGCGACACGGGCATTCAACAGGGAACCAATTTTGAAAACGAGACAAGAACCAGGCACATGGTGTATGAATGTGGGATGGAAATTATGGGCACCAACACCAGCTCAAGATTAGGGATGGAATCCCCCAATGAGTGTCCAAAGAACACCAAAAGTAACCTTGGGAGAAGAAGTCTAGATGTCTATCCATGGGAAACGGATTCCAATGAGTGATCACAACCATAGCATAGCATGGACAAAGCGAGCAACACAAGCTACCAAAAAACAACAAAAATGAACAAATGAAGGAAAATGACAATAAAGAAATAAAACTATACATTGTATAACTTAACAATCACGGCCCAGAAGACCCAAAAGCTCATTAAAACCCACCCAGATCCCACATGGTGCATAAATTTCCAATCAAGAAGCAATAACCAAGCCAGGTTTTGATGGTATCAAATTTCAAGGCATTTACTTAAATAAAAACCAACAAATGCATTTTCCTTTCAATATAGAACTCACCCAGGGTCACTATGAAAATACCATTAACCGAATCAGCAAATAAGTCATATTGATCGATATTTCTCTCTTCTTCACATATCAAAGAATATGATGACATCAAAAAACTATGGTATTCCTCAAAATGCTTGATATATTCTTGTTCTTCATGTTTGGTCAAGTCCCCCCTTCTGATCTCAAAGCAATCATTAAGAATGGAATCAATCTATTCATCATCACTCAGATCTCTCACAACCATGTCTGCCACATCGCCTCCTGGGGGAAAATGTTCATTTCACAAGACACATGCTTACCAAGTAAAGAGCAGGCACTAGCAGCCAAGCACTCCTCTCCTTCCTGCGCCACAGAGGCAGTGTTTTCTTGTAACTGGATATCACTCTTGAGACACAAACTTTCCTTTTGTTTCTTAAAGAGCTTGAGAAAAGACTATTACTCAATCAACTAATCAAAAAGTGAAGAGGTACACACATACAAGGATGGATTTACAAGAAAGCTGACACATGCCTCTTTGGAAGAAAAAAACATGATGCCATATTCCTCACTTCTACAATCTGACACAAGATGTTCAATGTGACCATCATCCACAATGAATTTTGTATGAAGGCATCCAATATAAGCAGTTAACTCATTAAATTTGGAATAAAATTGGAGAGATGAATCATGCATTACAAGGTCAATGGAGAAATCAAGATTTTTCCTCAAAGGAATCAAAATAAGTTCACTTGATGACTTACTCCATGATTTACATTCTCTTTCCTGTTCTACCAATACATTAAGCAATAAACACCTATCTTCCTGTGAAGGAAATCCCCCTGTATACTTAACAATCATCTCATTTCTTACCCAAGAAAAGTCATGACTGAGAGAATCGTGACCCTGGCTCAACTCCATTTAAGGGAGAGCAACATACCCTCATGAGGGATTCCCAAAATTCATCTGTATCCTAGCACAAAAAATATTAGTTGAATATACCCCGTTTCTATAATCTATTTGATTGCCCAACATGTGGTCTCCTTCAATACCTAAACCACATCTTGCAGTATTAACCAAGCCATCCTAACTAAAAGGATCATGAAGCATAAAGAACCTATCACACCATAGACCGACATGATCATCATACTTAACTTTCAATACAACATCACCTGCAACACATGATTTTCTTGTGATTTCAATTCCTTCATCTATTAGTGCTCAGGTCTCTTTTCTATAAACCGAGTTTCTTCCATTGCTATTATATTCAGAAAAAAGGAAAACCAAGGTCATAACCAAATTGATTTATAAACATTATTACCATTTCATCCCAAGAATGTAATGAACCCCGAGGCAAAAATTTGAACCAATCCTTGACTTACTCTTTCAAAGTATGCACAAACAATTTCATGAAAATATCTTCGTGTTCTATCTCGTATTCTTGCATAATTTTCTCAAACAAACCAAGATTTGTTTCACCATCAATACTGCCATATACCTGAAAACAAGGTAAACAAATTCTGATGTAATTAGGGATCTTATTGGGATACCCAGGCATGCCCCTGAAGTCCATAGGTTTTAAGGCATTAACTTTGAAAGGGGCTTGGAGACAAGGATATGTCATGTTTCTATTAAAACATTCCAACAATAAATCCCTCAAACTTGAATAAATGGTGAAAAAACCATCCCAAGAACCAAGATCTAGATTGATGATCTGAAACTGTTTCAAACCCACAGGGGAAAACGATCAATAAAATGCATAGACGGAAAAGCACTGGTCTAGATCATCCAAATGATAGCGAAGTCACCACTAGAGCCTAGACTCTAGAAAAGTGATACATCCTTTGATATCGAAAGTGGCTTAACTCAACTGAACAACCTTCCATACAACCACATAAACACAAAGAATTGGAAACGACATATATCAAGTTTAAAACCTAGGCAAAAATTGTTCAGGTCCTTGGCAGTGGTGCCAATTTCTGTGTTGGTTCCTAATCTAACATCCTCAGGGGAAGAAGGCCAAATAAGTGTGGAGAGGGCAAGGGGATAAAGGGGAAATACTCTCCTTATTTAGTTGTTTTATAGCCACGGACATGGATCTTCCCCCTACTCACCCAACCAAGCCTTCTTGAGAGTGATAGGGAAGCATATGACAGAGGGCGTGGCTATCCACTTCCTAGTTTTGTCTCTGCCTATGCCAGGGTGATAGAAATTGAGGTGCATCCTAGAGGGAAGGAGAGGTCAAGAAGGTCAATTGGAGGCCAAGTGTAGCAACCAAATGCAATGTTCACTCGAAATAGAGGTCACAAACCAATGAAAACACTTGGGAGCTTCGACATAAGCTTCTAGAGACATATCGTAAGTGGTCTCAAATGTCACTCTGGGATAATTTAACATGTACCCTTGTGTGTTAGTGCTTAAGACTCTTTAACAATGGATGAAAATGTAGACACGGTTGAGTTATGCACATATATGTGTGTGTCTCACCGACAATTTTCATGTAGGATATTCAATGGGGATGAAATCTTAGGGATGTATAGGTATATAGGGAAATTGTTTGAGAAATGTAGTGCGGGGATGGATCTGTAAAAGGGAAAGGGTCAAAGGAAAAAATGATGCAAGGGAGTCAGGAAATTGTGCATACCACTACATTATAACACATCCCTCATCTCATGATATAGAAATTAGGTAATAATGGCTTTCCAAGAGTCATTTATCGCAAGAAACCTCCATGGAAGACAAACAACACAACAATCCTTAGTGATCTAGCTTAGGCCCCTGAGACTGGAACCCCATGGATGAGTTAAATTAAATGTTCTAAAAACCAAGGATCCCCCAGATTAACAAAATCCCACCCAATCGTGGTTGATCAGCAAGGAAATTTTGTAGGTTCAAAAAGACGATACACATTAGAACCACTAAAATAATATCATTCTATTCACCATCCAAACCACTGAATCACCAACTGGGTGTTAAAATATAAGTTCTTAATCATAACTCATGCAAGATTTACAAGGAAAAACATACATTACCCGGAATTCCAAATTGATTAATGAGGGAACATGAAAAAAATAATTGTGGCAAATCTATTAAAAATGTCCATTTATAATGAAAGACAAGGGATACATATACAGATGCTCTAAAAGCCTGCTAATGGTTGTACAAATGTAACCACCTCAACATGAATCATAAAAAAATTACTAGTTCTAGCAAGGCTTACACACAAAAGTGAATTCCCATGGTCATAGCCCTATTCCAATCCCTGCAAAGCACCTTTAAAGAGTTCTCCCTTTTTTTTTAGAAAAACCATCTCCCTCTTCTTCTAAAAACCCTTCTCTTCTTATACAACATTATCCACATAAGGGTTTAAGTGAATATTCCAGTGGAATCTTAATTCATTCACGCATGATCCATCATTCATAATTTCTGAGGAATAATAGGGAATATTCCTCCTTGATAGCCTTCGATTTTGTCTCATCCAATCGTGTCACCATCATGCCGACACGATCAACAGAAATTCAATCACACATCACACCCTTTTGTGATTTGATTTTTATTTGAAGGTATAGTGTGACGGGGCAAATAAAGGTATTTAATGGATTAGACCTTTATTTTTTTTAAAAAAATACTTAAATACCATCTGGGGATATGCCTCTTTATGAATGATTCACGATGATGTGTGTCAACTCATGTCAACTAATTTGGGTGGGATATGCAAATTAATTTTGACTCAATGGTTCACTACAAATTACTCAAGAGAAATTTTCCTATTTAAACTAAACTTTCTTATTCCTTCAGGTCACAAATCATCAACCAAATTTTGCAAACCTAATTCATTTCTATGCATTATCCTCCTATCATGGCGTCACCAATTTTAGGAGCAAGCCCCTCAGGTTGAGAACTTGAGAACCTGGATGAGTTCTTTCAATTAACCAGGCCTAACAAGGTATTTATCAAGATGGAATTTAGTGTTCCAAACGTTCATTCCAATCCTCCAGGAGGATCTTCCCAGAATGTGCTAGTTTTATCCAAAATGAATAGACTTGTTGAGATGTGTGCCTTTTTCCTTGTCTTTAAGACTCTGCACTTCCATCTCCTTCTCCCCCAACACAACATAGAACAACTAAAGCATTAATGTTCCCATCTTCGTCCCAGGCTCCATGACGAGAAGATTCACATATATAGAACATATTATGCTTCTCTAGTATAAATGAAGTTTCCCCACCAAAATAAAACCTATACACCACAAGGGGGAAAACCACCCCTAATTCAGTGAATAGACGAATTAGTTCAAAGCGGTTATATGCACAAGAGGTCGTCATGGTTGAATTTCAAGTTGTTGAAGTGACAGTCAAGTCTCCTCCCTTGAAAAAAAAAGGTTTCCCAAAATGATTCAGTTAGTGAAGTCGTACGAGCCTCTGCAAGTTGATCATCCATAGGTCGGGGTTTAAAAGCTTACCTAAAAGGGGGGTCTCAACATCCGCGAGTTGGTGAACTCACTCGGGATAAAAATGGAGCTCAGTAATATTCTCAACGGGCCACATGTTAGAGTATAAGAATTGATGGCCAAGGGCATTTTGTGGGGCTTAACCAACGACATTCAGTTCATGTCTAGTATTTCTTCTCACGAGGAATTTAGACATCATAGCGACAGGCTTCTGACGTGCCTTCCACTATTCCCGAGAGAAACCATGGCTATAGAAAAATAACCCCTTATCCATATGCAAACTTTGTTTCTTTTTTGTATACATACTATCAAGGGCAAAGGCCCCATTTAATAGAACCCCATTTTGTTCATAGAAAATACTTTTTCAATCTGTTCATTTTACTTTCTGTTTTATGAAGTACTATTTTCTTTTTTAGTCATTCTTAAAATATAATAATTCATTTCAAACTTGTATGCATTTTATCATAAATCAAACTTGTGCAATCCACTTCTTCGAAACAATACCGGTGACTACATGTACCATTTAAAATCTTTGAATCATTCCACAAGGATAATTCACAATATGACTGCTCAATTAACTTCAGGCCTTGCCACGGAAAATAAGGAATCTCCTTACAATTGTAATACACATTGGAACATATGAAAATATCTCAAGTACTAACTGAGGACAAGACTAGGAATCTGAGTTCATAATAAAATTTTCATTTAACACACAAAGACACAAGGCAAGGAAAAATGCAAAGTTAACACCGAGTCCCGAACAATTGCCCACATGCCCAGTTGACCAAACACATCTTTCTGGGCTTCAAATTCAAACTAGCACCCTGCACATATATCCAGGCATACACAACAACTTTACTTTACCACCACCTCCTCTCAACCACCCGCCTTCATGTTTTTTCCTTCACGCCGCGGGGTTAGGAACTTAACTTGAATTCCCGCATAAAAACCTAAAAGATGTAGAGTGCATCTTTGTAATTTTCTCACAACCTCTGGAGCTTCTGAAATATTTCCCTTCCACGGGTGCCAGGGAGGAAACTATATTTTGCCACAAAACATGTCAGTGTTGCAAAGATGATGAAATGTCCTGGTTACACATGAAGATATCGGCTGCCATTCCTTTCAAAATTTTAAATCAATAATTTTCTAAGAAGGGATACAAACAAATAGGCTGATAACTCACATATAAGTACAAAGAATTACATGAAGTTTGAAGACACGGGGAGTGAACAAGGAACAAATTTTGAAAAGAGGACAAGAACCAATCACATGGTGCCTGAATGTGGCATGAAAATTATGGGTACCAACATCTCCAAAAGTACTCATTCCAAACACTGGCGTATGTTGCTTTGTCATGTGTGCATCCTTAATCTGTTGCACCTCTTGAGTTGGTAGCTAAAGTATGTCTACATGTATTTCCTACCCAACGTGGAGATCCTCCTTGCTCGCCTTCACTATGATGCTCTTATACCTACTACCTTTGGATTTGGAACACCTTGCGCAAGGGCTAGGAGGCCAAACTGGGTTAGATGCGCGCACCGCGATTCTCATTCTCTCCTCATACTCACTCTCATCAGATGTTGATGGGGCCTCTCTACTACTCTTTTCCAATTTCGGGAGGACTTGATCCTGCAGTCGCTCACACTTTTTCATGGCTCTCATTGCTTCCACCAATCATCATTCTTCTCAACCTCAGTGCCTCATCAACCAATCTCTGTCATGCATCATTATACCTGAGTTGTCTTTCTTGTTTGTCTTTCTTTTGCCAGGTTCGTTGTTATTCGTTCCCAAAACCTGCTTCATACCCCTGCGTGTGGTGGGGTTCATCTTGTCATCGATGCTTCTCCATTCCTAATTCAACCATCAAAATCTTGATAGCTAAATTGTGTCACATGAAAATAGGATCCTCTCGGCTCACGCAAAAACCAAAACTATGCTTCCTTTGTGCAATAATGTTGAAATCACATACTCCAAGGTATAACTGCACAACACACCTTCCCACCAATGATCTACAGTTCTTGTGCACGGCTCTTCCAAATCAGAGAGTTTCTGATAGTCTCCATGTTTTCAATTTTTCTTCCTACCAATCTGAACACCTCTGTTATGCGCGTGTGTTGCTAACCACTTATACAATTCTATTGGAAAAAAAATTCAAAAACGTCTCATATAAGCAGTCATATAGATTGTCTTCCACCCACTTTTGCATATTAAAATCAGGTCTAGTGTTATATCTTTGAGCGAACACGTCCTAGCCATCACACATCCAATTATCAATATTCTCCAAGGATAGTCGGAACGCCATCTACATGCAATATCTTGGTAGACAATTTTGAAAAGTGGTCCCGACAACGGAACCAAAATGTAGTCTTTTATCTCCCAACAATAGCTATGCACACTAGCACCTCATCCAAACATGTCTAGAAGCTCACTCGAAGCACACACAACCGTCAAGTCCCTCCTTTGTTATGCTTAGCAGGATGTTAGCATATATGTTCATGTTTATAACAACCATTCATATAAGAAGATACATGGAAATTCAGTAACAAATATAATAAGGAATTTACTCATAGTTAATGATTATTTAGATCTAAATACCTATCAAGTCATGTTCATGCATAGAGATCTTTTGCGATCCATACACAATTGTCCTTTATAACCATAATTCATAACATAACATAGAAGTTGAATACATTGCAATCCATTACATCAATGTGTTGGACCATGCGCACTCTCCTACAGACTCCATATCAAGTACTTAGACTCACATAACACTTTGCGGTTTTCCACTAATTACTAGCTCTTATACAAAGAAGCATACCTTATATTTATATGGTGGGGACTTGCCCTTCATCGCCTACATGCACTTTCCTAAGAATAGGTGTGCTCAAAAATAGATTGCATGCTCTTACAAATGGTGTTAACAATAGATTGAGTTATAAATAGCCCCATGCTTTTATCTACTTTAATCATATTATTAGCCTTCTCCATGCGTTTTTCCTTTTCCTTGCTTTGCATGTGCTTTATTTTCCTTTGTTTGGCCACAAAGTCATCTTACTTTTGTTTATTTCTAGACCTTGCTTGAGCGACACTCCATCATCTACTTTTCTATTTTTAGCCCTGACTGGAAAATCGGCCAAGTTCTCAATCCTCTACATGCATACGCGCAACCTTGCACATTGACCCGTTCCTTCGTGGTGCATGCACCTCCGCGCACTAGTTTGTTTTTACTTCATTTCCTTACACGTAACTCCTGGATCCCGTCCATGGCTAATACTTATCCATTTATTTATACCAACATTCAGAATTCTCAAGGCCCAGAAATGTGACAGGTGTTCTAGTGAAACCTAGCCAAGCAAACACTTAGCTACTTTCTTTGCTTCCCTAAAAGGTAATTTGAACAGAACCTTTTCTTCACTTAATCATCCAAATGTGCCCATATAGAAACCTAGTCACGTTCCTTCTCCTTGTAAATGTGGGATAAGCCTCCAAAAGGCAACCACCATCCTTCGAATTGTGAATGCACAATACAGATTAGGGTAAATAGAGCTTTCAATAAGAATTCATTTTGAATGGAGACCTCAAAAAACATGGAGACTGGAATCTAAATGTGATCAAAGGGTGAATTTCACCAAGGGACAATTGTTAAACACTTTGTAAACACTCTAGAGATGCCCCAAGCAAGATGTATCATCCATTACAGATCATGAAATTCATTCAAAGAGACTTGTGAACATTGCACAAGATGGGAACCTTCTCAAACAAATGCATTCCTAAGAAGAAGAACTCAAAAGACCCATGTGTTGACTTTGTTCGATTGTTACTTGATCTGCAAATCATAAAATGTGCAAAAAGGACGTGGAAATGTTAGAACTTAAGGGGAAACAAGATTGAGTGTGATTTGGTTTCCTAAAATGGGCAAGAAGCTCAGTTTGGCAACACCTTGAATCCAAAATTTTAATCACAAGGCACCTAAAAGTAAAGGAACAATTTTAGGTGCCAACAAGCTCTGTGCATTGGCCTTTGTTGGATATTTTTACATCACAGTATGCATTGGGGTCTTTTACACTACGGTCTCCCCTAACATCTTGACATTGCTTTGTTTGGCTTTATTTTCTATCAAATCTTTGAACCTTTTTCCATCGATCCACTATCTAAAGAATCACGAATGTATTTGAAGGCATTTTAAGCATACAAATCACTCATGTTTGGCAAGTTTAACCCCTCTCAGTTGCTACAAACCCAATTTGGAGTTTCTCAGCAATGCATCTTGCTTCCCACCTCGCTACTCGTGGATTTGGACTCAGTGTGTTGGACAAACAACCTGGACTCTGCTCTAATGTGGGACACTATGAGCTAAGTAGTCCAATCTTGCTTGGCTCTGCATATCTAGCTTGAGGTAATATTGGATCCTAACCCTATCACCACAACTTATGATCTGTGAGTTACCTCTATAAGCTCTCAACTCCCATGTCTCCTCAATATCACCTTGCTTTCTTGAACCTGGTGAGTTTTGTGACTTAGTCATTGTATAGGACGACTTGACTTCAAAAAATTGAGTTTTGCTATTGTTGGTAACTCAGCGCATGTACCATTGGCATGCCCACTCGCAAGAGGATTAGTCTGACTGATATCCTTGCATGCGTGACAATTGTACAACGATACTGCTAGAGTAGTCTGACCAATGTCCCTGAGTGTGTGCTAGTTGTATGAAGGTGGTATGAAGTGTGTGCCAGTTGTATGGAGGCGGTATGAAACTTGAGCACCTGGTGGTCCCCTTCCTCACGCCAGGTTAAAGTTTACCGAGGTTGGTAGAGACTGTGTTAAATTGTAATATGTAATTATTCCTCTAATGAACTAAAAAAAATCAGCTCATGTACTACATTGAACCAAGAAAACTCCAACTCCGTTTTCCAACATGTCGGCTTGGATATCTAGCTTGAAGGACTCTCTCATATGTTGTGGCTTCCTTGGGAAAACATAAAATCATTAACTCGCCAAAGGAAAGCCCAAACAGGAAACCCTAAAATAGGAAACTTTTTTTAAAGCTTTGGTTAAACATTAAACGTCAAAAACTATTTTTCACATATATGTATTTGGATATCTTTATTGTGTGAGTGGCTAACAAGTTTTTGATAAGCACTTGGGCTAGAATGAGGTGTAGGAGTTGAATCGTCTAGCTAACTTTTTAGCTTAAAATTCCTTAGGAGCATTTTAAGCAAATATTTTTAAAAAGGGAGCCTATATTTTATCATGTCTGTAAATTTTGGAAATGAGACATTATTTAAAGGGGGGGAGAATTTTTTGTCTTAAAATGGCATTTTTTGAACCATTTCAAAGGTTATTGCCCTTCCAAATTGTGTTTGGCATCAGGTGTGTTGCCACCTTGTATTGCGACATGAATTGTTGCCTCCAGACTCTATAAGGGGCACTACCTCTTGACTATTGGGATCTACCACCCCCAAATCCTCGCTTCCTAGCCCATTGTTCAATATGTCAGGGGTGCCCTCTCTACTTGGTAGTGTATTACTCTCAAGTGTTGAAGGCATGAGAGAGAAGCTCACTCTAATAGGTGGTCACACCTCCTCGTAGAACAACACTCTTCTTGTTTTCATCTTTCTCACGCCACTTTGCTTTGGACACATTTTTGGTTGAGCCTGACATCATGTGTCTTTTTGGGGGTTGTGTTATTTTTATGTGTTTTTGCATTCATCGTGACTTCTTGCACCAATTGCCACACACTTAAGTCTGAAAATGAAATGTAATTCTTTGAGATTTGCTCACTCCATAATGACATAGTCAAATTTGTGTAAGATAATAGGAAGCTCAAACAAAAAATTCTCTTCTACGTACCCTCATTTCCGATGAGGAATCCCTCATATATTCATTGCAACACAAAATGGCATATATGCAACAATAGCTTGATTTATTGGACCGACGGTCACTTGCACTTGGCCCACCTTTAGACATCAACCCTGCACCTGTTGACTCTATTTGGTCAATCTCTAAGCCTACTCCTACTTCTGCTCCTGCTCCTATTCCTAATGCTTCTAGTGTAGCTTCTACAACTATGCATGTTGTTCTTATTGTTTCACCTTCTATTTCTAAGGTTACACCCATTGCAATTGCACATTCTACATATCCCACTTTAACTTCACTCGCCTACTTGTCTAGATATTTTGAGATACATACTACAAGTTTTGGTTCTCACATGCTTTGTTCCATGGGATTTCTTGGTAGAGGCATTGTCAGGCATTCATAGGGTATTGCTTCCCCTATTCAACTTGTTAAGAGGAATTCACACCATGACATTGGTTTTGTTGTGGGTACTTCATTGGGATTATTTGATGAGAGGGATCTGGTTTTTGTTCACTCCACTCTTTGGGAGGACTTAGAGCAACACGTGAGCTCTACTGCACCTTCATTTAGGCTTGAGATCCATGGGATTTCAATTGTCAAACATGATCAACCTGGCACATGAATAGATGTTTCTTCGCATGTACCCGTAGTTCATTTTGCACCGAATCATATGCAAGCATCTTCATCCACCATTTGTATTCATCTTGAGTGGATATCAGACCACTCTTAGTGGCGCCAACAAGATTATTTCAAAGGAGTCTACAAGCAAGGTTCCTCCACTATTCAGTGCCTTCGGTCACACATTATTTTTCCTACCACCTGATGCTTCATTGGTTGAGCTCTCTTCTTGACAATTGTAGAGGAACTCTCTTTCTTCTTGAGAAATATTTTGTATCTATAGTTTTCATACTTCTTTCAGTCGCATTGACAATCTCCTTCAACTTATATTTGAGCTTGTCCTTCTAAAGTGTAGGTACTCTTGTGCATATAATGTCATTTTGTTTGTGTTTGAATAGTGGATTCATTCCATTCGTATAGATGTCTACATCCTCTCCACCCATTCAACATTTTGGGAGAGTATATGGTGAGATACTACCTTTATTTGGTGGATGTTGAGTGTCCCTAACATCTATTACAAACAATCATTTTGTGGGTGTTGAGTGTCTCTTGCACATGCTTTAGGCATTTATATCATGGATTCTTGTATCATTGGCAAATTGTTAGTCTCCTTATATGGAGTTATCTTGGTGCATATAGTGTTTCTTTGTCAATGTTGGAGCAGTGGATTCATTCCACTCATACAAATTTTGAGTTCCTCTTTTCTACCATCTAATATTGTAGCACATCTTGCACATTCTTCAATGATGGTTTTCATCCCATCTAGTGCATCTTCTATGACGACTTCCATCCCATCCAATGTGTCTTCAATGGCTTTCATTCCACCTAGTGCATTTTGTGTGATGGCTTGCATTCCATCCAATGCACCTTCTTCAGCATTGTTGTATTACTTGTGTGTTGTAATGTTTCTTGGGACATCTCACAGCGTATCTCAACACATTCAAACACGTTACTGATTTCTAGTCTTTTGAAAAACCTATGATGACTCATTTTTTCTAGTTTCACTCATTGTATTTATTTTATGGAGGAGTTTTTCCTACATATTTTCTCCTTTTCTCTACTTTATAAGGGATTGTTTGTATTGTACATGGGTGCCTCATGAAGCCAAGTTGTCGAGACCCATTTTTCAAATGATTCTTAAGCTTCTTTTTTTGTATATATTTTCTTAAGTTGTACTTAAGGGGTGCAGAGGTGGGGAATGTCGGTGCATTAAGGTTAAGTTCACTTAGGAAGTTTATTTATTCCACTAATTATGTTTAGTGTGTACATGTCTCGTGGAGTTCGCACTTATGCCTACTTACCTCACATGTGATACCACCCTTTATGAAGGCCACCTTTGGTGGAAACCAACTTTAATAGAGCATATATAGAAAATGGAACTTGGTCTTACACAAGCTATATATACCTCTCATCTCCCTTTGTATTTGTAATGTATTGCATGGTGAGTGCAACCAACAGTTTTGGGTGCAACCACTATTGTAAGTCTAGATATTATTCTATAATAATATTGTACACTTCCATTATGTTGGATACATGATTTCTATTGTGGTGATGGTGTGTGGGTGAGATCACGTTTGATTGAGTGTTCATCAATCTTTCACAACCCACTCGTTTGCAACAAACAACTTTGTTGACCACCACAACAAGGAAATTTTGAAATCATTGAATCTTCCAATTGCCAAAGGTAATGCAAAATTCTCACAGCACAAGGCAGCTGGTGAACTTGATGATAATCAATTGTAATCAAAAATAATTATTTCCAAGCATCAAAAGGTTATGCTTTTCGCAAACTTACAAGTTGAAATTGCCCTTGTCAATGGCACTATTAGCAAAGTCACTTACATCATCTACAGGGTAAACCACCAAAGCTCCCCTTTTTTGAGGTCCTCAAATTTCATAAGTACATTGGTCTGTTGTGGGATGTGAACAACCTATTTCAAGAGGTAGCCACAAGCAACTCCCTCTAAGAATGGCATGGGCTTTGACAATCTACAAATCCCTAGGCCTAATGATGCAAAAAACAATTATGGATATTGAAGGTACAAAACATCAAGGTCTTACATTTACAACAATCTCCAAAGGCCCCTCCCTTAATGATCTCCGCATTTCACCTCATTCTCATTCAAATGTCACTCAAAAATGTCCCGCAACCCATATGTCAAAAATAGACAGCAAGAAGAGGAACGCCTAACATTTCTTTAGCAATTGCCAAACTTATAAGATTTGTTGGTGTCTGCACCTCTTGCATCCCCTTTTATTTGTTTGCACCATTATCTTTTGGGTCTTAAGTGGCCAACTAGTGCAAACCATCATTACACCTATCAGTGTTCCCATTGCACCGCCCACATGCAATTGCTAGTAATAACACTAGATTAATTGCATGTGAAGAAGAAAGTCATATTCATAATTTGTCACTATTTCATTCCTTGAGAAAACTCTGAGCATTCATCAACAAAATGACCCACACTAATAGCATTCATTCAAGTAATCCTTAAATACACATGGTCATTCCTCACTTTAAACAAACGAGGAACCATTCATAGCATCCAAGGCCAAAGTAATTTTGGGATCAATACAAAAGTTGGCAATCAATCCAAGGTGTTGCTTCTTGAGCAAGCTGAATAATTGGTTGTGCTAATTCATCACTAACACGACGCCTCAAAGCTTAAATAAAGTGCTTTGAATAGATGACAAATTTGCACAAAACAATGTTAGAAGTATAGAAGATACACATCATCGTCTAGGTTGGGGAAAAATAATTAATCAATATCATAATCAATAAGTTTTTCAATTAAAGGCGTGTATATTGGAAAACAAGTGTGGGATAAATGATATTATTTTTTGATGTTACGCGCAATTGTGTGAGTATATGCACATGTATACTAAAAAAAACAACCCTCAAATGCATTTTTTTCTTTGAAAGGTTTCAATGCTAAAATTTCTGGCACGCATCAACAGGAAATGGATTCTTGAACCGTTACTTAAATAAAAGTTCTACTAATGGAATAGGGTACCAAGCCAAGACCGCCCCTAAATATAAATTTGTGCAAAGAAGAATTAGGCTAAAGCATATAACAAGAAATAAATTCTTGACCCATTACTTAAATAAAAGTTCTACTAATGGAATAGAGTACAAGGCTAAGACCACCCCTAAAAATAAATTTGAGCAAAGAAGAATTAGGCTAAAAGCATATATAACATTTAGAAACAAATTCAAACAATCAATGCTGAAATTGTAAAAATTAATTGATAGGCCATCCACGGTAAATCTTCCAGATCAAATTGCAGCTCCTTTCTATAAATAATATTCCATCTCTCTTTCTAATATTTTCTGGAAAGAACTTACTATTTATGCCATCATCACATCTTACCATTTGAGTGACCTCCCAGCCTTAATATTTAATTTTAAACCTTTCCACTAGTAAGAAGCTTCACACCTAATAGCATAATAAAGGTATTCAATTTTCTTTAATTGCCATCATATGGCTCATAAACTTCCCCAAGGCCTCAAATTTAATTTATACTCACTTACACCCGATCATAGTATAATGTCACTTGATGATGTGTTTTATTTTAATACAGCAAAATAGCAAGCAATCTAAGTTAAATTTAGGTTAGATTGCGCTCAAGAGAAAATTAACTAGCCATTGTACTATTCCATTAACTAAAAATCTGTGTAAGCAAAAATAACTCAGAAAGTATGCTCCTCGTAAGATAATCTAGAAGGAGCACTGTATAAACCACAAGCTCCCACTTGATGGAAATGGGACAATATAAAAGTAATTAAGTATACGTCTTTGGAAGCCTACCCACACCATCAGTCCTTTCGAGAAACAATTTCATGAGCAAAATTTATAAAACTTGACAACAATGCTATATTTACAACCAAAATTTAATTAACAAAAGCGTTTTAAGTGATTCCGACATGCTAATGAAGCTTTCCATGTTTTTGTCATTTCTGACCTAATCTGAGAGAGAGCATAAGAAGCCTAATCAGGATACAATTGAGTAAATTTCTCATCTGCATGCCACTGCCATCTTAGCTGCATTGCTTTCAGTGTGCCTATACAGGAATTCATGCAGGCAACTGCAGTTTTTCATTATTTTTCCAACTGCAAAATATACAGTTTGTACTTGAAGTGTCAGCTTTAAGAATATGCAATTAATTAATGTAGGATAAAACTGTTCCCATGCTTGGTACAAGAGGAGAAATTTTTCATAGACAATGAAAAGATTACACCATTGAGCCAAACACATTATTGTATTGAAGCCATCCCCAAGCAAATGTATAGGAGTAGAGAGTCGGAGGGAGGGAGAGGGGGAACAGAAGAGTGATAAAGTAACATAAAGTAACAAAGTTATATAACAGTTTTGTAAAAATTAACTTACCTCTTAATATAGTAATAGAAAAAGTCTGCATAGAGAGCCGTCTGGACTAAACCAGAAGCCCAAGCTGCAAATCAAGAGATCAAACCCAACAAAAAGATCAATCTGAGACATCAGTTTAAATCCAACAGACTATATGTAAGTTTGACAAGGCCACAAGACTCTACAGAAGTAACTTAATCTAAACCTCAAATTGCAAATATGACTACATCATGACTTACGTATCAATCGAAATTGGTGCTTCTCAGTCATGTAACGGTAGATCCAGTTAAAGAGATAGAGTGATCTATATGCTCTGCAAATCCAACACCCATTAGATATTAAACTATGCAACACGTTATTATTTCTTTTTTGTTTCCATTGGTCCCTTATTTCTGAAGTCACTGCCCTGTTTTCAAATTTAGGGTCTCAGTAAAACATTCTACAAAATACCATGGCATTTACATATCAGAATCAGCAAAATGAGATTTAATGCAAAGGCTTGATTACTTGATCAAAAAATGGATCTGGAAATGCCCAATTCTATGTATTTTTCATATTTGATACTTGCTCAACAGATTCTCAGCCTATTCTTTCTTCAGGAGATGGTCTAGGGGTGATCCAAACACCTTTGAATAACAATTGAGACCATAATTGTTCTATTCGAGCAATTTTACAGGTGATGGTTACCCAACCACCACTCTTGCGCAACCGCTGGTATGCGTTCAGCGGCAGTCCTGTTCGCAACAGTTCTAGAATTCAAGATCTCAACAATTGCAAATGCTTGAGCTTCCAAAACGATTTGTTTCACCTTTCTATGCATCCTTGGACAGAGCAGCTATAAATACAAGTTCAATTTTTCATTCTAGCAGGTGATTTTGAGTGAATTCTAGTGTGAGCAAAGAGGAGAAGTTGGAGTTCTTTCTTATTTTGTTCATTGAGAGTGAGTTCTTCATTGTTGAGAAGTTGTGAGCAAGCAAATACAATTAGAGGGAGTGTGAATCCTTCTTGAAGGCCAATTGTTGGCAGTACTTTGTATTTTTGGAGATTTACATAGTGGAAGGGAAGCAAATTTGCTTACCCACTGGAGTTTTTCCCACATTGGGTTTCTCCAGGATAAATCTTGTCTCCTTTGTCTCTCTTTTCTCAATTTTGCAGTATAGTTGTGTTTAATTCTTGCACATTATATTGGTAACAAAGAACTTAGTAAATCTTTCATTCATTTTCACAAGCACGGGGTTTGATGAGTGTTAGAATTTAGCAATTTACGGGTCACATTGGTAGTAGAGCAGTTAAGATTTCAGTTTTTGTGTGGTTAACTTGTGTTGAGATTGCAGTTAGATGCCCCTTACCTGAAAGGGAAAAGAAAGCGGTGAAGGTATCCTTATTCCTTTTGAAGCAAAGATTTCCACAAGGAAGTGGAAGCAAGGAATTCGAGACATGGCTCGTAGAGAAGATGCAAGATGATAGGAGAAGAACGTTTCTACAAGTTGGAGGCAAATGTGGCAAGTCTTGTCCAAGGATGTGGGCAGTATTTCCTTGTCCATAGGGAAATTGGAGTCCATCATGGGATTAATCATGGAGAAATTTGGTGTTCCAAATGAGACACCATGGAAAGCCTGTGAAGAAGAGCAGCCCCGTGCCATTCCCACACCTCCACCTTTTAAAGTAGAGGCCAAGATAGAGATTCAGCCTTATGATGGAGACATGAATGCTGAGAAGCTAGACCATTGGCTAGCTCAACTGGAGGTATATTTCAATTTGCATCAAATTAATGAGAGTTAGTGGATTTCCTTTTCTCAGTTAAAATTAACCAATCATGCTTTAACTTGGTTTGAAAGTTATGTTCATTCATTGGTTGTTAAGAAGCTTCCTCCAATTACTAAGTGGGATGATTTTAAAAGGCTAATCAAAAAGCCATTTTATCCTATTTGTTATGAGGAAGAGAGGTCCATGTATTGGCAGTATCTCAGGCAGAAACAAGGCTAGAATGTGTAGGAGTATACCAGTGAGTTCCGGAAGAAAGTTGTTCAAATGGGAAAATATGTAGCGGACCGGGACCTATTGATGAAGTATATTGGTGGACTCCATAGCCACTTGAGGAGACCAGTCCTTTTGGCCAAGCCGACAGACGTAGATGAGGCTTGAACGGAAGCTCACTACTTGGAGATGGACAAGAAGAAGAGTTCGTCTACTCTTGCTTCGAACAAACAAGGTGACACCAAGCAGAAGGATAAAGGAAAAGGAAAGGGTAAGAAAAATGCAACTTTTATTTCTAAAAAGGATACTAAAGTTCATTGTGGGCATTGTGATGTTGACACTCATTCTGAGGAAAAATGTTGGAAGCTCCACCTGGAATTACATCCCTTCAAGAACAAGAAAAATAAGAAGAAGGCCATGGTTGCCCTCCAGGGAGAGGAAATATTTTGCAGCGAAGAGGTGGATGAGACTATGTGTTGTACCTCCGTCTGTAGAGAGGTATGTTTGGGTAGTAACAGTGTTGTTCAGGAAAAGGAACTAACTAAGCTCTTTCATTTAAAAATTCAAGTGAAGAAAACTAAGGTGGATGCTCTTTTTGATACATGTTCTCAAGCTAATTTGATTAGTAAAGAGTTAGTGGACAAGGTAAAGTTGGAAACTTACAATCACCCAAGTCCGTATTCTTTGGGTTGGGTAAAGAAAGGTGTAGACATCAAGGTTACTAAGCAATGTAAGATCACTTTTGGTATTGATAAGAAGTTTATTGATGAAGTTACTGTGGATGTTGTTCCCCTTGATGTGTGTGGTGTAGTATTTGGCAGCCCATATTTGTATATCAGGGATGTTATCTTCATGAGGAGAGCCAACCAATACCGCTTGGTGAAGGATGGTAAGAGCTACATCATTTCAGCCTATTCAAGAGATTCGAAGATATCTTTGGTAAGTGCCACCGAAGCCTCGGAAGTTTATTAATGCTAGTGGTAAATTTGCATTACTTATTTTGAGGGATATGCCAAAGGATGAGATTGTTGCATCTAAAACCACTTGTACCATGTTTTCTAACAAAGAGAAGACACAGATAGCAGAGTTGGTTCAAGAAGTTCAGAGAGGTCTTTCAAGAACCTACAGGGCTGCCCCCAGTCAGGCAATTGAGCACGAGATCCATTTGCTACCCGATAGTCCGCTTCCGAACTTGGGATTATACAGGAAATCTTTGAAAGATGCCAATGAGGTAAAACAACTAGTTGTAGTCTTTGATTAAACAAGGTATAATCCGTCCTAGCACTTCTCCATGTGGTTCTCCTATTGTTTTAGTACCTAAGAAAGATGGTTCATGGAGAATGTGTGTTGATTATAGAGCTTTAAACAAAATAACCATCAAGAATAGGTACCCTCTTCCTCACATTGATGATTTATTAGATCAGTTACAGCATGCTAGATATTTTACTAAGCTTGATTTGAAGTTTGGGTATCATCAAGTGCGGATCAAGGAAGAGGACATCTGGAAAACAACGTTCAAGACCAGGCAAGGGTTATATGAATGGTTGGTATTACCATTCGGGCTATGTAATGCACCAACTACCTTCATGAGATTGATGAATGAGGTAATGAGGCCATTTATTGATTCCTTTGTTATTGTGTACTTGGATGACATTCTATGGTTTTTAGCAGAACTTTTGAGGAGCATATTGACCATTTGCATCAAGTTTTGCAAGTTCTTAAGGAGAGCCGACTTGCGTTGAATGAAAAGAAGTGCGAGTTTGCACAAATGTCGCTTGTCTTTTTGGGACATGTGGTTGGAGATGGAGAGTTAAGGATTGATTCGGCAAAGATAGAGGCCATTCAGAATTGGCCTACACCATCCAGTTTGACTGAGACCAGGAGCTTTGTTGGTGCAGTTCAGTATTTGAGGAAGTTCATTAAGAACTTTTCATCCATAACAACGCCACTACATTCAATGACAGCAGGGGGTAAGGTTTTTGATTGGGGTAAGAAACAACAAATTGCTTTTGAGTCATTTAAATATAAGATTAGTCATGCTCCATTTTTGGCATTACCTAACTTACAGCTACCATTTGGGTGGAAACCGAAACCAGTGATTATGTTATGGGGGTTGTCCTTCTTCAGGGGGTAGGCCCATATGTTATCACTCTGAATTGTTTCACGGTGCAATTCTGAATTATTGTACATATGACAAAGAATTGTATGCTCTTGTTCAAGCAGTCAAGAAATGGAAACATTATTTGATTGGTAAGGAAACTATCATTCACATGGATCATCAACCTCTCTAATATCTGAAAGCTCAAAACAAACTTCAGCAGGCTAGACACTATAAATGGATGGGTTTTTTATAACAATTTCATTTGATTATCAAATATAAGAAAGGTGTGACTAACAAGTTAGTTGATATGTTATCTAGACCTCCTTTGCTTTCAGCTATGGGCATTAACTCTTCTTGAGCCTTTTTTGTGTGAAGCATTATCAAGAAGGTTATGATCAAGATCCGGATTTTGCAGATATTTTTCAACAGAAACCTCCAAGCGAGGGATTTGCACCTAGAAGGAGAATACTATCAGGATGGTTTGCTCTACAAGAATGAGAAACTTTGTGCGCCTAAGGGGGAAAGAGTGTAGTTGATGAGAGAAGCACACACTTCCAGGGTAGTTGGTCACTTTGGTGTGACAAAGACTATAGCACACTTACATAGGTATGTTTATTGGCCAAAATATGCAAGCAGAAGTTGCTAAATTCATCAGGGGTTGTGTTTTATGCAATACGTATAAAGCAAGCTTAATAATAGGAAGTTGGGGTTATATATGTCGTTGTCAGTTCCTTCCCGACCATGGGAAAGTATCTCCATGGATTTTGTGGGTGGTTTGTCTACCTCCAAGAAAGGTCATGATTATATTTTTGTGATAGTAGACCGATTTAACAAGATGTGTATTCTAATTCCTTGCAAGAAGACCATTAAGGCTAGTGATGCAGCTGAGTTATTTTTTGCTAATGTGTGGGTTCACTTTGGTTTGTCCTTGATTCTATTGTGTCAGACAGGACTCACGGTTTGTAGGAAAGTTTTGGTCTACTTTGTGGGAGAAGATGGATAGAAAACTGAAGAGGTATACCACTGCCTTTCATCCACAGACAGATGGGCAAACAGAAGTGGTGAACCGTACCTTGGTCCAGCTCTTGAGAGGGTACAATAGGAAACATCCGAGGACTTGGGATGAGAACTTGGTGTATATCCAACATTCTTATAATAGGGCAGTTCATGCTTCGACTAGTAAAACTCCTTTTGAAACATGTTTTGGTTATTTGCCTAAGAGCACTTTTGATGTTGTTTTGAGATTACCATGCAGAAACGGAATGGAAAAGTGGAACTGGAGGTCCACAAAGATGAGAAGTTCATTGAGAAAATTCAGCAGATACACCTTCAGGTACAAGAGAGGTTGACAGAGTCATAGGCCAAGTACAAAGCATGACATGATCAACATAGGACTGAGCATTCCTTCCTTGTTGGAGACAAGGTATGGTTGTACTTGAGCAGGGATAGGCTACAAGGAAAAGCTAAGAAACTCAAGCCTCTTCGATATGGCCCATTTGAAATTTTTTAACAAGTGGGTAAGAATGCATTCCGCTTGGACTTGCCTCCTTATATGAGGATTTACTCAGTTGTGAATGTTGAAAACTTATGTCTCTTTGAGCCCTCCATATTGGATGAAGAAGAAGAGGGAGTGTTGCTTCCATCTATTGAGGATCTTGCTCCAGATAGTCAGCTAGCATTGGAGGAAGATGTGGTCTTGCAACGGAAAGAGAGGACGACATAGAGAGGAGTTTAGGACAGGTGGTTGATTGGGTTAAAAGGTCAGTTGCCTACCAAGGCCAAGTGGTATAACAGAGAGGATGTGGGGAAGAAATTTCCTCACCTCATCAGTCCTTGAAGCTTTTAGGGACATAAAAGCCTCAAATTGGGGAGGTATGAGTCCAAAAATGGATTTAGAAATGCCCAATTCTATGTATTCTTCATATTTGATACTTGCTCTATAGATTCTTAGCCTATTCTTTCTTCAAGAAATGGTCTAGTCAAGCTAGGGGTGATCCGGACACCTTTGAATGACAATTGAGACCATAACTATTTTGTTCGGGCAATTTTATAGGTGATGGGTACGCAACCACCGGTCTGCACCATGGTTCAGCGGCAGTCCTGTTCGTGACGATTCCAAAATTTGGGATCTCAATAGTTGCAAATGTTTGAGCTTCCAAAACGATTTGTTTCACCTTTCCATGCATCCTTGGACAGAGCAGCTATAAATACAAGTTCAATTCTTCATTCTAGTAGGTGATTTTGAGTGAATTCTAGTGTGAGCAAAGAGGAGAAGTTGGAGTTCTTTCTTGTTTTGTTCATTGAGAGTGAGTTTTTCATTGTTGAGAAGTTGTAAGCATGCAAATACAATTAAAGGGAGTGTGAATCCTTCTTGAAGGCCAATTGTTGGCAGTACTTTGTAATTTTGGAGATTTACATTGTGGAAGGGAAGCAAATTTGCTTACCCAGTGGAGTTTTTCCCACATTGGGTTTCTCTAGGATAGATCTTGCCTCCTTTGTCTCTCTTTTCTCAATTTTGCAATATAGTTGTGTTTAATTCTTGCACTTTATATTGGTAACAAAGAACTTCATAAATCTTTCATTCATTTTCACAAGCACGGGATCTGTTTGGTGTAAGAATTGAGCAGTTTACGGATCAATACTAACATACTAAGAATAGATATTTTTAGATCATAGCCAAGTAAATGCTTAATATTAATTGAAACTCATTGACTAAAGAACAGACTTAAATCAGCTACACTTCAAGCTGCGAAACAGAGTATCATGAAAACACTGAACTACAGACTGATTACATCCATCATATTTAGACTGGCTATGTTAAAGCTCGAAATGACAACCCAAACAGATAAAACAGAAAAGTAATTCATAAACAAATAATTCAGATAGCCCTGATAAGCTTTAGAGTGCCTATCTATGAATATTTAAAAGAATTGTCCAAGATGAGCTAAGTGCATCATGGCAAGTTCCACAGGCAAACAACTATTAAGTGAGACATTGCATGTGTGCAGAACAAATATCCTTATACACAGGAAAGTTTCAGGAAGTCCCAAGTGATTGGCCTAGTTGGCTCATGGGTCACTGGATTCTCCATGTTCTCTACAGGGCAGAAGTATGGAGACTCTCTGTTGACTATCTACCTTTACAGGTTCACCATATTTGATGAAGCACTGACATACTTATGGGCAGCTTACGCTTCCTAAATGCTGGAGAAAAATGGAGTTTTGTTTCCAAAGTACTCACAGGACATTTCGTTGAGATCTGGAGCTCATCCTTATTGATTGGTTCATCTTGAATATTCTTCAAAACTCATTGATGCTTCCCCTGAGTTGGGCTCAGACATAGAATTGATTCTCAAATGGATTTGTTTTTTGTAGCCTGTGCATCTAATTTGTCACAGAGATCTTAACATGTACTTCCAGATGCTGAATAACAAATCAAGGGTCAGATCCAGGCAGTACTAAATAGGCAGAGATCGCTAAGGTTCTGATTCCTGAAGTGACGGCAGGATCTGCTTGTCAAGGGTTTTTGCAAGAATGAATATTGGCAGTATGGGTTTGTTTGTTGGCGAGATGGGGTGCCGGGAATACCTAGCAGGGGAGTAAGATCTGGATTGCAGAAGTCCCTGCATTAAGTGTATACGATTGCTTCTGCAAGGGCTTGAAACATCATAGGAAGAGGGCCAACTGAAAAAGAGAGACAACAGAACCTTGCAAAAATAGAACCTCCACTACAATTGCGCATGAATGAGGCTTTGTTTTGAAGTTCAGTGTAAGATTGAAAGTTTTAAAAACAAGGATGGAAAGGATTGTGCAGATATTACCTCTGATTTGACAAAAGATGGAGCAGTAGTCGCAGTAGGCTGTGTCAGAAGCACTTTTTCAGGAGATTCCTAAGGAACTACAATAGAGTGTCCTCTCCTAACAACATGAATAGCGTCCAAGTTGACTCCAGATATGTGATCATCTTGAATCTTGACAAGGACTTCACATTCAAGACAAGTTGAAGAGATTTTGCAGATTTCTATGGCAATTTAATGAAATTCTTTTGCTAAAACCAAACAAGCATATAGTCTGCATTTGCAATTTACAGAATATTTGGACCCTTTTGAAAAAGCCTCTTGAAGAAATTAGCTATGCCAAGGAGTGAAAGTGAAAATTTCTGTAATGATTTTAGTATTTTACAGAAGGAAAAATCATGCATAATCAAAGGCTTCTCGGTCCGAAGTAAACCCGCTTAGAATGGCTGGGACTAGAGTTTTTCAGTCATAACTTCTGCAAATCAAGGAAGAGGACAGTGGAGGTGCAATTTATTAAAGTAGTAACCCGCTTTAATGAAACCTTAAGCTTGATTGACCAGTGAAAATATCCATTCACCATCCACATAGAATTTTGGTTGTCCAACTAAAAGTATATGGCTCTTCAGCAGACAAGAAAAGGATTGTCAGGTCCCTTGCAAAGCTGTCTTCCATCGATGGTAATTAACTAGAATAGTTGTTCATATAATATGGACATCAACACAAGCTTCAAGAAGCACTCGTTGAATTCTTTGTCTAGGAGGTTTAATTGTTGGTTACCTTTTATGTGTTTGTTTAGAGCAAGAAATGCGTTGATATTTAGGTATGCCAAAAATACTAGTTAACCAAAAGTACAATATCAAGATATGTCACGATATATCATATCAAGGATGCGCATCTAAGGCACATCTTTTCTTGTCATAAATATTATACTATTTATTTTTAATGACGGTGGGAACTGAATCCTGAGGAACAGTTCTGATCATTTTTAACCTCCAGTTGAGATTTTTTTTATGAGGAAGGAGAGCTGGATCGCAGTTCTAGAATGCGTCTGCAGATATTTCAGTAGGTCTTGTCTTGGGATTTACTGTTTTTCTTGTACAGCAGCCGCTTTTAAATACTGAGGCCTTAACCACTGCTCTCTAATAGATCAAAAGTAAGTGATCTCAAGAATAGAAACTGGAAATCAATCTATCCCAGGAACAGATGTTAAACAATTGGTCATTCACAAGATCAAGAGAGTGCAAGCACTGTCTTTCTAGGATACTTCTTTCGCAAAATTTCAGTAAGTGGCCCTCTCTTTGCAGTCACTGCATTTCTTGTGCAACGGCTTCTTTTAAAGATAGAGGGATAAAGGTTGAGGAGGCCATGGCCTCTTTTCTTGGGGAAATCAGAAGTGAAGGGTCTTTTGTACAAAAAGCATAAATCCATCTGTATCTAGAACAGATGGTTGAAATAGAGATAGCATAAAGCAGCAGTTACTCGTTCACAAGATTAAGATAGTGCAAGCATTTTATCTTACCGTGCTGCAAGCATCTTATCTTACCGTACTGCAGAATGCATTTAAACACCTAAGTTTATGAGCCAATATGCCCCTTTCGCCAATTAATTGTTTCTGAAAATATAACAGAACCGCTATTTGAAGACCATTTTCTCTGAGAAAATCATCAAAATATATAGGGCAGCATAGTCCCCACACAGTCCATCAACACAGACAAGAAGTAGCCCCACATTTGAAACCTTACTTCAAATCAATTGTGCTGTTTTATTACATCCCTTTGGCAAAAGCCCAAAACTCCAAGAATAAAAAACTAAGTTGCTCGGGCCAGGGGAAAAGTATGGTTAAATTTCTTATTATTAATGTGTTTCCCTTACCTTTGCATACCATTTTCCTTCACTGTATGGTAGGATTCAATTTGCGGCATTTAGTCAAATCCCTTTGCACATGCCGCATTAATTCAACAAATAAAAACTGCTATGTTTTTCTTATGCTAGTGGCTAGTAGTAGATACAATCTATTGGGAAAATGCAAATTACAAAGATAACAAGAATCAAAGAAAAGGATTACTTAATCTATTCTGTTATGAAATAATGTACTTAATACTTAACAAAAATAAATGAATTATAGGACAAATATTTCACGAAATGGGTGAGAATAATTCCTGTCAAAAAAGACCTGCTATTTAGTAACAATGACGCAAGATTGGGCGTGGGTAGTTCCAAGATACAACAGCTCTCCTTGGCTCTCCATGCTTTCCTTCGCGTGTCGCTACTCCTCACAAGCATCCTCCCCCTACCCTGTGGGCCTGTAGATGCCCTACCTACGCTTGTGCCGTGCTTTTCCGCTGGTTCCTAGCCCCTGTTTCTCTTCTTGCTGGGCGGACTGATGCAGTGGCTGCTGTTTGCAGCTGTTTTGACAGTGTGTTGTTTCTGGGGCTGTTTTAGCAGCATGCTGTCTCGGGTATGAGCAACCAACCTCTTCCTCTCTGCTGGGCCTCATTTCTTGTTGGTGCTACACTATGGAGAAATTCATGGCTTTCTTTATTGCCCCTTGCCTGGGCTTTCTTCTTCCTCTTTCTGGATCTATGGCTTCTTCATGAGCACGACCCATTCCTTCCTACACCTGGGCCTTCTCTTCTAGGTTCACCTTAGTCTGTCAATGACACTGACTTCTGTCCCATTTTCTCTTCTCTCTGGCTGCTTCTTTGTGGCAGCTGATCTATCTCTGTTCCCGGGGTTGCAGCAGTTTCTTTGGATGGTTTCTTCAAGGCTTCAGTCCTCTCCGTTTGCCTTATTTCCATGGTCTACTTTCTTCCTATGGGTGAAGCTGCAAAGGGAAACCTTCTCTTCCTTCTTCCTTTCCCCTTTCCTGGGCTTTGGCTCTTGAAGGACGATGGGCTGTATTTGGAGGGCTACATTGAGGTCTTTTTCCTTTTTTGGTTGGTTTCTTCAAGGATACGGTTCTCTCTTTGTTTCTTTCATTCTAATGCTCTGGCTACTTCCTGTGGATGAAGATGAAAAGGGAAGTTTTCTCGTTCTTCTTCTTTTCCCTTTACTGGGCTTTGGGTCTTGAAGGATGTTGGGCCATATTTGGAGTCCTCCAGTGAGGTTATTTCCTTTCTCCCACCTGGGCCTTGATGCTGGTTGACTTTGGGCCCATGTTTGTTGGCATGGTTCTCCTCCTTGGACCCCTCTTGAGCTGTTTTTCTTCCCTTCAGGATGAGGCTGCTGTTTCTTTTTTTTCTCATCTGATCTCGTTTCTTCTATGGATCTGCTTTACCTGTGACAGTAGTAATCCTCAAAGCATTCTTCTTTCTGGGATTTGGCTCAAGGGGGTCCGGGTTTGGACTCTGGAGTATTTGTTGTTTCGAGCATGTGACATCTGCTTCTGAGACTGCTTATTTCTTTTGGTATGGGTGGCGTCCGTTTAGACGGGCTGATATTTATTTCTTCTTGGAGGTGCTCTTCTTGTGATGGAGTGTTTCATAGCAGTGGTCAGCACCCTTGTCTCTCAACTGGGTCTAAAGTCTGGATGGGTGCGGGATATGTTTGTAGGCTTGGCTTCCTTTCTTCTCAACCATAATGGTGACTGAACCTTCCCCCTCTTCTTGCCAGAGCAGATTCGGCATTCCTTGTTAGAGGGGCTTCTCTCATTAGCAAACTTGTGGCTTCTCCACGATGATCTCTTTGCTGACCTGTTTATGGCTCTGATATTACAGATTTCTATTCTTGCCCATTTAGGGGCTTTGTTGCAGTTTCACGCGGAGCTTTCTTTGCTGGCATGTTCATTGGTCTAGATGCTAAGTTTCTAGCTTTTTCAGTATTGGTTATTTAAGGGCTTGGTTTTTTCCCTATTAAGAGGAAATGTGGTGCTGGCCTGTTAATAGGCTGAGTATTCCCCTCGCCTTTCCTCTCTCCCTTCTTTCTCTTCTACCTGCTCCTAATTTCATTGTTCTTCCAAGATTTCTCAAAGGCCATTCCTTGTTAGAGGGAGTTCTCCCAGTAGCAAACATGTGGCTTCTCCACAATGATCTCTTTGCTGACCTGTTTATGGGTCTGATATTACAGATTTCTATTCTTGCCCGTTTAGGGGCTTTGTTGCAGTTTTACGTGGAGATTTCTTTGCTGGCTTGTTCATGGGTCTAGATGCTAAGTTTCTAGCTTTTCTGCATTGGTTGGTTAGGGGTTTGGTTTTTGCCCTACTAAGAGGAAATGTGGTGCTGGCCTGTTAATAGGCTGAGTATTCCCCTCTCCTTTCCTCTCCCCCCTCTCTTCTCTACATGCTCCTAATTTTAATTCATTGTTCTTCCAAGATTTCTCAAAGGTGTGGGCTCAATAGAGTCCCACAGGGCCACAAATTAACAATCGAACATAAAAGCATATTAGTAAATAATTTGTGAAATACATGTCTCAAAATGATAAGGATCGTGTTGTGCAAAGACACATATTTCTTTTTGAAAAAATTGTTTTTCTTTAGACCGGCTACTAAACAAAACA
Source organism: Taxus chinensis (assembly GCA_019776745.2). NCBI lineage: Eukaryota > Viridiplantae > Streptophyta > Pinopsida > Cupressales > Taxaceae > Taxus > Taxus chinensis. Next base: position 750,808,214 of record CM034152.1, read on the forward strand.
ATCATTAAGGTAAATCGTGTGCAGACAGTTTATTTCTATATCTCCCCATCTCCTACGAGATAAAATTGCCAATAATATATGAAAAACTTCCTAAAAACAATTTTGATCAACAGCTAAACTGCAACACAGAGTAACATACCCAAGAAAGAAGACATAGTTCCCAGTCAGATTATCAATATTCCGTGATCTCTGTAGCAATACAAGCTGAGGAAGAATAGCAACTGCTTCAAGGTATAATGAAAATGTCCATAAAACCTATGCCAATATTTACATTCTGTTAGTTCAGATAACAAACATTGCCAAGCCATCAATCTGAAACATGCACCATTAAATAAGTTTAAATATTGCAGGAAGATGATTCCAGCACAATTCATAAAATTAGAAACATAAAAACTATATTGATGAAGACCAAATTGATAAATATCATCCCCAATATTGAATAATTATATTTAGTGTTTGATTACGCAACTGGAAATAGAAGTGCAGTTGACAACATTCTCTAGATCTAGGGTAGAGACAAAACTTGACTGCAATTTTACAGTTATAAGTAAAAAGCTATAACATAGCTGGTTCAATCTTGCTAACTGTGTGATCTGCCTGATTCATGTAGATAGATTCTCTTGTATCCCCAAATCAGGAAATGCGGTCATACACTGGTATTTCAGCAAAACTAACAAAATAAAAATTAAATGGATAACACGACTGCATAGAATACTAATTTACACCTAATCGATAGTCTAATGTGGACAAATGCCTAGACAAACCTTTCCAGAATCCAAAGTATTTACATGTCATCCAATTTGGTGCTTCTTGAAAACATTCAGTTTTTAACCATCTAGCATAAATGGATCTCAATCAAGAAGATAGCTGTACTAAAGAAAGGAAGGAAAGCAGAATCGCACCTCCCGCATAGTAAAATTATGGTGGACCAGAAGTGCCAGCACAAAACATGGTATGATCAGAAGATAATGTCGAAAGGTATCTTGATCTTTGTCATATGTCTGTCGAACAACCTTGTGAAACCTCATATACCACACAATAGAGAAGGATGTAACCAAGAAAACAATCTTCATGACAGTATTATAGAAGGAAATATAGTTTGTGAAAATGTCCAAATATCGTGTAGCAAAGACAAGAACATAAAGTTCTTGCGTTTTCAGCGAGATTCCTGATAGACACAAAACCCATAAAACATGTTCTCAGAAAATTAAAATTAACAAACAAGGATTATTTTGAATAATTTTAAAAATAAATTTCTCAAAGTGAAAGTGGCTTCCACAACTAACATAAATAGTTCCTGAGTTCCCAGAAACAAAGCCATACAAAGTTCCCTTTTTCATGAATATGAGAATAACATATCTCAATTACAGAATATGAAGCTTATGTAGCCATAACATGATCCCCATACTTTACATAAATGGCTATATCAATGAAACTAAAAATTTGTTTAAAAAAAATGCATTGTGAATTACACCTAAGAATCATGAGGGTATATCCACTTAGTAACATTAGCAAAGACTGTATCGTGGACTGCACAATGGGGGGTGACTCTAATGACTCTAGGCTATCAATCATCTTCCACCTTCTAATGAATACTAGAGATCTCACTTGTATATTTTACAAACTGTTTTAATATGACTATTGATATATATATTATAATGCTTTCTTAGGGTTGCTGGGTTTACATATTCTTGGTAACCCCACTTTTATGGTTATTTTGTTATATTTTGTTTCTGTTGATGGTGATGCTTAAGGCACCTTCCTGCTTGCTATCTCTGTCGGCTGTACTTTCAGTCCCATTGACCTAATTTAATCACTCATGAACCTCAATAGTATTTCATTTCATTTCTCTCGTCTTCTTCTCCACGCTCAACTAAAAGAGTCTAGAGAGAGTGTTTTGCTTGCAACAGGGAATCTAAGATGGCATTTTAATCGATAAGGATTTGTTTAAAAACTTGCCCAATAACATCATTAAAGTTGGATTCTGTGTGTAGACTTATACTGGTCTTGTTGAAAAATTGTTCTCTTTGTTAAGAGCCTTACTCAACATGCAAATTTTTTGAATCCCGAGTTATTTAAAAATGATGCTATGGATTTATTTCACATGTTATTACAACTGTCTAGCTCATTTGAATATGTATTTTGAATTTTCCAAGTGAAAATGCATGTTGTTTGGGTTTATGATGTTTGAGACCAAATTCAATAACAAAACACACTTTTAAAATCAGTAAGGAGCAATGGACCTTGAAACTCTAGAAACAACTCATAAAATCCCGAGTTATTTAAAAATGATGCTATGGATTTATTTCACATGTTATTATGACTGTCTAGCTCTTTTGAATATGTATTTTGAATTTTCCAAGTGAAAATGCATGTTGTTTGGGTTTATGATGTTTGAGACCAAATTCAATAACAAAACACACTTTTAAAATCAATATGGAGCAATGGACCTTGAAACCCTAGAAACAACTCATAAAAACATGAGGAGTTGCACAATAATTTTCGAAGGGAGTTTATGCATAAGCTAATGTGATGCATGTAATAGATTGTGCTGAAGCAAACTCTTAATTGAAGTGCGCCTTCTCTTTTTCAATCAACCATAAGAGTAACCAACCACACAATGCCATATTTAGCCCTTAACTTCTCTATTTCTAGCTTGGGTCATGTCATTAAATGGATGATTGTCATAGGAGTCTAGTAAGTAGTGAAGTAACTTAAGGGATACCATGCATTATTACCAAACGACTAGGCTTTTTCATGTTAAGACATGCCAAGGTATGAGCAATTGAACCCTTCAAAACAGATCAAGTTGTGTTTCTAGTTGCACTTAAAAGCTCAGATACCCAGAAACACCAAGTCCAACCAGGGCAGCACACCCACATACTAACGTACCAGGTACTAGTACACAAAACTCCAAAACAGTCCCGGCTATGGCACTGCCGCACCTGGGACTTTTCTGTACTGTTTCAGCAGTGCTGTTTTTGAAACACCAAAAATAAAAATAAAAAACACAATATACTTCTGTTTCAGCGGTACTTGAGGAAAATCTAGATGATATCATCTAGAATCTAGATTATAATCATGTAGATATGAACAATTTAAGCATGTTGAATGTTTTGAACCTTCATGAATACAAAGTATTTTAAGTGTTTCGTCTTTTATGGACAAAAAAATGAGTATTATTCATTTTTAACATATATATATATATATATATATATATATATATACTATATATATATATATAATAATAAATACAGATGCTTCCGTGTCATTTTGTACCCAAGGGTTTTTTGAAAATTGGCATTTCCACGTTTCAAACTTGTAACTCATTTCCTGGCAACACCAACTTAAAATATCCATCTTGATGGTCTTGTACATTTATATTGCAAAATACTGTGCTGTGCCCAAATACCCCAGCATACATTTTTTGTAATCAATGAAGTGTCTCACGTCTATTAGTCATGTGTGATATTCTATGTACTTCATACCTGACCTAAATATGTTGCCAAAAATATTAATTAGTCAGTGCATAAGCAGAGTATCTTTAATATGGCCTCGAATATCTTCATTAGGACCCTTTGAACACTAACTACAATGTGCTCTACTTAATATGGCTTTAAAACATTAAAATACTCTTAAACAACTGTAACTAAGCCTTAACTAGTGGGCATCATTAAAAATAAAGATATACAAAGTGCCTTTAGCAAGTGATTGTGACTAAACCTATGAAATCCTGAGATGACAGCATAAATAGTAAAATGCCCCATTTTCTTCGTTGTCTATGGCATCATTCATGTATCTTGTTGTCAAAGCATTTACTTCTAAAAATATCTTCCTCTTGTTTTGAGCCACAAGGTGCACCCAAAGTGCTTTGAAGTGTGCATGGTGCACCCCAAATTTTGTTTCCTATATTATAGTAATAACAAAAGGTTTTTTTTCTCATTTGGGCAACAAGTTATCTGTTGTGTTCATCTATTCTTTACATTACATTCAATACAATACCTACTCAAGATAGTTTTATAGTGAAGAATAAAATGTGAAATAATCTACAAAGATGTAAACTCTACAAAAAACCAGAACTCCAATACAATTATAAACATATAGCATTAGTTATGATTTCAAAGCTTGTGAGATACAACAAGACTACAAGGTACAATGAAATGATGTCATAAAAAAGGAGTAAATGGGCAAAGACCTCTAACGTATCATCGTCAAGAAAAGGGGGATTTTTAGTCCTATCAACCACTATATAGTCACCGATACTGAATCTGACGATGTCACCTAGAGTGGCTTGGGCTGAGAAAATCATTTTAAATGTCCATGAATGATGAAAAATTGGTCAATGGGACTCGAGAATACATCCAATGACAATAGGAAGTGTTAGGGTAAAAGGCATAGTTACCAGGTTCGGAAATCCGATTAAATTCGGAAGGGCAAAAAAAATCCGAAAATTCGGAGTTCTCGAAAAAATCCGAAAAAAATACGGAAAAAACCGGTTCGGAATATATATACTTATATTATTATAAATTTATATTATTGTATACTTATATCAATTATATATAGACAAATCATACAAAAAAGCATCCATCTACCATAATCATCATCATCATAATGATTCTTTCAAAAGATTGCAAGAAGTTGCTTGGGTCCAAAAAGGTACAAAAATGGATTTTATGAAAATAAGAAAAAATATTGCCATCAATGCGTAGAGCTCAAGAAAATATATACTTTTAGAGAAGACGACACCTAAAACGGAGCCACAGAATGAAAGTTATGGCACATGCAAGTTTTTGCTGCTACATCTTCCCGGACCCTTTCCAAAAATGGCAAATTTTTTTCCACACCGATTTTTTTTTTTCTCTGCAAAAACAAGGCCGAAACCGAACCGGATTTATTCGGTTGCTTCAAAAAATACAGTTCGAACCGGATTTCATACAAATCCGGGCCGACCCTGGTAACTATGGTAAAAAGGACCTTAGAATCAAAGACTAACCAAAGCCCTGAAAATAAATGAGGGGTAAACCCCAAAGCAATAAATCCACAGCCCATGTGGTTAAGGTACAAATACACCTAGTATGGGCTGATGAAAGTAAAAAAGATTGGATGCTAGTCCCATCAAACATCTTTCACCATGACCAGGACAAAGGAATCATTAGTATCAATGTCCAGAGAAGTTTTCGGGAAGAAACTGTGTGAAAACTCTTTTGCTCAGAAAAGTTTTCACGCAGTTTCTTACCAAAAACTTCTCTGGCATTGATCTATGGTCTGTGAAAGCATAAAATCTCACATTAGTGTCACTTTCAGTCACTGTGAAAGGGCTAATGCAAAATCTGATAAATCTCATTGAGGAGTGTTGAGGGTTGAGGGAGGCAGGCTGGATAATCCTAGGAGGGAAGCAAAGCACTACCCCTGGAATAGCTCCTAACATCTAAGGCCGAAGAAAATCCCATGCCAGCAAAGAAACTCGTAACATATTCTTGTCCCTACAGCCCGGGAAGCAGTTGAGTAGATCTAATGTTTGAAGGAAAAAATATACCACAAAAAATGAGAAGACAAACCTATAAACCGTGTAAGACCCCTGTCATTCCACATTGCTTGAGTTTGCATTTTATTCTTTTCACTTTTGTCTTTCAGATTGAGTGGACTCAATTAAAAATCAGGTAAAAGCAGGATGTGGGATGTAGCATTTTCAACAGAGCAAATTCACATTTGGGATTCACAACAGCGAATACAAATTGAAATTTAACTAGAAACATGTCAAATTGCAATCATATTTCAAACCTTACCTTTAAAACTGATAAGCATGGGTTCGTCCGCACCCCTCCCATTCCCCCCCGGATGTGTGCCTGGTACGGATCCGTCTTGGGTACAGTATGGATAGATCCCGGGTATGTCCCAAGTACGTTTGTGCTGTACCCGGAACGTACCCACAGGGTTAGGCGGTGGGGGACTTTAAAAATAAAAGTCTTTTAATTTATTTCGAATCGGTCAATGACCAAAAAACAAACCCTAACTGGCCCAAACGTTGAGGATGTCATGTTATTTTGAAGTTTTCAAGTTACGGCATGGAATAGCAACAAAGCAAAGAGACACCTGTGCAAGTTTGGAATTCCTGGTCAAGCAACCGAGATGCAATGCCAAATAGCAATTCTCACTGTCAGTCCGGATCTCCCAACCCAAACATTGCATTGGATACAAATTCTGATAATCCAATACAAGTTCTCAGATCTCAAAGCGATTCTATACTAGAGATCAATAAAGCAGCTAATGCTACAACAAATGTTAATCGAACTCCGGCAATGTCATTCATAGAAACGGACGCACTCGGATGTGGGTAAGACAGGGAAATTAGTGAAAGTAATAAGCCCATTCCAAGGGATAAACAAGCAAGTCCAGCTGCAGTTTTAGATTTCTTCAAATAGGATCCATCGATGCTCTAGAAATCTCAACAAATATCTCTGGATTTTCTGAATATCTGATATACAAATATAAGTCCAAATTTTGACAGAGATATGAAAGCATTTGACTCCTCAGAAATTGACAGAGCAGAGTTTCTAAGTTTAAAACTGCGATACATTCAGAGAAATATTTCGGCTTCATGTTTTTTAAACTACTAACAAAGTGCTCAAATACATTCTCATCCTCTTTCTAATCTTATGTCCACTTTTTTAATTACACAATATGTGTTACATGTTATTCCTTTCATCTCTGCTTTGTCCTGTTATCTAAGTCATTAAGTGTTCTTAAATTCATGCTTTCTCCCGTTATATAAGAGCCGAATACACAAGTGAAGGTTGTATCTTAATATCTCCGCTTGATGACTTGGACAACATAAGTTAAAAATGAGTGTTTATATAAAATTTATATTTATATTTATATATATATGTACAGATGTACCCAAGGATTTTTAAAATCGAAGTATCCACGTACCGAACCCATTTCCTGGCAACGTAGGTTTAAAACTGTCCGTAAAGCACCCAAGTGCAAACAATAGCCTTGGAAGCCCTCTAGACCCATTCAATGACCTCCTAGAAACCTTTGCTGGTGTTCTAGCTGAAAATCCTTAAGTTCTTGAAGACTGAGCTTAAGTGTTGTACAGATTCCAAGATGATGGTCGTGCATACAATAAAGATGTTTCTGGCTTAAAATGACATAATAAGTCCTTTAAAGCCAAAAGGCCTACAGAGACCTTTTGATAAGAGTTGGAGCTATTAATGATGAGATTCCTTTAGATGTTCAACGGCTGGCTAAAATCCTTAAGACTAATATTGCCTTTTGACATATTTACCACCAGAATGAGGATGAGAAAAATGTCGAGTTAGCAATGTATGGGTTGGTCAGATATAGGAATTCAGAACATGAACTTGAAAATGAAGCTATTTTCTAAATAGTATATCAACTATTGGCGTGTTGCGTATTGCCGGAAAGCTCTCAAAGCATGTTTACCAATAGTACAGCTCTTATTACAGAAATCTGACCTGAAATTCCATCTTGATTCTTAATTTGGATGTTCTCTAAAAGACACATAAAGCCTACTTGGGGCTACAAGATGGCTTACTAAATTTCCACAAATCATTTCATTAAGTTTCATATCACACGTCTTAATTGCCATTAACATGTGGCCATCCGCAATCAGAGAGAAACTTCTCACATTAAATAACCATCACTTTATCAAAAACAAGCTTGACGAAGCGTTCATGTAATGCAATACAAATGACCAAGTGTCTGATGCATTCACCGAAACATGCAGCAAAGAGAAGAATGAAATTTTCAGATATTGAACTTAATCGAAGCCAAGTTTGTTTATATTGTAATATTTTCCAAGGTGTTCAAGAGTTTTCAATTGAATATTTGAACAGGACCTAATTGCATTTTGTGAATATTTTTTGTAAATAAAAGTCAGAGAGTGTCTGATGCATTCACCATAACACTCAGCAAAGATGAGGTTAAAAATTTAAGATATTCAACTTAACGGAACCCAAGATTGCTAATATTTTAGTATTTTCCAATATTTTCTATAGATCTCTACAAAATATTCAAACAAGGCTTAATTGTATTTTATGAATGAGGCTCGAGTGGTAAGAAATGCTTCAACGGGGTTTACACGCTAGTCACTAGAGACCAGGCGATCCCAGAAACCTAAGGATTACACCTAATTGCAAGGGGTTCACCCCATCTCCAAAAGTAATAAATGCAAAATAGCCTCGTCTGTGCATCCCTGGTAAGAGGGTTTGTCATACCTGATTGAACACCAACCCTAAAAAATGATGTGATTTACGAGAGTATTTTTTTTGTCTCCTCATTTTCATGGGGAGCAAGACCCCTGATTTGTTCCTGGGCCATTATGCTCCACCCTACCACTTGATCAAAACCAAACATTTCAAGATTTGACACGTAAATGAACCCAACATGGGACTCCATTTTACAGAGTTACAAGACTAAATACCAAATACTAGATGTATTGTTTCCTTACGGAGAAAAGCAACTATGGTTAAATAATCCGTGTGCAAGTGGAACTCCCTCGACAGAATTTATTATTGTTATTGCAGTTGCTTTCCTTTACAAGAATCAAGGGGCAATGGCCCCTCAAGGCCCCCTACCCCTAAAACAAGATCATCGGGGATCATGCAGTCAACAACCCTGTCATTACATGCCACATCGAAACAAATACTTGTCACCTCGAATGAAGCACTTGCTCAACGGCTCTTTCGACTCTTGAGAGGAGTACATCCTTCTTCTTCTACAAGATGCTTAGTCCACATTACATATATGCATACAGCTCTTACAGCAGAACAAAGAAGCAAAGAGAAAAGTAGAGTGGATAACAGGATTTTACTGTCAGGGGACTCTACATTCACCTCTCTGCCCCCTACCCCCAGTAGAGATTGCAACACACAACTTGGCACCACAGGCTTCACTACTGCATCCTGCTCTCACATACAATGATCCCACACACATCCCTTGAGAAACACGGTTGGACAAACAAACCCCTACTTATCATTGGAGTACAAGGATTCTACCCAGATCCCATGTTGCACACAGACTTCCTCACTACATTATAACTTGTCTTGATGTTTATTTGAGGTAACACACAACTCTTTCCACCAAGCTATCATATTATGTAGTCTGCGCATGTACTAAGTTTACATATTAATACATACAATTTACATTTCTATAACATATCAACCCTAAAATTAATATGTTGTTGCCCAGATTTTCCTTAGCTCCATATCATTAAAGCTGGCCAGTTCACTTTGATATATACCACATTCAGACCCATGGATGGCCCACATAATGCAATCCCCAGAAGGACCAAATTCAAGCTGCAAATTTCTGAGTAAGAACCTTCATTTCCCTACCTACAGAATACACTAAATTATTTCTTTGTTAGAAATATCATCAAATATGTTAAGGAAATAAGCTCTCCTTAGAGGCTGTGTGAATATCAGGAACCTTAATTTCCCTAGCTACCAAATACAATTGGCAATTTTTCAGTTCCTCTAGCTACAAAATAAACTTCGCAAATTTTCAATTGCCCTAGCTACAAAATACACTTGCCACTTATTAATCACCCTTGCTACAACTTGCCACTTTTTAATTGCCCTAGCTACAAAATACACACTATTATTTTCATCACTCTAGCTACAAAATTCCCTGGCCATTTTTTCAGTAGCCCTAAATACAAAACACTTGTCATTTTTAAATTTCCTTGGCATCAAAATACACTGGTTTCTTTCTAATTACCCTAGCTACAAAATACACTTGCCATTTTTCTATTTGTCCTAGCTACAAAATACATGGACATTTTTTTGTTAAAAAGTTGTCGAGATAGGCCCCTTAGAGGCTGCACAAATAACCATGCATCCTTTCAGTTTAGATGTTAATGTTTAAGGGATTTCTATTCCCCAAGAATCCAACAGAAACTTGCACCTAAACCTCATCACTTCTAGATATGTCGGTCCCTAACATTCAACCAAATTCGAACCCTGATGGACTGTATAGCAGCCAAGTCAACTTGGCCAATGAAATTCAATCTGAATTAGCTTTTTTTGATAAATTTCCCCCTTTTTGGTTTAGCCTTCAGCTTAGTTGCCATGGCTTGAGGTATTTCTTCTATCAGATTCTCCTGGGACATGCACCCTGCCTCATCCATTGGAGTATCTGTTGGTGTACGCTGCACCCAGTGTGTTGGTTACAGTATTTTATCCAATTTCAACACATAATGATGTCTCCTGGGATTTGAACCTTGACTTCCAATTTGGAAGCTCGTTTTCTTATACCACAAGAGCTCATCCCATTCGCCTTCTCTACAGTGGTATGTTAAACACCACTTTATTTCACATTTTATGATTTTATAGTGGTGTGATTTCTCGAGGGCTCTGTGCCTTGGCAGATTTTGTTTTGGCATTGGATGTCTTCTGCGCAGCATGTTTGCAAAGTTAAAGGAGCTTTTGGTTTATGTGATATTCTTTCAACACCTCATCTCTTCAAAGTGTTTGGCTCCCTCATCGACAAGAGCATTTGGTCTGCTTGGAAAGTTGTTGCTTGCTTGGTGCATTGGCAGTGGGAATGTAGCAGGGCTGGATGGGATCTTACTTCTCACCCTATTTGGTTTTGAAGGGATTATAGCACATGAGTGACAGAGCTGCCTCGCTTCTAGGCTCACAAGTTAAGCAGGAAGGGCATCTTTGTTTGGGGTGACTTGTCGGATTCTGCTTCTCACTCGTGGAAGGAGTGGTGTTTTGGTTTTGAAGGGATTATAGCACATGAGTGACAGAGCTGCCTCGCTTCTAGGCTCACAAGTTAAGCAGGAAGGGCATCTTTGTTTGGGGTGACTTGTCGGATTCTGCCTCTCACTCGTGGAAGGAGTGGTGTACTCTTGTGCAGGAGTATGGTTTTCTTGCTTCTGACTATTCTCCAATCCTGGAGCTGAGAGGTATTATTCCCGAGCCAGACCTTTTTAAATTGAATATCGGGATGATTGGTCCAATTTGGAGGGGCTAGGGGTGGTGCTTTGGTTAGCCAATTCTTCAGTATGATTCCTGTCAAATGTATTTGATGCTATGCCAGAGGCACACTTCATACCCAGTTCTTAATGCTCGTTGGGTTTCCACCGATCCAGAAGATAAATGGATTCGTTGTCTTCCCAGCATTTGGTCATTTCAAGTAAGAGTGTTTGCATGGTTGGTTATTTATAAGGGAATTCTCTCCAAGGCTAGACTGGCCAAGAGTGGATTCATTAATGGCCTTTGCTCCCTTTGCCACCATTCGGAGACCGTGAGGCATATCCTTTGGGAGTGTAAGTTTGCTAGGCAGCGCTGGAGATTCCGAGAGGAACCGTGCTCAGCACCAGTTCAGAACAGACTTCACTGGTGCTCTGCCTTGTTTGGAGTGTGCTGCTCTCAGGTCTGTTCTGTGTTTGTTGGGCTAAGGCACTGCCTAAGGGTCCCAGCCTTATCTGTTCTTTGGAAAATCAGATGCAAGAATGTTTTTGCTCGAGAGGACAGCTTCCTCTCTGCCTTTTGCTCTATGCGGAGGGCCAAGGCTCGCCATCAGATTCTTGCTAAAGGAGCATTGTTGATCAAGAATGCTCGTTTCCTTGGACCCTGAGTTGTATTCTGATTTGATTTCTGTTTTTGTTGCCATTTAAAACAAGGTTATGATTGTCATTGTATATATACATGCTTGCTCTGGACAATTTTCTGTAAATATTTTTTTATATTAAGATCACGTATCATTTCAAAAATTAAAAATAAAAAATAGAATATCCATAGCTGTAACACAGAATTTAGGGTAAAAAAACTGTGTCAAAAATTTTAGGCCCGCCATTGGTGGTCACTTTGAACCATCAGCAGGAGGGAAAAAAAAAACAATACCTATTACATTTTTTCCATTCAGAAACATTTACTTAATTTTCTAATAGCTGAAAAACCTTTCACCTCTATATTATAAAAAATAAGGAAGTTAAGGAAAAAGGGTTTATCACAAACCCTAAAATAGCTGTTAAAAATGTACCAGGAACAAGAATTTTTCGTTGTTCTTCATATTAGAATGTCGTTCACATTTCCAAAAGGAAAATAAAAATAAGATTTTTATTAAATGAGAACAAATTCCGCTAGCTAAAATTTATCCCAAATATAACAAACGTGGTAAAAATAATAAAAAAATTAAAGACTTTTCAATATTACCTGCACATGATTTTCATGGAATGTATTTTGAGAAGCAATACAACAATGCTGAGCAGGTGGGTCATATCCCCTGCTAACCTGAACACATTCATTTTTATCGCCCCTTTTTTAAACGCTCAATTCTTTAGAAGTCTGAATGATCCTCTGAATTGTAAAGAAGAATTGCAGATCTGGTTAATTCTCTAAGTTATTTTCTTTCCATGCGGGTAACACAAAATCGCCCTTTTCTTCTCCCAAAATCGGTGAATTTGAAAAAGTCGTGCCAGTTTTTTAACAATGTGTAACAGGATAATCCTTTATTGTTGTTGCCAAATTGTGCTACAGGAGTTTATTTAGGATGATGCGGGTATAAAATGAATGAAAGTTTGTAATAAGTAACAAAGTTTTTAATACGGTCCACAAGACCAGAAATTTTATGGCTAATTGGGACCATGGGGCAGTAACCAAAGGCGCATTTTCACCGTAGACTTTGACCAGTTGTATTTTCTCATAGCCGTAGGTTTTTTCCTAAAGTATATTTTTTTATATCAAATAATAGACACGGGTATAATGCATTACAAGCCTTGTTATAACCTTTCGATGAAGATTATAACTAGCAATTGCATGTGTACAATGCAATGTAAATTCCATGAGACCACATTTTTTTGAGTCATTTTGCAAACAAAAAATGGTATATGTTATTTTTGTTAAAGGGATAGTTGTTACTTTTGTAGTTGTGTTTGTTTAAACTATGGGTGATTGATTTTGTATGTGTAGAAATATAGATGAGTCACTTCATTTAAAAAGCGCAAACATGAGGTCTTACCCTTAAAACTATTCAAAAATGCAAAAAAGTGATATAATGTACAAAGCTTTGGATGGACACAACTATAATTTGCATGGTCCTTTCTCGGCATTTTAAATTTCTAGGCATTTGTGTGCAGATGAAGACATTAAAAATGTGTTGTTGTTGGTTAACATAAAGAAACGAGGCAACAATAAAAAGGAAAAAATTGAACATGTATGTTGAAACGTGTAATTTTGTAATTGTAGATATATAGACGAACCACTTCATTTAAAGGTTTCATCTCTTCATTTCAAAGTTGTTACAAATTCGTCCATATACATTTACAAATCTCATATCATGAGTGGTATCGTTTTACAGACTGTTTTATTTGAACTTAACATGAGAAGAATTATATCATGAATGGTAGCCTTCTGAGGGTAATTTTATTTCTGGTAAACATGAGTACATTTGATACCCCTTGAACGGAAATGACATCTAGGATAGAAGAAGTGTTGAGTAAAGTAGTAGCGGATGTGCTATCAAAGCAGAGTGTAGTATTTACGAAGGGTTGAGTGATAGTAGTCTTGCTTCCTCCTTTCTTCTTGCTCCAAGTGTTGTTATGTGCGCCATTTTTGAGTACCTTTCGAATGAAAAAAGGAGGTGAAATGCAGCAGATTTGCAAGCGAGGCAACTCTGGAGAAAGCTGTGAATGTCAGACCCTGCCTTTCATTGGTTCCAATGTCGACAGTTGCTCTATCCATAGTAAGTCCTTGGGACTTGTGGATAGTTAATGCCCAGGCCATTTTAAGTGGCAATTGTCTTCGATTCCCTCTCAAAATAGGGGGTATCGGAATATGTAACGGGTTGGAGGGATCCCAACATGGGTCATTGTATCTATCAAATTTGACAACAAAAAATAAAGGTAATGTTGGTGGTGGCATTAATGCGTCGTAGACAATGTCGGTGATTTTCCCTGTAGCACCATTTATGAGGCCTACGTGAACTCATAAAATTGTAATAAGCATGATTTGTTGTTGTTTGCACAGTAGAACTTTGTGTTCCAGCTGATCATCATTAGGATTTCTTGGTCCATCCCACTTGTTACTTTCAGCAATGGATTGGGCAATCGGAACATTCAATGCCTTCAACATCTGAAGATTGTGGGAGTCCACGAGGTCATTTTTTGTAAACAAATGTGGTGCATCCTTAAAAATTTTGAGCTCTTGTTGAGTTAGGTGTGTGTCTGTCTGAGACATTAAGAGTTCCCAGTCCTCAATAAGAGGGGTTGAGTCTCACATGTTGAGTAGTAAATTCCTAAATTAAACTTGTGCATCCATTGTTCTTTGTTGCCGAAATATAGTTTGCAATGTAATGGAAGAATGAAATCCCTTCCAAAGTGTGGCTCCATAGGATTTACTTGCACAAAGAGGACTATCCATAACCGGTGGTAATTGCCCGAGGTCGCTGAGGAGGATGACTGATCTGTTTCCAAATTCAGATGTTTTCTCGTGTAGCTTACTGTCAATGTTTCCTAGCAACTTTGGGCCGATGAAACTCATTTTATCAATAAGAACATATTCTATATGTTTTAGCGACTCTTGAAAAGACGATAATGCTTAACCTTCAAGGGGTTTTAATTCTTTGATTGGAATACCGAGGGCTACATGGATTGTGGGTGCGGAGATGTTGAATGTTGAAACACCGGTAGGGGCTAGCAGAAGGAGAGGCGAGGGAGATGTGGTTGATGCTGTTGTAAATGAATTCCAGATTTTATTTATCAGAAATGATTTTCCTGTGCCAACTATTCCTTGAATTATCAATATTAGTGGAGGTAGAAGTGTTTTGTTTGCTAAATGGTGCAAATCTAGTTGTTGTTCTGAAGACAAAGGTAGTGTGGTAGATGGTGGTGTGGCTTGCATGTTGGTGTTATTAGTGTCTGCCTTTTCGCTATCGATGAATGATGAATCAGTTATCTGCAAATCATGTGTAACACCATGTATGTTCCAATTATTGTGTACATCAAATTCTCATTTCCCCAACATTTCAAGACTTTCAAGACCCGTGTTGTTTCCCGGATGAAGTTGTGTGAAGACATTCCATTCTTGCAATGGCTCGTGTTGAATACTGCATTCGACCTCAATGTCAGAATTGACATTTGTGTCATGTCATGTGTTTATGATATTGCATAAAACATGCCATGGTCTGTAGTTATGTTTGAACATTTCCCAAGTGTCGTTGATGTCATGTGGGCTTGTGCCAAATTCAGAGGCAATATTTTCTGAAAGGCTTGTATAAAAGGATTTCTGACCAACAGAAAAGGTCATATGACATTGAATCTTGAGTTGGGACATCCACAAATCTCAGGTGGACCCGAACAATTACTTTAGTCGACCGCAGTTTCCATTTATCTCCTTTACAGTTCCTGTTGTAGCTCCAATCTCGAGCAACCTGAATAAGTGGTGGGTGTTCCATGGTTGTAGGGTGAACTCTATATGCATACAAGAAAGTGTTTGTTTCTTGTACATCGGCGTCACTTTCAATGACACGTCTCAAGATTTTTTTGCCAACATTTAATGATACAAACGAATGGCTACACATAACAAGTGGTAATTTTTGTAGCATGTGGCATGTTTTTTTTGCGCTTATGCCATGTTCAACAACGCTCTCTATGAGTATTTTTTGAATTGCAATGTGTGCTGGAGAGTCCACATCAGTATCTCTTGAAAATCTAGATAGCATTTGGCGATAGGTTTATGAGCGTTGTTATGCTTTTGAAGCATATTTTGCTATATACTTTAGAACTGCATGGTGGGAAAGTATCGGTTGGCAATCGACATTTGCTTTCCATATGAATATCATAGTTTGATTGTGTATGTTCAGTCTATCATCATTTCTCGAAGGAAGGTACTTAATTTTCCCATCACTTTCAATGAGCAACATAACAATGATAGTTGAAAGTATAGAATGGGATGGGTGAGGGTGTAAATTTTGAAGGGACGGATACATTAGAAGTATTTTCCTAAAGAAGGTTACGGAGGAGTTGCACTATTATCCACTTTCTTAGAACTGAGGATGACACATTTCAATCTGTTGTTTCCACAGCATGTCTCTTTTTCAGGGAAAGTGTGACGCGGTATTCATTGCTGATGACATTACTTGTAATTTCACTGGTTGCGTCTTTGTTTATAGACAATAGGTGGAGATCGTTAGCTTCAACACCCATGATTGACACAGTTGTCTCATCAAAATTGGTAACAGACTGGAGTTCTCTTGTTGGGTCCTTTAGATCGATCCTGAGTGCATATCTATAATCATAGTTCTGAACTTGTATGTTACAAATCGAATAGAACCATGAACCATTAGCATTCTCTCTCAACTTTTTCCTGCATTGTTTGTCACCTTTTTGAAGAGGACATGCCTTATAAAAAAAGTTTCCCATGTTGATATTTTTGATTTCTGCAGTAATCATGGCCCATTCATTTCTCTTTGTGTTCCCCATATGTTGTACCTTTGAAATTGTTGTTACAGAGGTCAAGCTTTTTGGAGGGCCCATAAATTGGCTTGTGATAGATGGTACCAGAAGGGAGTAGTCATCAGAATCAACCTATCCATGAAGTGTATTTGTTTATGAAATTAGAGGGTTGATGTAACATTTGGTTCTTGAAACAGTGTCAACTGAGCTTTCTTTGAAACTGGAGACACGAGTAGCTTTCAAAGCAAGGACCAGAAGAGGTGGTATAGAAAGCATGTCTTCAAGTTTGTTGCTTATCTCATCTAAGTGTTGTCCCCACAATGTGACACTTACACTGAATCCCGACATGCCCTTTAATTGTAGTGTTCTTCTCTTTGTTTCAGACTTGTCATGCCAGCGAATTGTTGAGCATGGTGACATCGTAAGAACAATGCCAATCAAATCAATTGTAGAACCTTCAATGCTTGCAGGTATGTCCTTGATTTTGGTGAAGTGAAAGTGATGGGAAGGTATTGTATCCTCATTTTCTATGAGTGGAGATATGGTTGAGGAAGGTTGCAGGAAAATCGCCAAAGCATTGTTCAAATGGTTGTAACATAGCTTTCCATCAGCAATCCTCCCATTGAAAATTGTACATAGCTTCCCATTTTCAATATGCTCATAGAATGCTTCCGCGGCCTCATTGAAACATGTGATACGGATTTCCCCTAACCTTCCTAATCCACAAAATCAAACCCAAACATGGAACCATCTCCCCTTGCATTGTGATATTCGCAAAGGGTTGTTTTTGCTAAGGCACGACCCTATATAGACCACATGTGCATAGATGTATTCAATCCACTTATTTTGGTTGGTGTTCTCACAAAATATTTGTTAACATGATTGGCACTTGCATATGTTTGATGCAACTGACTGTCTTGGAGAGCATTTGTTGGTAATCGGGTTGGAGCACCGATTATCAACTGTTTTTCAACAAGAACATCCATTTCAATGATAAGAACAGTCATGTAGTGGAAAAGAAAATCATGATAGAATTAGAATTGAGCAACGGATGAAAAAAAAAACATAAAGAAATTATAATTAATGTAGGGAGTTTATATACATTGGTAATCGAGTAGGAGATGAAGCTTACAGTTCACTTTTGAGTACTCTAATGCGAGATTTTTGTAAGAACACAATGGAGCCTTCTTGTATTGATTTGTCAGTTACACAGCTTGTAAATTTGGAGGGTATAAGTGTTATCTGAAAATGTTTCCCATCTAAAAGGTCAACACGATGTTGGGCAGTCATGTTGAGAATGGACCTTAGGGAGGACAAGTGTAGTATCTGAAATCTGGGGTCAACAATGGAACCGCCCTCAATCCATTGAGAAATACCTTTATGTATCGAATTTATTTCCATGGCAACTAAAAGATGTTCGAGATAGTCGGAGTTCTGCAAATGTATGGTGGAAAATGTAAACTTGTAGTGTAGTCAAAGATGAAATGAAGGATGTGTTCTAGAAAGCATACATTTGTAAGAAATGAGAACCTTTAAAGTTTGCTTCCTTTTGTATTTATATTTTCTAAAAAGTGCAAACATGAGGTCTAACCCTTTAACAATTCAATATGCAAAAAAGTGATATAATGTACAAAGCTTTGCATGAAAATAACTAAAAACTGCATGATTCTTTCTTTGCATTTTAAAACTGTATGTATTTGTGTGCAAATGTAATTGTGTTTCTAGTCTACATCATATTAAACTGGAGAGTGAAAAGAAGTATGTTAGTTCTAGAAGATGTTTTTAGGTATGACGGGCTGCTTAAAAAGGTTTGTTAATGATCGGTCTAACATCCAACTTGGGACGCTTCGAAATGGCCTCACTAGGGAACAAGCCCCTCAGCACATAACGAATCATGTCATTGACGATGGCACATGCCCCCACATGTCACTTCGGAAAATGGATTGGAGCCAACTATAAATATAAATGTAACAATCAAAAGCAAATAACATGAAAGCACTCTATAATAATTGTTTAGTCCATAACATGCAATAAATAGAACAAATGAAAAAACACTTCAATCAATATTGAAACCCACCTGAAGTTCGTTTAGAGACGACACTCTCGTCTTTACCGCGGGAGAAAGAGAATCACAAATATCGTACAAAAAAGTGAAAGAAGAAGTTAATAAAACTAAATGTATGTGTGAATTCAAAACGAGGGACTCCTCCATTACATGATGGGAACTAAACTTGAATTTTGGAATCATTCTACATCATTATAATATATGTGGTTCATGGATATACATACTTCAAACATGTAGTTAAGAGTCAAAACCCAAATCAAATTCCACGAATACTCTTTTCCAAATACGCACATTATATTAAAACCATTTCCAAACTAAACACATAGTTTTTACTTTTATGTATATAACTTACCCGTAATAGATTATTTTAATATTTAATTTGGAGAGAGTGGATTGCTATTTATGAGTTAGAAGGGGGATATTTTATCTAATCATAACGGTTTCTATTTATAATTTAAAGCAGGGATATTTTGTCTGATTATAAGATTTTTTTTTAATAAATTGGGTGTTGCTAGGAGTCATGATGATTAGGGAGAAGAGAAAACAAATATGTTTAATTGAAAATTATCCTGATCCAAAGAAAGATATGAATTGAAGAAACAAAAGATCTTAGCAAATGATTGGTTTATGAGAAAAATACTAAGATTATCATTCCACTCCCGGCCATTCTACAAATTCCACTAAATCCACCTGAATACACATTTACATTTACTACAGTGCGTCACTAAACCCAAGTTTGGGGTGTGCTAAATGAGAGAACAAATTAGTAACAAACAATTTACGTAGCCTCGTTGAATGGATGGAGTTCCCGTTGTGGCCGCCATTAATGAAGAAAGAGAGCCGAGGGCACAGAAATATATCGCCCCCACAAGTCAATGGTATTTATCACAAGGTGTTTATTTCCGCTGAGGGCTATATTCAGTGGGACTTCAAAAATTGCAGTAAGTATAGCACCAAAGAATTTTTGCTTTGAAAGCAAATCCCAAGCGTAGAAAAAGCAATGGCTATGTAAATATGGCTACGGATTTAAGAGGAGTTCGGAAGAAATTAATTATAGACTGTTATGAAAGAGACGGAGAAGCTCTATATAAAATTTTATTTTTAACCCATCTTACATTTTAAATGTTTGCTTTTCACTTCAATAAAGAAACAGACATACCTAATTCAGAAGAAGATTCCATTATGGGCCTCGTGCAAATTCAACTTACTGGCTCGATTAAGGAAATTTTATGCAATAGAATGAAACTTCTCACAGAAACATTTAATGAACTTCTCACAGTTGTTTCCGAAATCGTGAAGGAAACTGGATATTTTATTTGATTTATATGGCGACAAAATCCGTTGATAGCTCATTTTTTGCTTTGTACATTCAACTGAATAATCATGGTCCGTTTTGGAAGACAATAATCTGACCAAGCTGTTGAAAGCCTGTGAAATTGTGTGAAAGGGAAGCTTTGTGTCTTATGCCAGTAAGGGTTATTTTACAACTCATAGGGAAATCTGGAGAACAAGATTTGTTTCTGAACACAATAGTGTCGAATATAACTCTAAACTCAGTTTGTTAACTTATGGGCGTAATTTACAATGTGGAGATTTGAAGAGGAGGATTTTGGAGACATTTACCTTGAAACACAAATTCTTGGCATTTCAGGTCCATCTACAGAATCCATCCTTAGAGGAGAAGATTTTTATTTCACAAAGAAAAGATATTACAATTCATAACATCTTGCTTGATGTTCCCACATTCTGTGAGCCCCTAAATTTATTAAATTTTCGAATTTATTAATGGCTTCCAGGAATTACTCAGAATAAATCCATCATCCTTCTTTAAATTGTAAGGAGTCTTCTCCATTTCTATTGCTTAGTGTATTCTACCTTATTTCTAATAGTCTACCATCACAATTAATCTAGCATCTACCATACTTATGTGGTGCTCGAGGTTGGATGAGTGTTCTGCTAGGAGTCATGATGAGTAGCAAGAAGAGAAAACAAATAAAGAAACAGACATACCTAATTCAGAACAAAATACCATTTAACTTACACTTACAAATCCATCCCCTGGCTTCAATAATGGAAACGAAATATCAAATGTTGAAGTGATGACAGTACCCTCCTTAAACATTGTTAAACTGCTAAAGGTCGGCAATATTGTTACGGCTTTGAAGGAACCACGAATTTGCATTACATGGATTCTATAAAAACAAGGAATAGGCCAGGAGGGGGATCTGGAAAGTCACGGCAGTAGGAAAAAATTTAACACAAAATATACATCAGAAGAACAAGTATTTAAAAGGCTACGTTGTTACATGCAAAAAAGAAAAAGGAAAACTAAAAACATAATTAATGCATGCAAAAGCTAAAAAATAAAATTTAAAAATAGTAAAGCTAAAGCAACATGCAAAATCAGAAATGTAAAATTGTTAAAAATAGCAAAAGTAAAATTGTTAAAAATAGTAAAATTAAAATTGTTAAAAATAACAAAACCATCATTTAAGCCGTCAAATTTGACATAGTCCCACGAATGTCCGCAAAGCCTTTTCCCATAGGGGTAACACCTTCGGCGTAATAATTTTCTAAGGGTCATAATTAATATGACTTAGTTCTAAGTAAGCTTGTACATCTGTAAGACTCTACATAACACACACTCACTTTATAACCTTTTAATGAAGATTATAATAATTTTGTAAGGGTCATAATTAATATGGCTTAGTTCTGACTAAGCTTGTAAATCTGTAAGACTCTACATAACACACACTCACTCTTTAAAATGTTCCCTTCTTAATTCTCAAACATTTTAAACTATAAACTATCTTTTAGTTCTCTTTTAGCTCTTTGTAGCATTACTTCAAATAGTAGTTGTTTCTTATATTCATTGCTCCCTCAATTTATAGAATTCAGGGGGAGAAGTAAATATGTTCATGCAAATAGAGATACCTTTGCAAAGATTCCTTGACATGATGTAATTATCGTCGATATGATCTTTAGGTAATTGCTCATGGGGATGTGTTCATCTGATCAAAACCTACCAGGTTATTCAATCACTTAGTTGTGAAGTAAATAGATTAAAACCCAAATGCCCGTGTAACAATTATGTTATTTTGATGGGCATAAAGAGTTACAAAATCCGTAGAGCGCAAAAGTTCACAATGGTGTATACAATAGTTTGTGCATGGTCATCACGTAGAGATCTGTCTCAAATCCTAAAATATATGGTTGCACAAGACTATATGGTGTTGCACAAAGCCTTATTTATTCCAACAAACACTTCACTTGAAATTGTGAAGAGATACACAAATTTATGCAAGCTTATTCTTCTATTTTCACTCTTTTTGGTGATGCAAGATAGAAAGTGAACATGGATACTCTTGCATCATATAATAAGATAATAAGAAACATGAGCCCTTGTTTATACAGGTTTCATGAGGTCTTTACTAGATTGGCCTAGTTTAGTTATCTCGACTACACTAAGTTGTGATTACTTCTCTGCCTTTCCATTTTACCAAATATTATTTAATTTCCTTTTTACACATCTTTCTAATCATGGAAATAAATATTTCTTTAATTTCTTCATGCACTTTCCCTAGTAATTGGTGTTCCCAATCCATTTTGGTGCTCTCAACATTGCCACTAGCAAACCCTTCATAGTAAGGTATAATTCTACCACATCAAAGATAAACAAAATATATATCCCTTCTTGTAGCTCTATCTAATATGCATTACTTGAAAAATTCCACAAGACTTTTGCATAGTCCAATAATTTTCCACTTCAACTTATCATATGTTCTTCTAGGAAACCTCTCTTTGCATAGGTGTGAAAGAACCATGTCTCCCACTTCAAATTCTTACTTTCTTCTTCTAAATTTTGTACATTGTTTGTACTACGCATTTCTTTTTTCCAATTACATGTGTAGTTGTTGGTGCACATCTCTCATAAATTGTGCAAAGTCTTTTGCTTCTACATTCTTCCCTCTTTCATCCTATATGTCACGCAATTATGTAATACCTCTTGGACTTAGTCCATAAACTATCTTGAAATCTTTCTTCCCATTTCTCTTATTCACAAAGTTATTTTAAATAAATTATACTTGTGCAAGGATTAAATCCCTTGGCCAAGGATTTTTGTAACTAAACATTACAATAAGTTACCCAAGCTCCCATTGACAACCTTTGTATGTACATTTGTCTAGGTACAATACACAAAACTAAATAGTAATTTATTTTTCAACTCCTTCTACAAGGTCCTCCAAACATGACCCACAAATGTAGTGTCTTTATCTGACACAATAGTACATGACAATCCATACAATCTCACTTCCTTGAAAACCAAGTTAGTTGTGTGTGTAGCATCATCAGTCCACCTACAAACAATAAAATGAGTCATCTTATAATATAAATCAACTACAAAAAAGATAGAATCATGACCCTTGTACATTCTAGGAATACCTAACACAAAATCCATACTCAATTACTTGCATGGTATTTCAGGTGTTCGGAATGGTTCCTATAACCCTTTGTTTTGACCCTTTACTTTACCAACTAGAAAATTCTAAATCTTTGTAGATACAAACATCTCTAGTTGTAGTATAAAAAATTAGGGTTAACCTAATTTATGATGAATTACTTTGTGTAAAGATGAGTCAAGAATCATAAATATATTAAATACATAGATCCTAATGTCATTATCAATATGGAAAATTCACAAGCTTGGGTGAGCTAAATAAAGTAATTATAAGTCACGATTAGAAAAGATTGCATTGATATACTAGCTGAGACAGAGTGACATTGATGTAAAAGTGTGCAAAAAAAGTTGTATAGAGCGTCATCAAGCTATCTTGAAAATATGGGAGCTTGAATTTGTAAGGAGGACAAAGTCATATGTCTTAGATAAATTCATTTACAAACAAATTTATTGTATGGATGGATTAGTCCTCTATAGGGCTAAGTCGAATCTTACCTTTGGCATTGTGTTCTTTTATGTCATAGCTTCACTTTTTGTGATTACAGTTGTGCCCCAGATTAGGGCTCTTTCTTCTTCTTTTATTGGAGACCTAAAATAGGTTAGTCTTCTTAGTGTAGGCTTTTTATTCCATTGTATGATTTTTCCTACACATGCAGTTAGCTTGCTTAGGTGTCGATAAGATAGATATGAGCTACACTTCTCCACCTTTTTAGGTGGTGGTTGCAATTTCCCACTTCTTATTTATACACCTCTTACAAAGTTATTTTCTAACGCATTCTAAACACAAATAATATTTTTGGTTCATGTTTGGTTCCTCTCTCTTTCAATAATACTCTCTTTGTGCATTTGTATTTTATCAGTGCTCAATCTTGACCCACATTATTGCATGGTATCAAAGTTCGTTATGGTAATCGAACGCCATTATTTTGTTGTAATTTTTATTGGAATATTGAGTTTTTCAAGCTTGTTGTTATAGATTATTTGATCTCTGAGTATGCTCTTCGTTTCCATCTTTGGACTATTGGTGCAATATTTATATATATGCACCTTTTATTTTAAGTTTACTTAGTTTATTTAGTTTCATTTAAGATTTATTGACTTAGTCTACTTTGCACACCTCCTAGGATTAGATTAGGATAAGTGACACTCATAACTTGACCACTTGCCTTATGTTTTCCTATTCATGTGGAGGTTGTTACACATGTGTCTATCATATAGACAAAAGCAAATTTGGACAACAACTCTTGCTTTTGTTGTATATAGACCACTTTTATTTTTAAAATCAAATGAAGTTTGTTAAAGAGAAGCTCGTTGATATCAATTGCATTCAATTGATTTATTGGCAATAATATATTTCTAGTATTGTTTATTATGTGCAACAACTTCTAGCATTTCTAGAGTGAGTTCAAATTGAGAAGATTAATGGGTTTCACATGTTCTTTCATGGTATCAGAGAGGTACTCCATCAATTGGTAATTATGTTGTTGAAGTTTTTTTTTGCTTCTTCTTTTGATCCATATACTTATCTAGGTTATTTATAATATTCTAGGCATATCATCGTGCTAGTATTAAAAAAAACTATCTAGTTTTTTTATGCTTGCCAAAAAACTATTTTCCAACCTTTTAAAGGCGTTTTTTAATTTTGGGATAAAACTAGATTTTTCTAGTTCTTTCTAATATTGTTAATGGAATCTACGTAAAAAATATATCTTTTTTTAAAAATACTTTTTTGATGCACAAATTATTTTCCTGTGCATTTTGAAAGTTTCACTTATGCAAGGCAAGCCATAACAAACAGAGTGCACATCAAATTATTTTTCCATTTTTTTGTAATTTAGAGGATGTAATCACTTACTTTCATATTCTTCATATAATGAGATTTCCATAAAGTCCAAGTTTTTGCAATTTAGACTTGTGATGTTCTTAGAGCATCCATTTGAAGTTTGTAGTTATTTGGGCAACCCTTCAAATGCACAAGCTTATGCTTTATCTTTAATAAAGACAAATTTTGGCTATTGAAGTATTGAGCATGATAATTGACATAATGGCAAGTATTATTTTACAAGGCATTGGCTACCAAGAGGTATGGAGTTCAAACCCCTTAGGTTGCATTTAGCCTTAAGAGTCTTCTTTAAGCTCTTAGTTACCCATATGACCCACCTAGACCTCTAAATTAGCCCCTTGCACACTCATTATCCCCTAATTTTTTATTTCAGCCATCATATAACCTATAAATATCATTTTTAGCCCCATGTGTAAATAATTTCACATAGCTTGTACATTATTAAGCATTGTTTTTTGACTAAATTTTTGTGTAGAGGCTATATTTTTTGCTCCAGAAGGCCTACAATTTTTTTAATTTTTTTCCCAGATTGTGTATTTCTTGATGCTCTACATATTGGAGAGGTTGTTCGTAACTTTTGTTGGCCCAAATTTTGAGAAATTTCAGTTTTTGCATGTTGCTGTTGTCATGTCCCAATTTTTTACATTCAATTGGTCATATCTTTTGATCTGACTATTGGATCAAGATGTCATTTTTTAAAAGTGCATATTTTTTTGCTTAATTTAAAATGGTAGGTTCATATTGTATCATATTGTATCAAGATTATACTTTCAATATAATCTGTCAATTTATTAATTGCATTTTATTTGTAAATTGCACTACTTATAAAGTGACACCTATTTTCAGCTAGGGGGTTCATTTTTGTGTATTAAAAAAGTTTATGGGTTGGGCTTATTTTATTCTTGGCTTGCATGCAAACCATGTTATTGAGGAAATTTTTTAAAAATTGTATTATTATAAGCAGTTTGAGTGGTGTTTATTGAGTATGTTCCTTTTTTGAAGTTCTTCCAAGTAATTTTTGCCTTGTTATTGTAAATAGTTTCCATCCATGAATTCCACACTCTCATGCAGGAAAATAATAACATGCTTTCGAAAAACACAAAACTCTTGTCAAAAGTATTTACACTTCAAGAAGACGTGGTTAGATTTGTTGAAGAGAATAGGAAGATTAAAAAACTGATTTAATATAAATTGAAATTAAATCTGATTACAGAGTAACTACTATAATAAATGATGTAAAAATGTTAATATACATTAAAAACACAAGCAAACAATTATGTAAATGTGAAAACCTAGGAAAGATAGGGAGATAAAGAGACTTAGTTGATTTCATAGCAGTATGGAAGGGATCTGCGTAAGTAAACCACTAGAACAGATTGAGAAGAGCATCGCAGAAGCTTGCTAGAGGTTATGGACTCTAAAACTACACAGTATAAGAGCGCCTGGTGCTGGTGTCTGGAATTTGGGTGCTAGTGTCCAGGTAAATGTTGTGGATCTAGTTCTTTCAAGGACAGATGATGTTCATTTTCTTTACCTGACTGTCACTTTGGAGTCAATGTTTGGTCTGTGAATGTACTTGTAACCTACAAGAAAGAAGTTCACCTGCACATACCCATAAACTGCATCAAACCTAAAAAGGAAAATGCAGAATAGGAGTTAGAATGACCTTGGTGGTCACTCAAAGAGTAAACTTATGACCAAGCATTGCACTACATCTCAGACTCCAAGTAGTTTTGTGTATAAGTGTGTACAATGATGCCCTAAGAAGCCCTTTTACAAGTACACAAATGATAACGAGCTAGATCTAGAATGTAGAAGATGTATAAAATGTGTGGGATGAAATAGAATAGACTTCCCTCCCATGTTGTGTATGCAGAAGTGATGCAACCCTTGTCCCTTGAATGAGTGTGCTAGATCAGTACTTTGAAATGTTCTTTTGCCTTTGAATGCAAACTTAGGTGATGATATATAATGTTAGTGCTTGGCCCTTTATTTTGAAAACATAACTGTGTATTTATATGATTCCCTTGTTTGGATTTTGTAATTAACAACTAAAAGGATGGCCCAAAGTAGTAAAAAGTAATTAAAAGGTGAAAGGGGTCCAAAAGGATAAGAAAAAGGTAAAGAAGGATAGGAGCACCCAGGATGAAAGGAGCGCCTAGTGCTAGTATTCCAACTGGGAACTAGTTTTAGAGGCCATAGAAAGATAAAATAGTCAAATGTTGATAAGATGCCAGATTTATTAATCCAGTAAAAATGCATAAGACGAAGCAAAAGACTAAAGGAAGTTGTCAAATACTAGTTTTCTTGATTAGGAATCATGTAAATGCTAGCATACTTTTAGGACCTATAAATGTACCCAAGTACATAGATTTTGTGTCTACATTCAAGTCCCCACTTTATGATGTTGAGTCAATACTTGATAACATAAAGTAGATAGAAGATGTGTAACTTATGATCCTATAGAGAAGAGTGTGGCCGATGGCATGTCGAGTAGATAAGTGAAGCATGAAGTGATCGCAAAGTGAAGCATGAAGAGTATGAAAGGGAAGTGAACCCTAGGGATGAAGTGTATGTGTAGTAGTCTGTTGTGTTTGCTGATATGAGATGCCCCTTGTTGCGTATTAAGGACATACCTACAAAATAAGAGCGAGACATTAGTCAAAGTTCTATATATGAAAAATATGAGAAAAATATGTATAAATATGTATCAGTGTGAAAGGTAGTGATAAAGGAAAGCATGCACATGATGTATAAGAGTATAAAAGGATAGAAAGATGTCCTAAAATGTTGTGGAGGGTGAGTTTTTTTGGGTGATCTCGCACCATGGGAGAAGAGGATTGAGGAGAGAGGTATAAGTTTTCCCTCCTATGATGCTTCCTGAATAAGCACCACTACAGGTGGTACGTCTCGATTTATTCTGATTAGTTTTGATTATAACTGAAATGTACTGGTAAACTGAAATCTATAACTAGAGGCAAGTTCCTGCCAATATAGAACTATTCTAATTTAGCTTATGGATATTGTGTTGATTTGAAAAGTTGATTGTGTTTTCCCCTAGGACATTAATGCCCAGGGGAGGACACCCACACCAAACACTACTGTCTACTTCTGGGCACTAGTTTCCTCTCTATGTGTGAGGTCTAAGTCTGATTCTTGATTGTTCTGTAATTGTATTCGTGTGTCATTTATTTATTGTGTTGTGTTGTATTGTAGATATGAGCTATAATAGGGGTGATTTATTCTCCCAATAGATGCCCCCCTCATTTGGGGTGCATGTGACGATTGTAGGAGCATGTGGTCCAAAGGAGAGGACCTGAAACTGATTTGAAATGGATACCTGCAAGGGGTAGTATATGTGTATGTAGAAACCAAGGCACATACAAACAAAGTAGGCTAGTAACAAGTGTTAGTAGTAAAAGTAACTAGTATGTAAAAGAAGACAATGTAACAAGCAAATGTGAAGACAAGATAGAACATGAGAGGTGGGTTTCATACATGGGACATCGCTCACAATGTCACAAGACAATCAAGGCCAAAACAACCAAAAGCTTACAATGAACAAACAAGCAATAACATACAATAGTGAACAATAGAAAGTAACATGTTATCAGATAATTGTGGTTGTATATAGTCCTACAAGGAAAATGCTACACATGAAACACTTGTTAGCATGTTAGAAAGATAAATAGTATGTCAAAGTGTGTATATAGTAGTGAAAAGTAAGTGCTAGTAAGAAGAAGTAGTAACTGATGAAACAATAAAACCTGTAGTGTGTGAGAGTAACCAAAGTAGATGCCCCTAGGAGCCTCGATGTGATTAGCAAGGGATTCAATTTTGAACATCATACATCGTGTAAGGAGTTGTAAGAGATCTGCATTCACTTATAGGGACCAAGTGAATGCGTGTGTGTAAATGATAAAGATATTGACATATTGGGTATCTGTCTAGCATAGTAAGAAAAGTGCAAGATGTAAGTAGAATAAGCTAGCAAGAATGAATGCAACCAAGATATGCAAATGTTGTATGAGTGTGATGGTGTGATATACAAGGTGTGAATATGGTAGGAGCAGGGTTTCCCCCAATGGATGTGCATGAGATGAGGTTCATTTATAAATGCCCCCTCAACAGTCAAGAATGAACGATAGAACAAGAGTGTGTCATTGGGAAATGAGTGTAGCACGTGAGAGTAGATGCTAGAAAGATATATTGTGAAGCATAGAGTGTGAAATACGTGATGTGAGGTTCATTGATGAAGTGTGCCATTAACATTCAAGTGTGAACCATGGCACTAGAGTGTGTCATCGGGTAATGATGGTATAATGTGTGCACCAAGATGTAGGAGTGTTTGAAAAATATTAACTGTAAAGCACAGAGCATGAAGTGTGGTAGTAGATACTAGAGACAATTTGATAATGATGGAGGGTGGAGAAAGTGTGATGTCCCCTAAGTGTCCAAGAGATAGAAGACTATCCAACGATAATGTAGGGCAAGGGCCCTCCACCCGATAACCGAGGAGACAAAGACATATGACCATGATCTAAAGATGGTGGTGTGGGAGAGTAACTATGTGCACGTGAAGGAGAATGATGTGGTGAAGGAAGTGGAGAACACCTATAGGAAGGGGCTACCCAAGTGGGGGACTTAGGCCAATGAGGTGGACTAATGGGCCGATGAGGTGAAGAAGGTGGAGAATGCTTATGAGAATGGGTTGCTCGAATAGGGGCACTTAGGCCAACGAGGTGGTCTAGTGGACCAATTATGATGACAAGGTGGTGAGATAAGTCATGTGTGAATATGAGGGCTAGGTACGGAAGTAGCTTTAGACTTGAGAGGTGTAGGAGACCTAGATGTCATGACTGGTGCATATATATCAACAAGAGTGGGCTAAGGAAATGGTGTGTGTGGTGGAATACATTTGATAGTGACAAGTTTTTTTTATGGATGAACTTAAGACATAAGTGATGCATGGAGGGGATGGTTTAAGAAGTGCAGAGCCAAGGGAGACCTAAGAGCATCTCACAAATGATGATTTCAGAGGTAACCAAGAAGGGTGTAAAGACAGTAAGAGACCCAACTGTGATAGGAAGTATGACACAATCATAATAATTAGAAACTGGAAATGTGGTTAGAGATGTTGGACATTTGATAGCTAAAAGAAGTGCTACAGAGCATGCATTAGTAACAACTAATGGATAGACCATATTATTATTGATGGTATAAGAACCAATAGAGGAATTGATATGATATGAATCATAAGAAAATGTAACATGATAATAATGATATGAGAACGTGATAACAGGTGGTGACACGTCAAAAAAAGAAATAAGGAAGTCAAGAGCCCTCGATGAGAGAGGAGGCACAACACGATATGTATGATTTGCATAAGAATCAATAGCTTACTTATCATGCTTTGGTAAAGGGTCATTAAATATTTTTAGCTTTTGATTATCATTGATCGATTTAGTAGCAGATGGCTCATGGAGCTCGATTGCATTGTTATTAATAAGATCTTGAATTAAATGTTTAAGTGCAAAGTAGTGATCAGTGTGATGCCTAATGCATTAGTGGTATCCACATCGTGTGTTTTCATCATAGTTTCAGCCATAGTGGTGAGAAGGATCAAGATTAAGCAACAGAGGAAGAGTAATAAGATTGGTTTCAATAAGTTATGGTAAGAGAAGCCAGAGTGCGTAAGGTAACTTAGTAAAATTATGTCAAATGGGTTGCAATTGAAGCTTGTCAAGTGTAGAAACAACGTTAACATTTGTCTTGGCTTTAGTGGGCTTAGGAGATGGTTTGAAAATAGACTTGACATGAAACTGATTAGAAGATGAAGAAGTATGATAGTATTTTAGTTTGCCCATAGATAATAGTTTTCCCTCGCGTAATTTAAGTGTGTTGCAGAGTTGATAAAAAGAGAGAGATGTCTCAAAGATAACACTCTCTTGAAGTGGAGGTATGAGACTTTGAATAAAGAGATCTTGCAATTCGGAGTCAGCTAGTACATTAGTCATCTTAGCAAGGTTGTTCTTATAATGCAAAACATAGTCTATTAGACGCTCATTAGATCCTTGTTTAAGTTGTTTAAGTTGAGCATAAGAGTTCTTAGTGCTGAAATTGATAGAAAAGTGTGTAAGGAAAGCATCGACTAAGCGTGTAAAAGAAGTTACCAAGTGAACAGTTAGATCATTGAACCAACGCATGGTATAATCTACAAGATTCTAGGAAATAGTTTAGCCAGTAATGTAAAATCATCTGCATAATCAAGACATGCCACATGAAAATATCAAATATTCTCTTGGGGGTTGTCATAGCCATTGAAGATAGGAAGCTTGGGTGCAATGAAATTGGGAGGTGGTGGATGAGAGGATATAGTGGGTGTAAAAGGGATGTGAAGGATAAGTGAGTAATTAAGAGATGGAGAGGAATGTGAAGTAGCTTTCTATGATTGATGGATTTGAATTTATAGATCCTAATATAAAGAAGTTAGGTCATGGGTTCCTGAAGAGGAACCATGTTGTGTATGGGAGGTATTGGGAGTAATGAGGGGAGCGGTAGTTGTAGCAATGGAAGTAGGAATGTTAAGGGGTTGTATGGAGGCCATGATAGTTGAGGAGGAACTCACAAGAGGGTGAGAGGCAACATCTCAAGCATGTTTGGTAGTGAGTAAAACATTTAGGACATGGGGAATATGCGTGGGGTGGTCACGTAAAGTAGTACAAAAATTAGTGAGCTTGTCTAGTTGTTTCTTTATCAACGTTAGTGTCCTCATCATATGATTGTTCACTATCATAAGTTTCAATGTTTTCAAGAGGAACATTGTTTGAGTTAAGAAAAGGATTAGACAGATTCAGCCATTGATGTAGAGAACTTACAAACTGAGGAGGAGCTCAATGTACTCAAAGGAACCAAAATGACCACTATGTGTGATAGACATAAAAATAAAATGCTAGAAGGAAGGTAGGGTTTGAGTGATGGGGTTCACCAAATGATTTAATATAAATTGAAATTAAATCTGATTGCAAAGTAACTATTATACAATAAATGATGTGCAAATGTTAATATACAGTGAAGACACAAGTAAAACAAGCATGTAAATGTGAAACCCTAAGTAAGATATGGAGATAAAGAGTCTTATTTGATTTCTAAGAAGTCTGGAAGTGATTTGGGTAAGTGAACTATTGGAATAGACTGAGAAGAGTGTCGCAAAGGCTCATTGGAGGTTCTGGACTCTGAAACTACATTTTAGGATATGAGTGCGTGGGAAAGGATAGGAGTGCCTAGTGCTGGTGTCTGGAATTTGGTGATGGTGTCCAGGTAAATGTTGTGGATCTGGTTATTTTAGGTCCAGATGATGTTGGTTTTCCTTTCTTGCCTATCACTCTGAATTCGTTGTCTAATTTGTGAATGTACTTGTAACCTATAAGAAATAAGTTCACCTGCACATATCCACAAACCACATAAAAACTAAAAAGGAGAATACATAATGAGGGGTCAGACTAACCCCGATGGTCACCCGAAGAGCGAACTTACGATCAAGCACTGTACTACATCTCATACTCCATATAGTTTTGTGTGTAAGTGTGCATAATGATGCCCTTGTGTAAGTTGCAAAAATGATAGTGGGCTAGATCTAGAATGTAGAAGATGTATAAAATGTGTGGGATGAAATAGAATAGACTTCCCTCCTATGTTGTGTATGTAGAAGTGATGGAACCCTTGTCTCTTGATTGAGTGTACTAGAGGTAAAAGGGGTCCAAAAGGATAAGAAGAAGGTAAAGGAGGACATGAGCGCCTGAAACTAGTGTCTCAATCAGGAACTAGTGTCCGAGACCATAGAAATATAAAACAATCAAATGTCAGAAAGAGTGCAAGATGTATGAAGCCAATAAAAGTGCAAAAGACAAAGCAAAAGGCTAAAGGAAGTTGTCAATTACTATTTTTCTTATCTAGGAATCATGTAAATGTTAGCATGCTTTTAGGACCTAGAAATGTACCCAAGTGCATAGATTTTGTGTCTACAAAAACAAAACTCTCTGTTACACCAATATGCATTTATACATCATGCCTCATGACCCTGACGAGGTATATCAATGGTCATCTTTCCGTTTGTATAGAGGGACGACCATTGCATCGATTACATTTGTTTGATTTTTGTTGTGCATAAACATAGTTAACATCGGGCTTAGTATTTTGTTTGGATTTAATGTGTGACAGACATTATAAGGATAACCTAGCAATAGTTCCAAATTCATCCATCCACATGGAAAAATATGCATACAATTCAAGACATTGATATGGTTGATCACAGTTTTCAAGAAAAAGGTTATGGATCGTGACGGTCACATACTTGCAACAACCCATACTCCATTAATGTGTATGGCAGGGGGTTAATAAGTTGCAATAAAGAATTTTTTGGTTGGATTTCCTAAAAAAAGACATGCCTTGAATGAGAAGATATGGGAGTGCATGCCATCTTTACATAGAAAAATTATGTTATGATTTTATCTTGCTATAAAGCCAAGAACTCATCGCTAGCCTTAAAGGACATACTTACACAAATATCTCAGTGTTGTTTCATCTGAAACAAATCTTATAGGAGAGAAAACAAATTTTTAGGTGTGCAAAATATAAATTGCATTAGAGGCCATCCTCTCATAGTTTTCATCCCCATGCTGAAAAATAAAGAAGTCAGTGAGATAATTATGTTGGAATCCATTTTTGTCGGCGACTCCTTCCTTGTGGCTTCCTCCTCTAGTACAACTATAATGTATTCATCACTGTTCATGAATTTATTATGTGTCAGTTTTCCTATGCCTTTAACAAAATACCTTTTCCCCATACCTAATTAACAAAATTGTTTGTAGGAAAAATACATTTTATTATATTATTCATCATAAACATATGCTTCATTACAATTTTTAGCATAGTAAGAGAAGTCATGTTTCGTAAGCTTGTGGTTGTGGTGATGTTAAGGACCAAATCAGCTATGGATTTGTTGGTGTGAGTGGAATTTTCTTCACCTTTTATTTATTTATTAGGTGTATTGCCACCTCACTAGGTGAATCATCTCACTTAGGTGGGAGCATGGATCATAGGTGTCATATTAGTTATGACAGATTCCCTTACAAAATTTGTCATATGTGTAAGTATGTGTCATAGGAGTTACATTCCCATTTGGGAAAGTAACTCCTCTTCTCCATCATGGAGGCATCTTTTTCTTACATGGGAGTTACTAACTCACTCCCCTATATGTACACCACCTCTCTTGATCTATGAACATGGAGTATTGAGCCTAGTTTTTCTCTTAATGCATGCACATTGCTTTCATGGTTGTGTTCTTTCTTGAATCTTGAAGCTACACCATTTCACGGTTGAGTGCAACTCTTTGATGCTCACGAATTCCCTCCAGATCTTCATCCTTCCTCCCTCCATCAGGCTTATGCCATAACAGTGCACCCATTTTTGTTTGTTGCAAGCCTCTAATATGTTTCAAACCCTAAACCTTAGTCACTATAAGTACATGGACTCAAAGTCTATAATGTCACAGTTTTAGACCATATTTTGGGATTTTACAAAGCTACAACAAGTCTTATTAAACTATGTATCATACTTAGTTTACAAAAAAAATGTATTATGTATAGTTTCAATCACAAATTCATTTCAATAGTGGTTATCTCACCCAACATTTCGAGCATTATGATTTCATATCTGTTAGTGGTGCCAGTGTGAATGTTGATCAGGATTGGGTGCACTATAAATTTGGAGTAAATGAAACCACAATACAAATCTATGTACCATCGCATGCATCTGATGGTGGAAAGGCAGTCATAATCTAGAGCATGGATAAGATTTGTAGCCATTATTCACTAAATTTTCAAGTCTTAAAAATGAATTTTATCTGATTTACCGGTTTTTAGTTTATTTCCATAATTGGAATTTTTTTATCCATGATGTTTCTACCTTTTGTGTTGTTATTTACCTTGAAGAAGTGGGTGTATTAAAGATTTTGATAGTTTTTTTCCTCCATTTCTAGCTCTATTTTTATATGGGGTTTCCATGGGGTAAGAAGCATTAGTTTTCTTATCAATTATGTTGCGTGTCCTAACTCAACACTCTTTAAGATGACAAGGCATTTTTTGGGGTATCGAAGTAAATCAACAACCACGTACAACCAGTCAACTAGAAACTCACTCTCGAAAGTGGCGTATAAGAAATATATTTAATTCCTTTACTAGAAAATTTAAAAACAAAGAAATTATTTATCATAATTTTTATCTTTCACATTAGGAAAGAAATGCAAAATGAGTTGCTAGCCCGAGAACCAAAATTTGGAAAAAGATTAATTAGGCATTGGTGCATTGATACAAGGGTTTAGTATGTAATGTATTACTTTTGTTGTATATCCATGAGTTGAGAGGATAAAATTAGAGGAATGATGTGCATATTGGAACTTGATTCATCTAGATATTGTAATGCTAAAAATAGATAAAATAAAGACATCAAATTTCATGGGAATTGAGATATTTTCCCTTAGTGGCATTCCTTATTGTAAAAACATTGTGGCTTTATCTTGTTGGCTTGTAACTAACATCAAAAGAAATTATAAGAACCATTAAAACCTTCTACACGTTAAGTTTTATACCAGATACAACTCTCATATAAACCTTTCTAAACATATTCAACTATTACACAAATGTGTTTCTAAGAAAACCATTTCAACAAATGTTAAGAAGATGTTTGAAAAGGTTGCATGGTTTGTCTTTACACCTATAAAATGTTTTTTTTAATTTTCCAAGGTCTTTACACAACCCTACTTTTTGAATATCTTAAAACCTATAGTCACAAAATCACGGACTTTAGACATTATTTAGTCATTGTCTCATACTACTATTCATATGGTTTTTGAGTTAAGAAAGTATTAATTAACTCTTTTCCTTTGGCCATTTTACTTTAATTTTTGTCGTCACTACCAACCTTCAACACATACTTGCCCAGTCTGTTTTTGTCATTTGGCATCATTTTACCTTTGTGGGGCATCCAGACCAATACCGGGGCATCCCAATTCCCATTTGGGGTGCCCTTATCCTTTCTACACTTTTCTGCCACTTTTTGGGCACTTTCTGACCATTTGAGCTTCGTATATTTTAAGTGGTCGGCATTTTCGAGGTTAATTATGAAATTAGAACAAAAAATCCCCATTTTAAAATACCAGAACAAGGGAAAAAAAAAAAAAAAAAATTTGATAACGTTCTCTGTTATGAATTACAAAATTCAAACACACGTTCAAGTTTTAATAATTGTTCTCTGCCCAAACAACACAGTTTGGATCACACAATTTCTTTTTTTTAAAACGAATGTTCCCTGTTCGCATATTTACAATATGGAACACACATTCAATGCCATTCAATCTTATAACAGATTCTATATGCTGCTGTAAATGACTCGAGGAACTGCCGATCTTCCATTTTCATGGCTCGGAGTTTCAACGATCCTTCATTTCATGACTCGGCAACAACCGATCCTTCATTTCATGACTCGGCAACAACCGATCCTTCATGTTCGTTTATGCATAGTATATTATATATACCTGTTCTCATAACCGTTTCCGGTTATCGAAGTGATCCATTTAAGAAGCCTATCTGAATATCTGTTACTGATATTCATCTGACATCCTGCATCTTAAATTAAGTGATAAGGACAACGCAACCAGCAATTGCGATACTTTGGCCAAAGATTTTCACATGCTTTGCATGATCATATTCCTGGATGTTATACACATCAACGGAATACGTCCTTCACTTCACTTCACCTGTTATCTAGAATGGTCTTTCCTGGTTCCTACCAGTCCTCTTCGTTTAAGGTCAGTTTTAAACTTCCAGTTTTTCAACTAGTAATACGAACGAATATAAGAAGGCACTCCTGGTAACTAAAGATACGCAGACATACGGTGTCGTTACCCCACGACTCCGTGTGTCTAGTTATCCTTAGTATTCCGGAGTCACTCCGTATATCTGATCATATCCTATCCCCCGCTAAGAGTTACACATTCAGCCTATGTATTCTAGATGTTTTGATTCGGGAGGGCATTGCTATATGTCAGCTGCAACATTGTGTCGTCATGAAGACCCCATCTTCATGGAGACACCTTGCTGTAGCTGGCATATGCCAATGTCCTGCAGAATCCTCCCATCGAGAATACACATCCTGCTCAAGTGACTTAGCCACGAATTAATAATTAAAATCAACTTTCAGCATTCATGCTGATCCCTTGATTCTCGTTTCCGTTGCAGTTGCATATAGCTAAGAGGGACTAAACCGTCCATTAGCTTGCTATGCATCTTCTCCTTCGTATCGAAGGGCTACATTTCCCTACTTGGTTCACTTCTTAATCATTGGATTAAGCAGTCCGTACCGACGGACGTGATAAGTTTAACCTATTAAACTTAGCCAAGATTTTCCAACTGCAACTAAATTCAGAATTCTAACTTATTAGACGTCATTTAAACGAGGTCTAATTCCCAAGAAATGTATTCATTTGTTCTCCTTAACGTCATATGGTTAAGGTCCATTAGTTTTGGATATACTTATCCTATATCCTTTATTCTGAATTTAACACACGAGATCATTAATGGAGCTCGAAAGCGAAGTTCGATTACTCCGAAGTTTAATTGGTATTCCTTAGCTCCTAAGCTAATCCTGAATACCTTCCAATTATGGAATCATATTCTTCCTAATCCTTATAATGTCAATTAAAAATTCATCTTTACCCAAGTATGAATTAATTGCATTTTTCAACTTAAAAGTTGCATTTAGGTAAGAATAGATATCAGTTTCCATTTAACATCCATCCAAGGACAATTAAACAAATCCAATCAAGAAATAACATTATATTTCCAATTTAGACAACAATTCAAACTGATATAAACATTAAAATATCACACATGTAATTGTATTCAATATTTTATGTCATAATCCGTACATTTGCCAATCCAGCTGATTGGGCATGGTTTACATAAATCATCCATACAACTCATAGATAGAAGAATATACTTTCTTCTTTTCACAATTCCTCGAAGAGGAATAAAAGCGACAATTACAATACATCATCAACAAATCAAGAAGCATCAGAAAACAGCCAAGTCTTCATTCTAATCAAATTCCATCTGCAAAATGAATTGCACGGGTCAGTTCAATGAACTGAGCATATTAAGCACTTATCCTTAAAATAAGGTGCTTCAACTAACTGTCTCAATAAAAGAACCCTGCTTTTATGAAACGACAGTTAAACATCAATCACGAAATAGGCACAAAAGAAAGATCAGCAAAACAACTGAACTATCAAAATATCATCACAATCAGCCAAAGAACTGCTGTCCCGTTTTCCACATAACTGTTACAAGTCTCAATTTACAATATTTGTAAAGTTAGGAATACAAGTAGCTTACTGCTGATATAACATACAGTTATCCTTTCCACGTCTTTCATTAATAATAAATGCAAAGGATGAAACTAACTGAAATGTAAATCCATTACTTTCCTTTCAGTTCGTGCATCACATTAGATTCCAAACAATCAAGTATAGACAAGAAAGCAAACAGCAATGCATATAGTTGCTCCCATCTAAGCACTATAAAAATTCATTATTCACGAATTACCGATTTCCAACTGAATGAAGGAAGAAAATATCATTTTTCCAAGTCATTCATTCATATCTCTATTTCTTTCCAATTGGCTGTTCTGAAAATGGAATCCAAACGAGACACAATCAAAATAACAGTTCAGAGTGAAACTTACAAAATCCATTCGGAATTCACTTTCCGGCAGCAAGAATAATTTCATTTATAATCCGCTTTAAATGAAAATAGGGAAGAATTCATCATCCATATCCATACTTTATTTGAATCAGGCTCATATGAAAATCCAAAACAGGTTAGTACCTCATTATGATCATCCAGGATCAAACAGTACAAGGATGTAAACCTATTTTTACCATACTAAAAGAAACCATATTTCTTTCACTGTATGCTAAACAGACAAACAACATTTCAATCATGCAGTCAATTAATCACATGATTTCCTAATCCTATGAATGTATCCCGTTCAAAATAACATTTTATTCATTGCTGTTACCTACAACAAATCCAATATTCACATGACTATGAATTTCAACAAGTTAGAACAGCAGACAGAAGATGAATTCATATGCACAGTAAAGCTCCAATGTTATTTTCAGAGTCCAAATGGCAAAAAGAGAAAAATCCATTTCCCTATAATTTCATTAATGAACAATCATTTTATCTCAGAATGAAATCAAACATCCAAATCATGTTTATCTTAGCATGACAGTTCAACTTATAAAGATAACAGAACAATCGTTCTTATTGAAAAGCAAACTCACATAGCCTGTACAGTTTCAATCCAATATACCACGAACAATGAATATCCAATTCGAGTTCTATCTCAATCAACCGTTAGCTCCAAAAACAGCATTCTCCATTTACTTAATGAGGTACAGAACTCAAAATATAATATTCGTACATCAATACCTCTATAAAGACAAACCCGCATAGGGTGTTAATTGCGTAAGCTTGGTACAGTCAGGGCAGACTCAGAAAACAAGCTAATTCCCACATTTTCCATTTGTTTGTACAGAAATCCAAGTCAAGTTCAAATTCACAACAGTTCAGTTCAGAAGGTCAAACCACAACTACAAGACGCAATGGAATCAACTTTCCATCATAGCAAGAAGAAAATATAATCTTTCATTGCACAGAATACAGAATCAATTTGTAACCGTGTCTACAGTCCGAACGGGGAGACCGAACAGCATAAAAAAAAACACAATAAAACCATCTTATCCTCACAGCAAGGGAAACACAATCCATCAATAACCTCAGAAGGAAAAACAGTTAACTTTTTCCTATTTTCACGGGTACCAAAGCGTATTCGCACATTTCCTAAACAAGAAAAGGCACAGCAATGGAAATATTGCTATTACTTCATTCAAATCGAGTTCAATTACTCATAGAAAACCCGAATGCCACTTCCATCAAAATCCAAAACAGTAGAAGGAAGAGAATCTGTTTCCTTAAAAAAAAAATTCAATAAGAAACAACTTCAAACAACTATCGTTTCCCTCATTCCAGTTCTTCAACAAAAGAACGATAGTTTCAGTAGTGAGAAGAACTCGAATAACAAGTACAGACCCATGATACACAGACAAATTTCCCATTTCTGTCAAACAACCAGCACGATATGGAGGTGTTACCACTCCATTAAAATGCAAGGACAGTTCCAAACACGGCAGCAAGGAGACGATTACACAGAAGGATAACATCGCACAAGGCCTGTTCCAATTCATACAGGCATGTACAGAGAAAGAAAAATGTCTATTTCATTCCACAATACTGTTCAACAACCACTACAGTAATTCATTTCCAAC
This sequence comes from Taxus chinensis, assembly GCA_019776745.2. Lineage (NCBI taxonomy): Eukaryota > Viridiplantae > Streptophyta > Pinopsida > Cupressales > Taxaceae > Taxus > Taxus chinensis. The sequence continues at coordinate 750,848,455 of CM034152.1, forward strand.
TTGATTTGAGCAAAAACAAATCAAAACCGAGCAACCAGAACGATTCATCATATCATTTTCCAAACAAAAGAAGCAAGAATCGATGAAACCCAATTCGAATCGACTCGACAACAGTCACAGAATCAAAACCCAAGAGCAGGGTTGTTTTAATGAAACACTTAATCAAAGCAAAGATTTTTAAAGAGAAGGGCTTAACATGCCTGAAATCTCTTTTCCCGAGCTCGGAGAAAGCTTCGTTTGCCGCGTTATTTCCTTCCACAGCGACAGCACAAACTTCCCAGCACCCTTTCTTCTTCAGGCTTAGCAACAGCCTTCGAAATCTCCAAGAACAATGTCAAATTCCAAGAGCTGGTTTGACTGAACCAGACCAGAAAAACCAAATGCAGAGCAACTTTGCAAAAGCCAAATCGAAACAATGAAAAATCAAATTCCCTCATACACTTTCCAAGGCGAACTGGTCGCGAGGACCAAGAACAATTAATGCAATTAAGGCTCTGCCTTTTTCCTTACTTTCCACGCCACCGCCACTTGAGTTGGCGAACTCTAAATTTCAAATTTCCCATGCAAAACTGAATTTGGCTCTATCTCCAAATAGATGCCTCTATTTCCTACCTGCCCCGCCAAAACTGGCGTTGTCCACGTATGGACTGTTTATTAAATGCCAATGAATGCCCTTTCCATTCTTATCCTTTCCTTCCAAGGGTCTGCGCGCCCTTTTTAGATTAGGATTAGTTTAGGTTGCATAAAGTGTTCAACCTAGGTCTTAGTTTAGCCTTAGGCTTTTATTTTCCCCCCTTTTTTTTTTTTTTTATAATTTAAAAATCCACTTAGGATAGTAGTGTAGGATGCATGTTAGGACTTAGGATTAGTTTAGGTTTTCAATTTATACTAACCACTAACACTAATCAACTTCCATCCTGCCCTCCTACAGACATTCACGTTAATGCAGAGCAGGACGTTCCGTCCTTTGGATCACGTGCCAAGGCCACCTGTGTCCAGGCGGTTCTTCCCTCACGAGGTCCCAAGTTCGACAGTACAGGGTTCAAGAATCGAACCCCTGTCGTTGGTATCTACGTGCCAGCTGCCCAAAACTGCAATCAGGCGCTGCACGCTCATAACAATCCCGGGTTCGGTTCAAGTGTGAATCGACACAGAAATCACAAGAGGACCTCAGCATACTTGGATCAATGGAATTGATTCAAGGTATGCTGTCAATCAGTAACGAGAGTATAGCAAATATACGACAATTTGTCGTCACATTAGCAAACACGCAAGTACAATAATTGTTGTCCTATACAATAAATCACAGCATGCAAGAATCCAAGTTAGCAACACATTCTTTTAAAATCAGAGTTTCTCTTAACATGTTTGCTTTCATTCCAGCAGTTATAACAGTATGAAAAACATTCACCAAGATAATTTGCAAAATCAGAGTGTTACATTCTTCCCTCCTTAAAGAATCATCGTCCCGATGATCAGATTAAACAAATCAAGGAGTTCCTAGGACAAAGTTTAGTTATTGTCCTTTCATTCATAAGTTCATACCAAAAACAGATTCACTCTTAAAAACAACGTTTTAAGACAACTGTACAATAGACTAATAATTGTCTAAATTTGGTAGAATTATCAGTTCTTTGAATTTCAAATTCAATTAAACAGGTGTGGAAAAGTAGATCTCATTTCTTCGAGATTCTCCCAAGTTGCACTTTCTTCGCTGAACTGGTCCCACTAGACCTTACATTGGTTCACTTCGCGATTTCTCAAGTACAACTGGCGAGTTCCCAGTACTCGAATGGGCTTAACCACGATTATTCCTGGGTCTTGGACCTGCAAGGAATTCCAATTTAGCACATGTGATAAATCTGTCACGTATTTCTTAAGCAAAGAAATATGAAAAACATCATGCATTTGAGACAAAGCAGGAGGTAATGCTAGACGATAAGCTACAGGGTTGATTATTTCAACAATTTCAAAAGGTCCCACGTAACGTGGCGACAACTTGGCAGCCTTGCCAAAAGTTATTGAGCTCTTTTTCGGCTTCACCCGAAGAAAGACCTTCTCACCCAGTTTATAATGCATGTCAACCCGCTTCAAGTTTGCATAACTCTTTTGCCTATTGGCAGCCTCCTTTAGATGTTCCCGAATCATTTTGATTTGCTGTTCCATTTCCATAAGGATTTCTGGCCCAATTACCTCTCTGTCCTCAACGCTGTCTCAGCTGACAGGGGTTCTGCATTTTCTTCCATACAATGCTTCTAAGGGCGCCATTTTTAAAGAGGCATGATAGGTGTTATTGTAAGCAAATTCTACCAGCGGAAGGTATTCCTCCCATTTATACTGCTGGTCCATGCAATACATCCTTAACATGTCCTCTAAAACCTGATTAACTCTCTTAGTCTGTCCATCCGTTTCCGGATGATATGCAGAACTGAAGTTCAATTTAGTTCCCAAGGCCGCATTAAGCGTTTGCCAAAACCTTGATGTCATCCTCGGATCTCTATCCGATATGATTAATTCCGGTATTCCATGCAATCTGAAGACTTCATGTACAAATCTTCTTGCTAGCACTGGTGCATCGTCCTTCAAATTACCAGCAATGAAGTGTGCCACTTTGGTCAATTTGTCGACTACTACCAGGATAATGTCATGCTTATTTCTTGACATAGGCAATCCTTGAACGAAATCCATCGTAATCACTTGCCATTTATACTGCGGAATACTGTGGGGATACAATAATCCAGCGGGGTGCATATGTTCCGCCTTAACACGCTGACATTCCAAGCAGTGTGTTACAAATTCTACCACATCCTTTTCATTCCCTTCCAGAAATATTGTTGCTTAAGATCAGCGAGCATTTTTGTAATGCCAGGGTGTCCAGAAAAAGGTGAATTATGGAATTCAGTTAACAATTTCCCTCTTAAGTCATTTGCCACAGGTATATACACCTTGTTTTCGAACCTCAGAATTCCTTCATTATCAAAACGGAATCCCTTATACCTGACGTCCTGCGGGTCTGCAGCAAGTGCTGATTTGACTTGCTGGAAATAAGGATCTAATTCCAAGGTATCTTTCACCTCATCTAGGTTACTTGTGATGTAGGAATTAACTGGAGTACTAAGTTGCATTTATATGCTTCATTCGACTGAGAAGCATCTGCTACCAAAAAATTATCCTTGCCCTTATATAAAGAGAAAAGTAGAAGCTCGTGTACTAAGACAAAAAATATAGGCCATCTTCACTGCCTTGCATTAAGAAAATTTAGCTAAGTGAAAATATAAAAACCTACAAATCCCAGATGGTCTGTTCGAAAACTTACCCACACCTGCGTGCCTATTTGATAATGCCTCCAGCATCTGGAGTGCATGAACAATGACAGCGAGCTCATAGATCGTGTGGAGCCTAATTCTGTCCATGTAACATCAGCTTTCTGCTTTCATAAGCGATGACATGGTTCTTCTGTATGATCCATACGACCACCACTACCACCATTCTCCTGATGCGTCCCTTGACTGGCCATACCGATTGATGTCACATTGTGAATGAATGATTTTTTGGTGACCTGTCAATAATTACTTGACATATGTGTCTAGGTTTAAAATTGTTCCTTTAAATGTTTAAAGGCAGATTCACATTTATCTGTCCAGAAAGATTTCTAGTTGTCTGTTCTTTAGTAGCGAAATGATTGGGTGTGCAGCTATTTTCTGAAAAGTCCTGTAACGAACTTTCGATGTATATCCATCCAAGTAAATAAAATTATTTATATTTGTGCTTTTTTCTTATGATTAAACAATTGTAGTTACTTTCTCTGACCTCGATAAAGAGATAAGCACACCATATCCCATTTCTATGCTTATGCCAGAGTCCCAGAATAAATGCAATGGTGTAAATAAAATAAATTAGGATATATTTGGACAAATTTCCATACAACTGTGCTAGATTTCTTAAAATGATTTTTGTGAACATATCTTGAATGTGAATGTTCTAGGTGGGTAGCTGTTCGACATGGTGAGGATGATAGTGTTAGAAGGTGCGTATTAATAAATTAGCAGAGCACAAAATTGTCTAATGGAATAGTTAAAAATTTGAGTCCATTTTTTGACATCTAGAATTTCATGAACCCAAACTATGTTTTTACAAAATTATCATTGTCTCCATGGTGTTAACATTGCAAATGAAGCGGTCGATTCAAACTATTTTTCGTAATACTGACCCAAAAGCTGTTTTATGAATATCTTCTTCCTTTATTCTCAGCTGATGGTACCCTGATCGAAGATCTATTTTTGAATAAACTGATGCTCCTCGCATCTGATCAAACAGATCATCAATCCTAGGAAGTGGGTATCGATTTTTGATAGTTGCTTTGTTCAGCATTCTGTAATCAATGCACAGCCTCAAAGTGCCATCCTTTTTCTTTACGAAAATTACCGGCGCTCCCCAAGGTGAGATGCTCGGTCTGATCAGCCCCTTAGTCAGAAGTTCTTGTAACTGAGCCTTCAGCTCTACCAACTCAATGGTAGTCATTCTATAAGGTGCCTTAGATATGGGTTCCGTTCCTGGTTTGATTTCTATTGCGAAATCAAACTCACGTTTAGGCGGAAGACCTGGCAATTCCTCCGGAAACACATCACAGAAATCCCTCAACAATGGATATCTTTCCATGAAATCATTATCTTCTTCTGCATTTTCTGTCATTTTTACTGCATACAAAGTGCAGCCTCTGTTTTTAGCCCTCTTTAGTTGCATAGCCGTCAGTTTCCTAACTGCAACTTCCCGTCTTACACCTTGAATGACTGCTACTTTCTGTAGGTCATCGAAGCAATAGATTTGTTTTTCATAACAGTCGACCTTTGCCTTATGTTCAGCCAACCAGTTAACTCCAATAATGATATCATATGATCATAGAGGAGTGACATACAAGTCAACTTCGGTGGAGAAACTAGGCAGATCAAGAATTGCCCCAAAAAGGCACATTTCGACTGTATGGGCAGCATTATTCCCATAATGCACTGTCCATGTTTTATCCATTCTTGCAGCCTTTCTTTTTAATTTCATAGCAAGTTTAGCAGAAATAAAACATTTTGTAGCTCCAGTATCAAAAATTATAACTACAGGTGTACCGAATAACTTACCCGTAACTTCTATGGGCGTCACTTGCTTTTCAGCTTGTCTGTTAGCCACTGCAGCATGTATCCTATGCTGCTGTCCGCAATCGTCCTTCTTCAGAGGACAGTGATTCACATAGTGGTCCTTTCCACAGTTGAAGCATCCTCCAGCTGGCCCTTTTCTAGGATCAAATTTGTTACCAGCCTTGAAGTTATCATTCTGGCTTCCATAGGACTTCTGTCCAATGCCATTAACTTTTGTGAAGCTGTTCCACACGCTATTTACAGGTCTATTCATCACAGGTTCCTTGTTGTTATCTACAACAATTTTTTTTTTCACACCAAACCTTTTCCAAGGTCCCCTTTTTGGTGTAAGAGACGAAGAAGGATTGGGAATCTTCTTCCTTATCTCTTCCCTGTGAGCAGATATTGCCCTCAATTTTTGTTCCTATCTGATTGCCTTTTCGACAACTCCGTCCAGGGTGGTTGGGCCGTGGACATCCACTTCGCCACCAATGATGGGATTCAGTCCCATTATGAATTTCCGTATTCTGAACTTCTCGTCAGCTTGGTACTGCGGCACATACTTAAGGAGTTTAGTAAACCCTTCCCAGTATTGTCATTATCTCAGTATGTTAAGCATATCAAGTTGTGTATACCCTAGGTCTGAGCAAAAGGTTTTGTTGGTCTGTCAAAATTCCATCTTGTGTAAGTGGAATGGTATGGTATCAAGGGAAGTCTGTCATGATACTTGTTTGTGTAAGGTTGAGTCAAGTGTATTTAGTTGAGTTTAAGCCATGATGATTTGTTAAAAGGTCAGTGTTAGTGTCAAGGTTAGTGTATTGAGTTCATGTGGGTTGAGATCAAAGGACATTCAAATGTCATTCCGTCAAGAAAAAAATAGAGAAATATAAGACAAAGAAGCAATTTTTAACCTAGTAATTATAAGGGATATTAATGAAATCAATATGAGGAGATGCTCTGTCTAGGGGGAGAAAAAAATTTTCATCACAAGGACACAAGTTCAATTATGTTCTTCGAGTGTAAACTTGAAAATGAAGATATCCAGGTATGAATAAGTATGTAGACTTGACAATGAATCATGTAATTTTCTCCAAAAGGGTTATATAGTAGAAGTCAAGAAGATAATCTCTTCTAGAGTTTTCAAGGTTTTGTTCCCAGAGTTTGCACAAAGGAAATGTGTCTTAGTATATTCAGGTATAAGGGTCAGAGATGTGGTCAGCATGCTTCTGATGAAGATTATATAAGTGTCATACATAAAAATGTGTCAGAATGCATGAAACAAGTTAATCATCATACATTAGAACTTTGAAGGTAGAGTTTGTGGATGCTTTCAGGTATGTTTTTGGACTAACATAGTCCATATGGTATATATCAATGTATTGAATCAAGTATGAAGTGTCTCATGAGTTACCCATACTTTAATGGAGCTTCTAGGAGTTAAAGAATATTGATGGTGACAATTAACTAAGTAATTATTAAGATCTGTGTTTAGAAACCAGAGTAAAGCCTGTGCATGAATGTTCAAGGTCTGAGACTGTGTCTTGATCAATATTAAGGGAAGATAGTATGGCCTATATGATCCTTAACCTCCAAATGTTGGATCAAAGAGCTCATATGGTGAAGAGGAACATGAAATAACAAGGTATAATGGTAGATCAAAATATATCTTTCAAGGATAAATCAGGGTTTTTGGTCTATAGGTGGTTCTTTTTAGGCTTACAAAAAAGAGACAGACAGAGGTATGACCATTTAGATAGTCTACAAGGGTATTCATATCCAAACAAGGTAGTATATTAGGTTAAGGAAGATAAAAAGTGCTAATTTGCATGGTAGATGTGTCTGTGTGACAAAGTATTATCAAGTCACTGCAAGAAAAAGGTAAGGTCTGTGATGAGCTTTTGTAAAGGTTTTATGATTGTGACATGATTTAAAGAAAGAATATTGGGTTCCTAGATGCCATGAAGGCTATGAAGATAGTGCAACAATGAGATGTGCAAGAAAAAGAGTTGTCAAGTAAGTTAAGTGAGGGTATAAGCAAGTTTGGTCTGTATGAAGACAATAAGGATGTAAAATGACATGTTATAGGTGTGAGGAAGCATCTAAGATAGGGGGAGTCCTTGATGAATTGGATCTAGGATTCCTAGGTGTCAAGGAACTCTAAGCATGGTAAAATAAAGGTTTGTGATCAGAAATGATGTTTATAAGACTAAAGGTATGATCGAAACTGTCTTTATTAAGTTGCTACAGTGTTTTCAAGAACAAGTAAATGGATAGGAGTGGAAGATCAGGAAGTATTTATAGCATAGGTTGAGGAGGAATCTTGGAGTCTATATATTGTCAAAATAAAGGTTAGCATGTGTGGTAGTCAGAATTACAGTTGAAAAATGAATTTTTTAGAGTCCAAGTTGGTTATGGTGGACAAAAGATGACATGCTACAAGTCTGGTTTAGCTCATCAAATGAGGGGGAGCATGTTTTTGTCATAAATTAGGAATGGATGATGCTAAGAAGGTTTATATATGTATATTGAAAATGCTTGAGGATCTACTTCAAAGGTAAAGGAGCTTCTAACTCAAGAAGGTTGTACAAGCATGAAAAAATATTGTGAATGACTAAGGAGTGCTTTAGGGCTAGGTCAATGTGTTTGGTTCATCCACATGATCAATAAACAAGGAAAGAGGCTTGATTTGTGTGTTTTATATTAGAAAGGAATGCCATTATCCCAAGGGGAGTGATAAGTAGGAGTTTAATTTTGTGTTTGAGATATTAGAACAAGGAAAAGTTGATGTCAAATATATTGAAGGAATGGTTTAGGGAACTGTTATCGCCAAATCACCGCACCCTCTGAATGGCCAGGATGTGAATCGGACGTTCGGTGTGATTGGGACACATGGGATCACCTCTCAAGTTGTGGGACTTGGGCTCGAGGTGAACCTCCGGAGAAGGCCGGCTTCCTCTCCCTAAACTAAGTGTTGTACTACTCCTAGTGTAACAAAAATGATTATCTAGTCCTACGCTAACATTTTCATGGGGTTTTAGGGAAAGAGATTTACAGAAATGAAACTATACTAGGGATGGTGATGCACCAAATAAAGGGTGTCTTCAGACTCAGGAAGGGTTAATTTGAAGAGGGTGTGTGCACCACAGGTCAACTTCACCTACTGCAACTTAGAGAGGGTACAAGATACCACAAACTAAGAGACACACGTTCCCTTTGTTAAACTTTATCAGACCGAGAAATATACCAGTTTCCAAGTGAAGAAGGATGAACTCAAGAAGGGTGAACAGACACCACAACTCAACTACATGCAATACTTCACCACTCGATAAGCACAGAACTCCAAGAACCTGCAATAGAAACTTAAACTTGCACAGTGTACCTGCAAGTACGAGAAAGGCACAAAGAAGCATAAAAGGATGAAAGGACCGAGATTAGTCACAAACACACACTTTTATTGCTTCAATAACATGCACAATGCATCATACATTCAGAAGAGTCAATAGTTACCATTACAGTCTTGAAGAGGAGGCTTGAAAGTTCTCTCAACACACAAGAACAACTTGCAGAAGAGAGAGGATTCTTGAAAGTATACACTTGCCTGAGATATCTAACTGTCCAACTTGTCTGAACTGTTGGAACCCTTTGAAATGAGCTTCCAACTTACATTTATAGAAGAATATGTGAGAAAGAAGAGGAAGGTCATAATTACATTCCTAAATTGAAGGCCATGATGTATTTATTGCAGTTAGTTGAACCACCTGAGAAGGTTCCATCATGGGTCATTAATTGCCTGATGACCTAGTCTTCTTAATTAATTAAAAGAATATTTAAATAATAATAATAAATATTATTATTAAAATATTTAAATAAAAATATTAATTTAATTAACATAATGTGGGACCCCCCCGTTGACCCGTTTGACTTGAAGAGGAGGGGGGTCCATGTGGATAGAGTCTGCACATAGCCAAACTCGATGAGCTTCGAATCCTCTAACTCGGTGTTGCACTCAATTTTTGACCCCGCACTAACTCTTTTCTTGCCTTGGTAATCGGGCTCTTTTGCATTGAGTCCTTCGAATGGCGAGCTATCAAACTTGATTCTTATCATTTTCCTTTGTTAACTCGAAGCCATTTATGCATTCCACGTTCAAAATTCATGAAACATCACCACGAGCTCCCTGCGAAGTCACCGAGCTCTTCATCCAACAAATGATCTTACCTTTCCTGGGCTCAAACTCACTTGAATGTCGAGCTTAACCCAACATTTCTGAAAATAATGGTTTTACCACAATGCTCACGGTTCTTCCTTATCATATAACACTTGTAGTAAGAATGTTTTGGATTCGCCATAATAAGCACAATTTGTACCTTCCAAACGATGAGAAAATGCCATTATCAATAAAGACCTAATGCTGCCATGATGATGACCCAAGTTCATGCCCATAACATGTCGATAGACACCCTTAAGACTGATTCTTGGACAAAGATACCTTCGGTATTTTGGCAGTGCACTCTGCAATCTAGGCTCCAACCAACAATTATGCCACTATTGGGGTCTTAGTATGGAATGGGTAGCTGTGAGCTACACAATATACTCATTTTTCCAGAAACTAAAAAGATCCTTTATGTTACAATCTGCAACACATAAAATAAGCCCTTCAAAAAAAAATACGTTGAACAACTGGGGCAACCAAAAGGACCTTGGAAAAATGTACAGGTAACAACCATATGAATTCTTCCTTAGTCGTGGATAAAAGCTAATAGAAATAAGCTAGATAAAATCAGCTTGAAACTACAGTGTAATTGTCCATTGTTTAAAAAACAAGCTTCTCTGAACCTGGTAAAAGAATATTTTTATTGTCTGATTGGACGTACATAATGGAAGGGTATAAATATTGCCTACTGCCCACAGAGTTTCTCAAAGAGACCATTTACAAGTGACAAGGATGTAGCATGCAAAACGGTCGACCAGGTATTTCAGAGTTGACCTTCACATTCAATTCGTTTTCTAGGAGAAAACATGCTGAGCAATATGAATCGTTTCATTCTGCACCATTTTAAACTTCCATCTCCTAACTCGGGAAAATTTTATGAAGCCTTGAATAGTGTGACTCCAATCCATCGTATACGGCAGTGAATATTTGTTTCCTGCAGCTATCTGCTTGAAGCGCTAAAACGACTTCTACTATAATGCAACATGCCTGTTGCCTGTGCATGGGAGTTTCTCGCGACCACCAAATGCTCAGAACTATACAGAGGACGAGGAGAAGGTCGTGGAGCTATCTTAGCCGATTCAAAGTCTGAAAGTTCAGTGGAATCCTAACAAGGGCGGATATGTATGAAAGGAGACACTTTCTCGTATGATCTATGAAACCCAATCCACAGTCCATGTAACACGCATCCTTTGATCTCCATGCACTCGTCGCTCCACTCGGCGTTTGACTCGTTCCTCCAACCTGGCGTCATTTTTGACTTGCACAACGTGCTCTGATCCTATTTACATGGCCCGTGCGGAAGTCTGATGTTGGATTGCCATCGTCAAATCTCCACGCTTGGCAGTTTGATCAGATTTCTCCCCTACACGGAGTGAACAACATGGTTTTCCATCCCAAAATCTCCACTTGGCGGTGTTGCTCCGAATCTCCCCCGCGTGGAATTTCTTCCTTGGCTTGCCATCCACGAAAACCCACTTGGCATTGCTCTCCTTATTTCCCATGTCCGGGATTGGAGTGCGGAGTTTCATTATCATTTGGCCATATCTCATTTTGGACAGATGGCCACCAACTTCCACCTTTCCGCTCAGCGTGAGGAGACATCATTTTCTCGGTGCAAACATTTCAGCTGTAGCTTGTAAGGTGTGATAATTCCGACAGAATCCTTTATGCTCACCAACTTAGTGACTCGTTGAAGATGCTCATATAATTGCAAAGCAAATTATGCTCCATGAATTTTCTGATATGAAACAGTTCCACCTCTATGAGATCCACTTCCATGAGTTGCATCGTAAAACAAGTAAGGTCTCGATAGAGAATATTTGTAATAAATTTCCTCAGGTCTCCTGGTAACACTCTCACTATCACTTAATCGATTTTCATAAAAATATCTTGAAGGAAAATCCTAAATTTGAGGATGCATTCGATGCTGATGAGATAACATAGTTGGACGACTTACTTGCTCAAAAAGGATTCTACTATACTGCAACATGCCTGTGCATCGAATGCTCGGCCGCTTTGAGCGTAGAACTAAAATTCTCCTAGGAAAGTGCCGTGAGGAAGTAATTGGCTATACGCAACAGGTACAGGGTAGAGAAGTAAACTTATCTCAAAAAATGAGTGGCCTCCAGAGAGAGTTGATTGCGACAGCTGCCGCAGGGTGATCCCAAGGAACTGTTGGTGTTGATCCTGATGTTCTGGTTGCATGCGACCACAGTCGTGATCAGTTGTTGTAAAATCTTGCCGCTGTAGTAGAAGAACGAGATAAAGTTTTAGTTGAGTTGTCTCGCCATTTCACTTTGGAAAGTCGCTTCCATGGAAGAAGCTCGACCGAATCTTGAGGTAGCTATTGTCTTCGTCGAGTCATTAAAACTGAGTTGGATGACTTGCTTGCTGGAAGTGCTAAAAAAGGCTTCTACTATACTGCAACATGCCTGTGCATCGAATGCTCAGCTGCTTTGAACGTTAGAACTGAAATTCTCCTAGGAAAGTGCCGTGAGGAAGTAATTGGCTATACGCAGCAGCTACAGGGTAGAGAAGTAAACTTATCTCAGAAAATGAGTGGCCTCCAGAGAGAGTTGATTGCGATAGCTGCCGCAGGGTGATCCCAAGGAACCGTTGGTGTTGATCCTGATGTTCTGGTTGCATGCGACCAATGTCATGATTTGATAGTAATAAGGCCCTATTTTCCATTTTTTTCATGTGCGTAAAATTGGATAACATTTTTGGCAACCTCTCAAGGGATGATTGCCCTGCTAAGCATGATTCCAAGTAGCCTTAAGTCATCCATTGGGCATGGAGTCTATGTTGGAATCCTGAAAGTAGTATGATTTTCTTTGACACATCTCGAAATCTCTTTGAACATTGCTGATATCCTAGACTTCCCTAGAATGCTAAGCATGAAGTATACTGAATCTATTGAATGCTTGACATCCATGGAGCACTGCAAAATTTTGAATGAAGTAAATTTTGAACTGTTATGGAAACCTTGAACCTTCTTCTCCTTGACACCTTCCAATGATGAAACAATGTGCAAAACAACACAAAACACGACAACAAGGAAAGCAAAACAACAACACACAACAATGTGCATAAGCACTTGGAGGAAAACACCTAATTTAACTGTACAAGGGGTGGAACGCTTCTCAAAAACAAGCTTTGAGATGTATCCCATTCACATGAATGGGCAGTTCTTCTCCATTGAGCCTAGATAGACGAAATGAATTTTCCTCTTTGCAACTTGTGATGATGTATGGGCCCACTCCAGAGAGCGTCAAACTTGGCATGCCTGCCTGGTTTGGCCCTATCTTCATCCCATTTGAGAACTAAATCTCCCTCTTGAAAACACCTGTTGGATGCCTTCTTATCAAAATATTTCTTAACTTGAGCTGATGCTGCTCCAAAGTTTTCATAGCCTTGTCTCGTACTTCCTCTAACTCCATGAGTTCAGCAAACCTTACTGTCAGAGGATCACTCTCTATAACTTCAAGTTGATGAGCTAACTCCAAAGAAGGTAACTCCAATGAGAGTGGGAGTTTTTCCTCTCTTCCATATACAAGAATGAAAGGAGAATTTCCGATGGCCCTTTTAGGTGTGATCCGATCTGCCCATAAGGTAGTCTTAAGCTGTGTATGCCAAGTCCTCTTGTTAGTCTCCATTGTGTGCTTAATAATCCTTATGAGGTTTTTGTTGCTAGACTCAGCCAATCCGTTTCCTTGAGGATAGTAATTGGATGAAGTTTTGAGGTATACCCCATTTTTAACAGCCCATTCACTCAATTTCATACCAAGAAAAGCCAGCGCATTGTCTGAAATGACTGTAAACGGAACACCGAACCTCGTCATTATACCCTCCAAAAAATCTAGAACTGCCTTTTCATTGCTCTCTTTTAATGCTACTGCCTCTGTCCATCGAGTAAAATAGTCTGTTGCGGTAAGGACCCACTTATGTCCATCACTGGATGGAGGATTAATCATTCCAATGAAGTCCAACCCCCATTGAACAAAGGGTTGATCCACTTGAATTGGATGCAATGGAAGAGCTGCCAGCTTCTGCTTACCTGTGAAAAAGGCACATTCTTTGCATTTCCTTACCATAAAGATGGGCATCCTTGAATAAATCCAGCCAATAGTAGCTGGCTCGCATGATCTTGGTAGCTGTTGTTCGTGCGGAATAATGTCCTCCAGATAGGCCATTATGAAATTCTTCTAGTATCTTACTTACCTGTTCTGGTCCTACGCACCGAAGGAGAACGCCATTCAAATCTTTTCGAAAGAGAATGTTATCTACCAAAACATATGGGATAGATTGAAGACGGAAAGTTCATCTTTGGTTTTTATCCATGTTTGTCGGGTATGCTCCTGAGAAGATGAAATTCTTCATTTTGGATAACCAATCAGCTTGATCAACATCCTCATCAGTATTTAGGAGTGTCACGTCCTCATTACTTTTTGATTCCATGTCTGTTGCAAGTTGCTGACATAAACCCTTACCTCTGACAAGTTTAGTGACTTTGATGTGCACGTCATACTCCATTACCTTCGTGATCCATCCAGCACGCTTTTCATTCATTTCTTTGTTCAGCAAAAACTCCTTGACACCTGGATGAGACACCATCAGATGAATCTTGTTGTTGGACAACATGTGCTTGAATTTCTTCAAAGCTCGAATAACCGAAAAGAATTGATTTTCAATGAATGAGTATTTGAACTCGTAGTCTTTGAGGGATTGACTGAAGAAAGTGATTGGTTGCTCCATCAGGTTGTTGTTTTGTTGGGTGAGGATCCCTGAAATGCTCTCTTGACCTGCAAAAGCATAAAGGATAAAATCTTTGTCAAACCTGGGGTTCACAAGCGTGGGAGCTTGAGAAATGGCTGTTTTGATGGCTTCAAAGCTTTCTCATCCTTCCTTTGTCCATGAGAATGGCATGTTTTTCTTTAGCATGGCTGTCAGTGGTTTAGCCAATGTCACGAATTGAGGGATGAATCTCCGCACGAAATTTATGGTTCCCAGAAAACTCTGGAGGCCCTTCTTGTGACTTGGGAGAGATAAGGACATAATTGAATGAATCCTAGATGGATCGATTGATAATCCTTCTCGCTGAAACCACATGCCCCAACAATTTTCCCTCATGCACTGTGAAAATACATTTCTTAGGGTTAAGTGAAACCCCAAATTCCCTACACCTTTGGAAAACTTTCCTTAGATGCGTGATGTGATCTTCTGCATGCTTAGAGTATACAGTTATATCATCAAGGTAAACCAAAATAATATCGTTGATTAGTCCCTTAAATGCCATGTCCATGGCTCTTTGGAAAGTAGCCCCGGCATTGGACAATCCGAATGGCATTTTATTGTAGGCATACGTGCCCCACTTGGTAGTGAAAGCCGTTTTGAATTGGTCAGATTCTTGGACTAGGATTTGATTGTAACCTGAATATCCATCGAGCAAAGAAAATATTTGAGCTCTTGCCACCGTTTGAAGGATCTTCTCCATCGATGGAAGAGGATAATGGTCTTTTAATGATGCACGATTCAAATCCCTGAAATCTACACATAACCAGATCTCTCCATTCTTCTTCCTCACGGGCACCAAATTGGCTACCCATGAGGAATGTTTGATGGGAAAAATTATACAGGCCTCGATGAGCTTGGTTAGCTCCTTTCTCATTAGTGGCTCAATTTTGGGATTAATTGGTCTCTATTTCTGATGAACTGGCTTAGCATTAGGATCCAGTTCGATGGTATGTTGTGCTAGACCTGGATCAAAACCACACAGATCTTTATAGCTCCATGCAAATATGTCATGATACTCTTGAAAAAGTTTGATGAAAGCTTCTTTCTCTTCAGAAGTACACACTTTTCCGATCTTAAGAAATTTTTCATTTGATACTTCAACTTCCTCAAAATATTCTTCTCTGACCACCATGTTAGGGCTTTGTCTTGTGGCTTGGTCATCTGAATTGAAAATGGATTCCAAAGTGACTAAACCTTTTGGTAACTTTTTGCTTTTTCAATTAAATAATTTTCTCACCATATGACTCCTGCAACTTATCTTGATTCTTTGTAGCAAACTCCGCCTCTTCTTGTAGGAAGAGGACAATTTGTTTGTCACTATCAAACACTTGCCAACTACTCACATTATCAGGGACTACTGGTCGAACCACCATTTTAACAAATTGCTGCCCTTCTTTCATGATATCAACTGGTATGTTGTATTGTGAACCAATTGTAGCAAGCCTATCTGCATCTTGATTTTGATCTCTAGGGATTGCATGGATTCCCAAAAGCTTCAAAATCTTCAATCAGGTCCCAGACTTAGTTCTTATATGATCTTAAAAGATCATTTTTGGATGCACTACGTGCCAAAACTTGATGAACAACTAACTCACTATCTCCAAAAATAGTCAGGGCCTTGATTCCCTTCCTTTGGGCTAGCTGAATTCCTTGCACAAGAGCCTCGTATTCAGCAACATTGTTAGTGCAACTGAACTGCAACCGGAAAGATGAGAAGTACTTATCTCCCTCTGGAGAAATTAACATAACACCAGCACCGGATCCATTCTTACTTCTTGAGCCATCGAAGAACAATTGCCACAATCCTTTAGAATCACTTGGTGTTTTGACAAGTTGTGGTATGATCGTATCTTCTTCATGGATACAGTAAGTACCTAATCCTGTTTCTTCCAAGACCAGCAAACCAGCTTCTTCTTCTACTAATACATCAGCGTAGGGATCATACTGATGATCTCTACTTACTTCATCCAGCAAAGTATCAGGGACTTCTTTAACAAGGGTGGTTGGTTCATGATCGGCATCTTCCTCTTCTGGATCACCGATGGTGTAATTTCCATTTATGGGACTAGCAGTGTAGGGTTCTACATGATTATGGCAGATTGGTTCTGCCCTTATAGTTACTTTGGTTCTGTATCGAGTCCTGAGAATCATATGCGACCAATCGGCTGATAGGTAACCACCCATCTTGGCAGTGAAATCCCGTGATAGGCAGATGGCAAAGAGGGGAGGGAGATCAATGACCGATATATCTTGGGTGAATGACAAACTTGGGCATGCATGAATGGTAAGTTGAAGTCCTTTGATAACCCCAACAGTCTTAACAGCTGTGCCATCCAGCTGAACAACCCCTCTTGCAACTGGCGCATATTGTATGCCTAGTACATCTGCAATTTGTTTCGGCATGACAGAGCTACTGGCACCAGAATCGATCATGCAATTATGTACCAGGTGGTCACCAATGATCAGGGAAATGTAGAATGGCGGTGGTTTGTTTGCCGTAGGAATGATTTTCCCTTCCGGTTGACACAAATTTGTAGCATTTGTCACTCCATGGCTTGGTGATCCGCTGGTTGTACTAAAACTGTTCAGAGCTTCTCGCAATAGGTTTCTTTGGGAAGGGATCGAGAGTGCGTCCCACATGGTAACGCTCAGATTGGTTTTCTTCATTTGTTCTACTATGCTAAAGGGAATCGCTCCAACTTTGATGACACTTTTTTGGGCATTGGGGTCCTCCTTTGGAAAATGTTTGTTGGGTACCGTGATGCCTGGAGAACCATCTTTCCCTGCGGTGTGGCTAGCCGGTGTTTCTGGTGATTTCTTTCCCGCATTTTTATCAACTGCCATTTGTAACCCAGGTTGAGAAGTGGATGCCGAGATCAGCTTCGGGAGGTTGAGGCTCCATTGCTCTTTTCTTGGAACGAGTGTTTGCTGCCACTGATGAAGAATCTATATTCAATCCGCAAAAATCTTCTTCTTGCCAGTTTAGCAAAGCGGATTCTTCAGGTGCCTGTGGTTGATCTGCTGCTTCTTATGTAGATGAATTGTTTGTTAACTCTGAAGGGGTAGATACACTTTGAACCATAAGGGCCTAGCTAAGAACCCCATTGGGACAAAGATTTTGATTGTGAGGTTGAGAGCAAGGATAACACCATTCGTAGTCTTGAACTAGATTATTTTGAACAGGTACTATAGCTCTAGATGAGCTAGCTGCAAGAGGGTTCTGAAAGTTCAAGGGCCTGACATTTGCAACTTGACTTGTAGTTTGATTTCGAGGCTGATTGTTCCCTTGAAAAGGAGAACGGTTAGCTTGATACTGCTGATTTTGTGGCTGATACGGACGATTGTATTGAAATTGTTGCCTTTTGAGTGCAACGAGCTCATTTCCAAAATTTTGCAGTAGCGACTTGACTTCAAATAGGTCATTTGAAGAGGCAGGGGAAGATTGAGATGGTTTCTTGGAGTCTACTGGAATAGGAGCAATGATAGGATGATGATTCGTAAGATCTGGAGAAAAGGGCATTGGTGGTCGTGGAGCTATCTTTCCAGCCTGAATCAAAGAATTCTCTGCACTTATGGCAACTTCGTAAGCATCAGGAAGTGTAGTCCCTCCCATGGACTGGATCA
This sequence comes from Taxus chinensis, assembly GCA_019776745.2. Classification (NCBI taxonomy): domain Eukaryota; kingdom Viridiplantae; phylum Streptophyta; class Pinopsida; order Cupressales; family Taxaceae; genus Taxus; species Taxus chinensis. The sequence continues at coordinate 750,866,212 of CM034152.1, forward strand.
TAACTGCTACATCACTATTTAAGGCTCACAAATAGTACAAGAATGCATTATGTGCAGAAGGCTTTACGAGCGCCGGAATCCTATTCCAAGTCCTATGGAATCGGAAGTTGAAATCACTCATGTATTCTTGGGAAGCTCTCTTTATGGTAGTAAGTTGTTCCAAAAGTGATAGGTGATCACTTTTGTCTTCGAATTGTTTACATAGATTTTCTCCCAACTCGTCCCAAGTGGTTATAGTGCCAACACCTAACTCGCGAAACCATTGAAGTGTTTTTCCCTTGAAAAGAGGTAGCAAGAAGTCTAACTGCAACGTTGTCTTCGGTGATATTATGTACTGCACAGATGCTGGCTACATCAAAGATATGCTCCACTGGAGTAACGTGAGTTTCCCCCGTGTAGAAGGGTAAACTTTTGAGTGCTGCAACAGGTATCGGGTCACGTTGAGCCAACATAAGAGGACTGCTTGCATTGAAAGGGGGAAAAACTTGGTTCCTCGCCATAGCAACGAAAGGTTGATTGTTCCTGGGTGGAGGAAACCTTCCGTAAGGAGGAGTTGAATGACCCCTACTAGGTAAATCTGCAACTGGGGATGTGGAAATGCCTCTTCTGCTTCTCTTTGGAGGAGATAAGGAAAGTTCGATATGCTGATACTTTCCTTTCTTTGAAGAAGCTCTTGTCTGAATTCTTCACATAAGTTACTGCACTGAGATTTGGAATCCAGAGATATAGAGTCGCCAGGTACTTTGACTTGTGTAAGTGAGAAGAGAAGTACCAACTCTGTCCCACCAGGCGTGCCAAAAACTGTTGTGTGTGGTCACACGGTGGCTTAAGATTTCCTATTTGATAATGAGACACCTCTGAAAGATGGAACTCTAACTTCTGTGATCTCCCACCGGGCGTGCCAATAACTGTTGTCGCCAAATCACTGCACCCTCCGAATGGCCAGGATGTGAATAGGACATTCGGTGTGATTGGGACACATGGGATCACCTCTCAAGCTGTGGGACTTGGGCTCGAGGTGAACCTCTGGAGAAGGCCGGCTTCCTCTTCCTAAACTAAGTGTTGTACTACTCCTAGTGTAACAAAAATGATTATCTAGTCCTATGCTAACATTTTCATGGGGTTTTAGGGAAAGAGATTTACAGAAATGAAACTATACTAGGGATGGTGATGCACCAAATAAAGGGTGTCTTCAGACTCAGGAAGGGTTAATTTGAAGAGGGTGTGTGCACCACAGGTCAACTTCACCTACTGCAACTTAGAGAGGGTACAGGATACCACAAACTAAGAGACACGCGTTCCCTTTGTTAAACTTTATCAGACCGAGAAATATACTAGTTTCCCAGTGAAGAAGGATGAACTCAAGAAGGGTGAACAGACACCACAACTCAACTACATGCAATACTTCACCACTCGATAAGCACAAAACTCCAAGAACCTGCAATAGAACTTAAACTTGCACAATGTACCTACAAGTATGAGAAAGGCACAAAGAAGCACAGAAGGATGAAAGGACCGAGATTAGTCACAAAACACACACTTTTATTGCTTCAATAACATGCACAATGCATCATACATTTAGAAGAGGCAATAGTTGCCATTACAGTCTTGAAGAGGAGGCTTGAAAGTTCTCTCAACACACAAGAACAACTTGCAGAAGAGAGAGGATTCTTGAAAAGTATACACTTGCCTGAGATATCTAACTGTCCAACTTGTCTGAACTGTTGGAACCCTTTGAAATGAGCTTCCAACTTACATTTATAGAAGAATATGTGAGAAAGAAGAGGAAAGGTCATAATTACATTCCTAAATTGAAGGCCCATGATGTATTTATTACAGTTAGTTGAACCACCTGAGAAGGTTCCATCATGGGTCATTAATTGCCTGATGACCTAGTCTTCTCAATTAATTAAAAGAATATTTAAATAATAAATAATAAATATATTATTATTAAAATATTTAAATAAAAATATTAATTTAATTAACATAATGTTGGGACCCCCCCCGTTGACCTGTTTGACTTGAAGAGGAGGGGGGTCCATGTGGATAGAATCTGCACATAGCCAAACTCGGTGAGTTTCGAATCCTCTAACTCGGTGTTGCACTCGATTTTGAACCCCACACTAACTCTTTCCTTGCTTTGGTAATCAGGCTCTTTTGCATTGAGTCCTTCGAATGGTGAGCTATCAAACTCGATTCTTATCATTTTCCTCTGTTAACTCGAGGCCATTTATGCATTCCACGTTCAAACTTCATGAAACATCACCACGAGCTCCCTGCGAAGTCACCGAGCTCTTCATCCAGCAAACGATCTTACCTTTCCTAGGCTCAAACTCACTTGAATACCAAGCTTAACCCAATATTTCTAAAAAGAATGGTTTTACCACAATGCTCAGGATTCTTCCTCATCATATAACACTTGTAGTAAGAATGTTTTGGTTTTTCCATAATAAGCACAATTTGTACCTTCCAAACGATGAGAAAATGCCATTATCAATAAAGACCTAATGCTGCCATGATGATGACCCAGGCTCATGCCCATAACATGTCGATAGACACCCTTAAGACTGATTCTTGGACAAAGAGACCTTCGGTATTTTGGCAGTGCACTTGCAAATCTAGGCTCCAACCAACAATTATGCCACTATTGGGGTCTTAGTATGGAATGGGTAGTTGTGAGCTACACAATATACTCATTTTTCCAGAAACTAAAAAGATCCTTTATGTTACAATCTGCAACACATAAAATAAGCCCTTCAAAAAAAAAAAAAATACGTTGAACAACTGGGGCAACCAAGAGGACCTTGGAAAAAATGTACAGGTAACAACCATATGAATTCTTCCTTAGTCGTGGATCAAAGCTAATAGAAATAAGCTAGATAAAATTAGCTTGAAACTGCAGTATAATCGTCCATTGTTAAAAAAAAACAAGTTTCTCTGAACCTGGTAAAAGAATACTTTTATTGTCTGATTGGACGTACATAATGGAAGGGTATAAATATTTCCTACTACCCCATAGAGTTTCTCAAAGAGACCATTTACAAGTGACAAGGATGTAGCATGCAAAACGGCCGACCAGGTATTTCAGAGTTGACCTTCACATTCAATTCATTTCTAGGAGAAAAATGCTGAGCAATATGAATCGTTTCATTCTGCACCGTTTTAAACCTTCATCTCCTGATTCAGGCAAATTTTATGAAGCCTTGAATAGTGTGACTCCAATCCATTGTACACGGCAGTGAATATTTGTTTTCCTGCTATTCAATCCGAGCTGTCATGCATTCGATACTGAACAGATAACAACACAGTTGGACAACCTGCTTGCTGGAAGCACTCAAAAGAAAGGCCTCTACTGTACTGCAACATGCCTGCTGCCTGTGCGTGGGAGTTTGTCTCGTAACCACTGAATGCTCAGAATTATACAGAGGATGAGGAGAAGGTCGTGGCAGCTATTAAAGCTGATTGAAAGTCTGAACAGTTCAGTGGAATCCTAACAAGGGCGGATCTGTATGAAAGGAGACACTTTCTTCGTATGATCTATGGAAACCAATCCACAGTCCATGCAACATGCATCCTTTCCATCTGGAAGAGTTATTCAGCATTGCTTTCCCGTCAAACTCTTCGCATATGAGCCACGAGATGAGATTAACATATCGCCTTGGTTGGGTCTGCCTGTAGCCTCCACTGAAATTGGTATCACGTCACATTTTTTAACCCAACCTGCTCCGATTCACAACTGTCCTATTAATCCTCCCAGTGACTTGCACAAAGACTCAGACCACTCCAAGCTGCGCGGATTCTGTTTACATGGCCCATGCGGAAGTCTCATGATGGATTGCCATCGTCAATTTCTCCACGCTTGGCAATTTGATCAGATTTTTCCAACTCGCGGAAGTCTGATCATCGGGTTTTCCATCCCAAAATTTCCACTTGGCGGTGCTTGCCCGAATCTCCCCCGCGTGGAATTTCTTCTTTGGCTTGCCATCCACGAAAACCCACTTGGCATTGCTTGCCTTATTTCCCACATCCGGGATTTCTTCTTTGGCTTGCCATCCACGAAAACCCACTTGGCATTGCTTGCCTTATTTCCCACGTCTGGGATTTCTTCTTTGGCTTGCCATCACACGAAAACCCACTTGGCATTCCAGCTCCGAATCCCCTCATAACAGCTTGGCCAAATTAATCCACGGGCCTCGGCCTCAGCTTCACCATCGCAACCTTGGAAAGATAGTAAAATATATTCCCCATGTGTTGGGATTACCTACTCGGTCTGCCATGATCGTGCTCCCGATCCTGCCAAAGTTTTCCTTCATCAGATTTGAGGATAACCATTAAACTCTCAGTGCAAACATTCAGCTGTAGCTTGTAAGGTGTGATAATTTCAACATAAACCCTTTATGCCTGCCCAACCTAGTGACTCATTGAAGATGCTCATATAATTGCAAAGCAATATTGTGCCTCATGAATATTCTGATATAAAACAGTTCCACCTCTATGAGATTCGCTTCCATGAGTTGCATCGTAAAACAAGTAAGGTCTCAATAGAGAATCTTTGTAATAAATTTCATCAAGTCTCTCGGTAACACTCTTACTGTCACTTAATCGATTTTCATAAAAATATCTTGAAGGAAAATCCCGAATTTGAGGATGCATTCGATGCTGAACAGATAAAAACATAGTTGGACGACTTGCTTGCTGGAAGTGCTAAAAAAGGCTTCTACTATACTGCAACATGCTTGTGCATCGAATGCTCGGCCGCTTTGAACGTAGAACTGAAATTCTCCTAGGAAAGTGCCGTGAGGAAGTAATTGGCTATACGCAGCAGCTACAGGGCAGAGAAGTAAACTTATCTCAGAAAATGAGTGGCCTCCAGAGAGAGTTGATTGCGACAGCTTCCGCAGGGCGATCCCAAGGAACCGTTGGTGTTGATACTGATGTTCTGGTTGCATGCGACCACAGTCATGATCAATTGTAAAATCTTGCCACTGTAGTAGAAGAATGAGATAAAGTTTTAGTTGAGTTGTCTCGCCTTTTAATTTTGGAAATTCTCTTCCATGGAAGAAGCTCGACCAAATCTTGAGCCAACTATTGTCTCTGTCGAGTCATTAAAACTGAATTCATATTCCAACAAGGAAGCATCAATCTCTTCATGTTGAATTAAACTAGGTCGAACTCATCATTTCTCTGCCTCAATGAGCCAACCATCGAAACATCTTCTGCTCCTATCGAGACTCTTTTATGACAAGCCAAACTCGATTACTGAACTTACATTTCCTACTCATGAACTCATGTAAGGCTTGTGATCTGAGTTATGACCGAGTTAGGACAAGGCACGAACTCCTCTAATGACTCGTATCTTTATTCCTGATTTGACACTGTTTTAGCTCACCCAAGTGAGATAAGCTTATCGAACTCCTTGATGGCTCGCATACCAAAAAAAAAGACACTGTTGACCAGAAGTGGGTCCCTAGGACCAATGTCGTGATTTGATTGTAATAAGGTCCTGTTTTCCAATTTTTCCATGTGCGTAAAATTGGATAACAGGAACTCAGTCCCAAAGTTGTGTATGGGAACAATATATGGAAGAGTTGAAGAAAAGTATGTGCCTTGACAAATTGAGATAGGTCAAGAAAGAGATAAGTTTGAAGTTATTAGCCCTGAAGTCATGATTCTTGGCATAGAAATGAGGTATGTATATCTTCCAAGGACTGCTACAATACACTCATAGGTTGAAAAAGGTCAAAAATAGGGTATAATGAAGGAAAACAAGTTTGTGAGCCCAAATAGTAGATTTGTGTGATGTTTTCACTCAAGAAGAAGGAAATATAATGTTTTTATCCTTATTTTATAATTTTTGGCATGTGTAAGTTCATGTATTCTTTTGCTCAGGGGGAGTTAAGTGATTTCTAGGTGAGAAATGAAGTCAAAAACATAGTTTAGAGAAGAAAAACAAGTTTGTAAGCCAAATTTGATGATTTTTGTTGATGTTTATAACCAAGAGGTTGTATATGAATTTGAGAATGATGAATATCATGAAATTACATGTATGCTTTGTCATTAATGTAAAAAGGGGGAGAAGATTAGGTGGTTTTCCATTAATGACAAAGGGGGAGATTGTTGGCATGTTGAGTTCTAGGTCTTGTCATTGATGTAAAATATCATTAATGACAAAAGGATGATGGAGATATGTTATAACATGCTAGGTATGTTGATGAAATGGAGTATCAGGTGGTTTCATGATGACATGAGGTGATTCAATGAGATTGGCTTGGTCTAGCAAGCCTAGTCAGGTGACCTAGCTTGTCTGGTGATGGTGCATGATGGTTTGAGTTTCATGATGACTTGAGGAGAATGGTAGCATGTTTGGAGAGTTATTAGGTACTCACCTGAGCTTCAGGGTGCATGTACAGGTTAAAGACCTAGTTTTAGGTGCTCATCTAGACCCAGGTCTAGGTGCTTGGAGGCATGAGGATGAGTTATAGAGTCATGTGAGTTCATGGATTGCATATAGGTGAGTTATTAATGATATTATTAAGGATTGTTATGACCTTTTGGACAACTTTCATGATGAGTTACAGTGTTGGTTTCAGTTGACCCTAGCCTAAATAAACCATGCAAAACCCCAAGGGATAGTCATGATAAATGAGATGGGATGAGAATATGGAGACCTATTTTAGCTATGTTGATGATTGGAGATGATGCAGATGGGTATCCTAGAGGTGTGAGAAAAATTTAGATTCAATCTAAATAATATTCTACAAGATTGTGTTGTTTTTATTGAAACAGGGTCAAGTAGAAGGCGATTTCTAGTTCAGAATTGCACCTTCTGATGCTTACCCTAAATTGTGTGTTTTAGCACGGGACCCTATGGCTTTTAGGGGAGGATTTTAAAATTAATTAATAAGCTTCCATAAAAAAGAATGAAGGTCATTTAATCATCAGGTTTTTATGAACGAATGTTAAGAAGGTAAACAAATGTTATTGTGTACTTGAAACCCTAAATCAAAAGCAGGTAGGATAGATTTTATTCCTAAGTGCATAAAATTGATTTATAGTGCCTATTATGATTATTTTATAAAGTAGAGGACTCCTCCAGCTTTCCAGAAAGGTATGATAGAGAACGTGGTGATGAGTGGACCCAATTTGAAAATCAAAGTTTATGAAGAAGTCTAGTTTGAGGACAAGGTTGTCCATAGGAGTTGTAAAATAAATTGATATTGTTTTTAGCGTGGGAGTTTTTCTTGATGTTCCATTATGATTTCATATCATGGTGATAAACTATAAATGGCAAAGTGTTCCCTATTTGTGAAGACTAGTTATAAGTCAGTTTTGGAGCAGTTTCAGGCAGTTTTCAAAGATGGACTTGGCTTGAGGCCTTCCATTTGAAGTTGGAAGGAGATTTGATATGTTTTGAAAAGAAGATTCAGAGAGCTATTTATAATGGTATATGGTTTGTCTCATCATTATGATGAGATTTGACGGGATCATACGAAGCTCAGTTTACAGAGGAAGAAGATTTGTTTGGTTTCTCAGGACAAAATTGTTTTTGCTGAAAGATTGAGGTAGATTCTGGATGAGATGAATGAGTTGATGCTTTCTATTGGTTAGAGAGTGAAGATGAATGAATTTTTTTAACTACTGAAGGACCTTTTCAGGTCATTGGAAGTTTTAACAAGGTTGCAAATCTAGTCGACTTTGTAAAATTGCTTTCTGGGCAACTTGATTTAGTGAAGAGGAAAGTAGGTGTGGTTTGCACATATGAATGTTTCATGATATCTAATATGTATGGATGTGATTTACATGTCTCGTTGATAATCTCCAATGAGTGGCTATATGCCATATTTTAGTTGTTCATGAATGGTATTGAGACCTAAAGGTCAAGACAGGGTGCTGGAAATAACTATTTTGAGAAGGATACAAGCCTTCTTTAGTTGGTTATGAATAAATTTGATTGGTGCGAAGCTAATTAACAACCATGGTGTGATATTGTTATGGCGTAATTACATACATATGATTAATTTTTGAGCTTGACAAATCATGTTTTTGGCATTTTGTGGTTTTAGCTCATCTAGGTGATGGGGTTTTGAGCTAGTTTTGTGCATGTTTAGTGTGCATGTTGGGCGTGGCCGACCTATATGGGTCCAATGTGAATGTTTTAATGAATTTATTGAGATGTTTTTTTTCAAGCTGTTATTGGTCAAAATTAACTAAATGAGTGAGGACCTGACTTCCATTGTGCTTTTGAGATGAGAAGGGTATAAAGTAGTGAAGTTAGAGTTCCAATTTGAACTAGTTCTACTTGAGATGGAAAACGTGCGACCCATGTGCGTGTTTTTTATAGGTATGAAGGCATCTATTGAGAGTTGAGAGAAGTGTGTGGAAGGTTCGAAGAATGTTAGAGAGTGTGTGTGCAAGTGATTGAAGCCATAAAGAATTACATGAAAGAAGAAGATACATAGTGAATTGAAGAAGTGAATAATGGTTTGAACATAAGGGTTTGAAGGAGTTTTGTGTTGAATCTTGTGGTCACCATCAATTGAGTAGTTGCAACATATTTTTAGTGATCTTATTATCAAAGTCTTGTGTGATGATTCATATTCATGTAAGTCTCTTATTGCGAGTCATCTCAATAACGGTTTAGGGAGTTGGTGTTTCTTGTGGGATTGGTGCCTTACTAACAAAAATATTTTGTGATGTGTAATATTCACTTTGAGTCTTTGTTGTGGGTAGTATCAACAAAGTTTTCAGTGGGTTTTCCTCCATTGTGAGGTCTTTTCCACTTATATCTTGTGTTCTTGTGTATTCCTTGTTTATGCTATGGTGTATGATTGTTGCTTACTGTTATGATCACATTAATGCATAGATGAATGTTAATGGTGTATGAAAGATAACTTGAAATTGTATAAAGTTTTTGAAGGACTAATTCAACCCCTCTCAGTCCATTGTGCTTCCAATGCATCATGATTCTTATGAAAAATCTCACAAGTTGTTAATAATGTGCACATGTTCTTGTGTAGAAAACTATATTTTGAATGTCCTTCCACCTCAAAATCAGTGCACCAATGTCCACTACATGTCTTGTGTGTTGAATTGGTAGATAATTTATTCAGATGAGTGGCCATTGCTATTATTTGAGCTTTGAGAAATGGGCTCACCCTTGTGTCAACACTTCCAACTGCTTCAGCACACAACACTACTTCCAAGGCTTCACGCGGATCAATGAATGCATTATGTGATATTTCTTTCTAAAAAGGTGTTAAAAAGCCTCCTACAAACCACTAAGCATACCGTATGTGATGGATATCATAGGAAATTTTGGAAAATAAGGTCTTGAAATGCATGTCATATTCTCTAATACTTTCATACAAACCCTGCTTAATGTCCTTTAGCGTGCTAATTCCTTGCTACTCAAACTATGATATGTGGAATTCAATTAAAAGGTTGTGCACAAAACATCATAATCCACACGGGTCATACTTTCTATACTAGTTGTGCACACGACCTTAAAGCATGGTTACAAATTGACTAGCTTTAAGATCTGGAGCCATTATTCCTTTAGCTCTCTATAATAACTCACACTTATACATATATTTTGTTGCATCTTACATACCTATATATTCTAGAAGATGAAGGGAGATTTCAAAGAAGATATGAGGGGTTTGCTGCTGAGGTTATTATGATGGATGTTGTGGTCCTTATACTGGAGTGGGGCTAGATCATGAACCTGAACCTCCACTAGGATTTCCTCTGTACGGAGGAGGTCCTAAACTTCCAGAGCCTCCCTCTGTGACCTGTGGACTTGCAGAAGAACTACCTTACATCCTTGTGGTAGTGCTAAACTGTACACCAACTTTCTATCCTAGAACTCCACCAATAGTGTTTCCTCCAAGTGGTAGCATGTGACTGCTTTGTCTTGATGGTGTGCCTACCAAATTGGTTCCAAACAAAATCTGAACAAACATTGGCATCTGTTGTGCTACTATATGCATTGCCTTAATCTGTTGTGCCTCATGAGCTTATACCAATACATGCCTACATGTATATCTTACCTAATGTGGTGATACTTGGTTACCTTCCTACTCACCTTCACTATGATGATCTTCTACAAAAAATTTTGGGTTCCGAACACCATGTGCAAGGGCTAGGTGGCTAGGTTGGGTTAGATGCGTGCCATTGGTTCTCATTCTCTCCTCATTTTATGTTGAAGGGGTCCTTCTACTGCACTTTCCCAAAACTAGGAGGACATGATCATACAGTCCCTCACCTTCCATAGGGTTCTCATCACTATCGCTGTTGATCAGAGAATACTTGTTAGAGATCACACAAGAAGTCTGCACTGGAGAGAAGGCCAGAATCAAGGGCGCGGAGGGACAAGAAGAACCCGCAAGTGGAGGACAAGTTCAACATTTAGCATGAAGACCTATTTTTATAAGATGGTGTGCATAACACACCAACGATACATAGACGTGTGCACCACACATTGTCTATCTTTAGAGGATTGGATCGAAGTGTTTTGCATGGAGACGAGCTAAGAACAGGATTATCACTTCAGTTAACTGTAAGAGGTATATAGATAAAACACTTGCATGTGTGGCTATGCCTGTAAATGGCGCGTGGCTATTAATAGCATGCAGCTTATTTCTGGAATAGATAAGCGGTGAAGGGAAAGTCCCCACCTTATATATATGATGTGAAGCACATAGTAGAATACACACAGAGAGAGATGGATGTATGAAGGTATAGAGGTATGCACATATGACTAAATTACTGTATCAGATCCATGCACGCATTGGTAGATATTGACATTACTGTAAGGAGCTTCTGTGTTTATTAATAGATGGAAGATATTGGCTGAATCTAAGTGTCATTACTGTGCGTAACTGAGCAGTGCATGTTATTAATTCAATCATGATTACGGTTTAAGCTTGTTCTTTCATAGATCTGAATGTAGCATGCATTGTAGAATGGGGGATTAGTTATGGATATATATGTTTCTTCCTTCATCATGCTAAGATCCTGCTACAATAACCCTAAAGAGGGACCTGGTACCTTTGTGCGCTTCGGGTGAGCGCTTAGTCTAGGTGGAGTGATGTGCCAATGCATCTAGGGTGTTATCTGGTAAATTCTAGGCTGCATCATTGGTTATGTTGCTGGGACCTATTTTTTAGGATGGTTCACGATGAATATGTATCAGTTAACTCTAGCAAGTATTGAGGAATGGATACACGATCTGGAGGAAGAATATGCACAGTGGTTCAACAGTGGATTCGAGTTTAATGCATGCACTTTGGTAGAACAAAATCTATATGACAGCCTATACGAGAACTTTTTCACTATCTTTCCAGTAGAACTATACGAGTGGCTTACTACTTATGCATCTTAGCAAAATTAGAGGTATCACGCACTTATCTGGACATAGGAAGAATTTCAGGCCCTTTATGATGTTGATTTGATTTGGACTCACGCTGTGGATACATGATTTCATGGTGTTCTAAACAATTATATTCTGGAATATTCAACTTTGACGTATTCTTTCCCAGAGGTAGCTGAATTCTAGTTTTTGTGGTATCCAAGAGGTGTATACCTGCAAGGTATTCCATTGGTGATCAAGATCTTGATGATAATTGTATGATGGAAAAGTGACAAGTGAGCATGGGAATCTATGAGTAACTCTTCCTCGCACCCGACCTCCTGAGGTCGTGCCAAGACAGCCAGTGGGGATAGTATATACGTGGGGCACAGACAAACTAGTTAGGCAATCTTATGTCTTCAACGCGCACTAATGGAATCTATGCAAATCTAATGCCAAGAGGGACCTCCTAACCTGAGCTAGCATGATAGACCGTTCAGACGAGGATGATTGCTCAAAGGACTCCAATCAATATTGAGCTCTGGCTTGATCCGATCTATAGGTTGTGGGATACGTGAAAGATAACCTGTGGGTGCTTCATAGATATTGTCCCGACACGGTCATGAAAAATGGATGATGGTGATGTAGTGGTGAATTCTATGGGTGATTCTCTTGTCTAGTCTAAAAATCCTTAGCCTAATTAGCTGCTATGTCTAGTGAGGATAGTTGTGCGATGATTATTGGTGGAAGTGGAGATGATCTGAACACTAATGTGTGCGTAAACCAACATCAACATCTGATTGACTTGTGGGCTTGTTGGGTTATGGGACCTTCTTGATCACAACTGTAGATTTGTGGTCATCGCGGGCCTCCTATGGTCATGTGCAGAATCAATCCCTAATCCCTAATATCCAATAGTCGTATGCATTTTCGGCCTCTATGTTTAGAACTAAAAGTTGCGTAAACTTCTCAGAGTGCCTTATAGGCGTTCTGGAAACTTGAATTCTTAAGCTAGTTTATATGTCAATGAGAATGTCTCCTATGTCTGGCTATGGGACCAAAGGATGACAACCAAACATTTGCTCTCTTTCAAGCCCTTCTACAGTCATGTGGATATCTATTTAGGGCAATCTGTAGTTTGGCTGGTTTGACCAAAATGTATGCGCTTTGTCATCTTCTATGTTTAATCCTCTTAACTGTGAGCTAATTTCTTGTAGCTTTGTTGTTGTTCGGAAGACCTGAATTTTGAGATTCTGGTCTATGTTAGTTATTTCTGCAATAAGATTGGGTTGAGGCACGATTGGCTCGAAAACGTATTCTCTGGGCTCTCTAGATCCCATGTAGATCCCATGATTGTCATACAAAAGAAACAATACAAATCTAACTAAAGCAAAGTAAACTAATTATGTAAAGTATATCGACAACATATACCTAAATTCTCTATTTTTGTATTTTTGACAGAATATTTAACAGAATTAAGATAACAACTATTTAATAGAATTGAAAGAGCAATTATTTAATATCTAGAAAATAACAACTAAGTTAATAACAAAATTTAAAACAAACAAAGTAGCCGAGTATAGCTACCTGCCTGTGCAGTTGTGAATCTATTCTGAATAACCAAATAACTGATCTAATCTATTTGAAAGACCCCCGATCTTACCTCAGAAGTGAGGAATGAATCATAGTTTCTCAGAAACTATCAATCCCCACAGCTTCCCCGGTAATATCGAAAGTGAGATTAACTGAAACGAAATGATTCACTACTCTATTTGATATGTTTTAACTAGAACTTTGATAGCTTGAACCTGGATTTTGTAGAACAGTGGCGAATCCGATTGTGTGTGGCTTTGTCCCCTCAGTGTGGTCTCCTCGTTCCTTCGTGCTCACGTGAATCCAGAAAAGCATGTAATGCTAGCATCAACAGAAGTAGGTATTGGAACAATGGCAGCTTTGGATGCAAACTGAATACAATGCGAGTAGGAGAGGGATAACACAAGAGAACAGAGCTTGGCTTATGCAATTCCTAGTGGGATTTATTGCGAGTCATGCAACACAAAACATCCAGAACCTGAAACTATCCTTTTTGACGAACAAAACTTGCAACTCTAATGGCTTCAGACTGAAAATGAAACTATCCTATCTCAATTGATTGTATGAAACAATAATAACACTAGAACAAGAAGATCATGTGGCTTCTAAACAGTGAAATAAGACTAACTATGCATACAACAAATGAAAACTATTGAATTCCTAAGCAAGAACTGAAAGACTAAACTACTGAAATGAGAGGATGAGAGGTAATTTTGAGGGGCCATTTGCTTGTAATCAAACCAGCTATTTATAGAATTCCCATTCACCCAAAGGTAACTCCAACTAGGACTCTTTTACTATAAACAATGGAGAAACACTATTCCAGGGAACCAAAATCATAAATACAAGCAAAAACAGATGAGAAAGCTGGTAAAAGTTGAAAATTTACGCGAGTCACGTTAAAAGAAGCGTGCTGGAAAATGCGTGAAGGACCGCCGCCCTGACCCTATAGTACAGGCGGTCATGCGACCGCGGTGGCGGTTTCGTCACTGAAGACCAAAATGCAAAGGAAAAGACGGGGGAAAGAGCAAAACAAAGCATGCAGAGGGTAAGCAGGGCATGCGGGATGTTAACGCACACTTGGAGAGCTTTTCCGGATCCCGAACACCTTGTGAGGAGACTTGTATCATCATTGGGGCATGTGTAACATCGTTCCAGTGGTACTGTACCCTACAATTTTGGGTACATACATATTGCCCCCTCGGAGAAGCATTTTAGCCATGAAGAGGTGCAAAACGGTGGGTCCGAGTATGGCGGTCCCGAAATGGGAAATTAGAAATTATACCTGACACATCCGTGTGTCGAAATGACGCCATCCAAAATTCTCGCTACCTGCAAAATGAAAAGAAGACTCAAGTGCAGATAGATAAAATAAGCGGAAAATAAATACTAAAATAATATGAAGTGAGGACTTACCATTTGTGCGGGGATAAGAACTTACCTCCGTCGGTGCTCCAAACCTGCGAAAAGGGGCATCCAAGACGAGTCAAAATGCTATATATATAAAAACGGGCCCATTTTCCTATTCATTTACGTGTTGATTTGATTGATTTTGAGCTCTGGGACCCACGGTGACGGTTTTTGATGAGAGTATAGTCAAAATGTTCGTGACGAGATAGTGATCATGCCTCCGTGAGCGGAACATCTACTAACGAGATCCTAGGTTAGTTCTTCTCGATTTACTGTTTTTATACCTAAAATGTAAAAATGATGAAATCTTCGCCATGGGGGGGTAATTTTTGAAATTTTTAGTTTTAAATGTGTCCTTAGGGGGGGACGCCTAATGGGTAGGCTCTCATTTTAGTGAAAATGGTCCTTTTTTTTGTGTTTTTGAGCATTTTTAGGGCACGTGACCCGTTTGAAAATGCGGGACACAACCGCCGCCCTGAGCAGGGCGGCGGTTACAGGACCGCCGCCCTTCAAAGCGGCGGTTATGGAACCACCGCCCTGCTCAGGGCGGTGGTCCTTTACAGAACACTAAAATAACCTTGTTTTGAACTTATTTTTGCATTTTTAGTATTCTCATATGTTCTAATGATTTTTCCCAATGTGATTTTGGTACTAACTTACTCTTTTTTTTGCATGTTTTTGTGTGTTTTGCAGAAGAAGGAAGAGTACATCAGATGGAGCCGTGAGAGAGAGTGTGATTGGCTTCCAGTAGTGTTGGATGCACTTTCTCAGGCTGAGCAGGATACTCTTCAGAGGGCCGACATATTACGTATATCATGGGTTCCTCATGTCGCACCTTCTAGTCACATACTGTGTGACCTGTTTTCGTATTGGGATGTTGATCAGAACACTTTCCGATTTCCAGGAGTCAGGGGTGAGTGGACTATCACCCTGGAGGATGTCTACCGTATCTTGGGAGTCCTGATCATTGGGAGATGACTTACACTTGAGACAGTGGGGTCGCGGGCTCAGATAGCTCAGTGGGCTACATATATGGGAGACATAGTTATCTCCACTGGTTCGAAGAAGGGGGTGAGGGTCTGTTCCATTCCTAGCTTGCCTATCCCCTTGATTCGTCAGGCCATTATGGGGATCCTTGCCTCGAGATTGATCGGGGATAAGGGAGGGGACACCTTACTCTATTGCTGGTCCCCTATTATTGCACAGATTGAGGCACATGGCCGGATTTATGCCTGGGGAGCCGATATACTTGGGACCACCTACCACGACCTATACAGGGTGGTCCACTTACAGGGATAGTCCTTGAGCCATCCAACCCTGGTTATGAGCTGGGTCTATGAGCACATCATCCCCTATGGGAGAGGCGTAGAGGTGGCGGATCCCGGAGCCGTGAGGGTAGCCAAATGGATAGAGATGTCGGTGCTTAGAGCACCCCACCAGCCAGTTACCTCCCTGACCACTGATGATATGGAGGCCACACCTTATCAGGCCATGGCAGGGTTGTGGGGCGAGGAGACCCTCACTTTGATTTCCTGCTCTACTACAGGGCAGCTTGTGGACAAGACGGGGAAGGTAGAGACACACCCTTTTGATCGAGTGCCTCAACAGTTTGGCCTTGCCTACGTTGGTATGCTTCCCCCAGTGGTGCCAGTGTTCAGATCAGTTCGGGAGGCTAGGGGAGGTCCTAGAGGCCGGGGTTGGACTGTTGTTACTCTTGGTGTCCCTATTGTAGCTAGGCAGGTGGTACGTGCCTGAGAGAGAGTCGGTGCTCCTCATGCACCTTTACTTTAGATCACCGCCGGTCCTGCCCATAGTAGAATGATGACCCTATTGATATAGACTCCGAGTCTGAGGAGTTCACAGGGGGAGAGACGGAGGAGGAGACCGAGGACATGGAGGTCAGTGAGTCGGGTGGAGAGGAGGATAATGATCCTCGAGTGGCATGACACTCAGGAGATCCTACAGGCCGAGAGGGCAGAGCAGAGCACGGAGAGGGTGACTCTAGTCTCAGAGGAGTTGCCCTCTCAGGACCTAGGCGGGGAGGATGAGTCCATAGTAGGATGCTATGTTGCCTTGGACACAGGAGGAGGACATCAGTTAGTGGCGGCATCTGTGGCAGGTGCTGATCCTAGGGATCCCTCTTGGAGGCCCGGATATCCGAGTGAGTTGTCACTCTTCTTTTAATATTTGTTCTTAGCTAGGATTTCCTTAGTTGCTATCTCTCCTTTTGTTCATTTTTGTTTTTATCTTTTGATTATTTCTAACTTGTCTTCTCATTTGCTTGCAGAGACTGTTGATGAGTGGCAAGACTTGATTCACTGGGTATGTACTGATACCCTGATGCTCCCCATAGAGAAGACTCGCGCCGAGTTGTCGGTGGATGTGGGGGAGCCTTCAACAGCTGGTAGGCATAGTGATGTCTTTTCCCCTGTCTGGCATGTGGCCAAGATGGTGACTTCCCTCCATACCGAGTTAGCTGGGTATAGGACTGTAGAGCGCCTGATGAGGAGCTGCTCTCATAGCGAGGCCACAGCTACTATTTCGGGACCATGAGCCTTCAGTGCACTCAGAGCGCCGGCGTAGCTGGAGTCCTAAACGTGGTCGTGCACCTTCGGAGGGATCTCATAGGGGTTGAGAGGCCACTTGGCTCCTTTTGTAGTGACTTTTGTTAGGTTGTTTATATGATCATTTTGTATTTTCTGGGCTCATTGAGCATTTTGACCATGCCTAGTGCATGATGGCATTGTACATAAAACTTGATTATATATATATATACACTTCTTCTTTTTTTTTGGACCAGACTCTTGGTGTCTAGGATTTTGTGATTCATTTCCACATGTATATTAGATGCTTATTAGAATTCTTGTTTTTATATGCTTTTCAGAATGTATGCAATGGAGAACAAATGATACAAATGCTTTCTTCCTTTTGTATTTCATGATGCTGATGTATGATAATGTAGACACAATGTGATCTTGAACTTTAGTTTCTATAAGCAATTTTCCGGCACTTCATATTTGTTTTGACAAAATGTGATGATAAATTGATATGATGAGCAGATGAACTTGCCCCACTCCTAACTCCACGTAACTAGTAAGATGCGAGGGCTCACCACCGAGAGCTAGAAAGGGCACAAGCTATGAGGAGTGTTGAAATGATAATGATGGGAGATAGACAAAGAGTTGGTGGAACCAAATTAAGATGCTACAAACCTACCCTTCTCAAGTGACTCCATAGTTTAGAATGCGAATTGCTTTGCAGTTTATCTAGACTTAGATCCATAGATGGCCACTTGGTTGACAAAATCTAGTTTTCAAGGTTTTGAACTCTCTTGGAATTTTGGACATCTGATTCATTTGTTTTTGACTCAAGATTTCAAAGGTTTATTTGAACTATTTGCTTATGACCTTCAACGTTACTGTTAAGAGGACCCCCTACACCTTGCCCCATGCTACTAGTAAGAAGCATGGGCTTATCACCATGGACAAGGTACAGGCGAGTAAGGGCATTCCCATCCTTTCCCAACCCTACGTCACTAGTAAGAGACACAAGTTCATCACCGAAGGTTGGTAGGGCAAGGAAATGTGTAAAAGTAAAATTTTCTGTTTGATCTACATTTGACTTATTTATTTGAGCAAAATGTCAGTATGTTCTTATTTCCAAAGAGATCTATATACGGGATAGATGTGACACCATGAAGCTTCTAGAACAGACCATAGGCAAGACACCTATCCTAGGAAGAAAAAAAAGTGGGAACAAGCATGCAGGCCTTGGTATGGCTACCATTAAGACTTTGTCATATCTAGCTTTAATTGATGACATGATTCAGAAACAGTTTGATGATGTTATGAAAAAGAAGAAGTATGATTTGAATGCTTCTGCCAATATCATCAGAAGTTTGTAATGAATTGCTTAAGAATAAGTCCCTTGATCACCAAATTTTACGAAATGAGTGAACAAAATGAACCTATCTAAATGAAGATGCAATGTAGATATAATTATACAAATAGTGCCGACGCTTCATGCGTAAAACCATTTAAGGTGTAAGGAATTGACAGTTTCGTTGAATTCCTCGCCTTCCAGTGTACATAAGAGATACGCACCATTTCCGTAGTCTTTCATGACTCGGTATGGGCCCAACCATTTGGGCCGGAATTTCCTTCCTTCACCGGTCTTCTTATCGATCCGGATGTCTAGTCTTAAAACTAGATCTCCTTCATATATTTCTCGTTCATAGACCTTTTTGTTATATTGCCGGCACATCCGGTCAGCATAGACTCTATGCCGCTATTCAGTGTTTAACCTGGCCTCATCTAGGATTTCTAGTTGGGAGAGGCGTGCCTCTCTATAAGCTTCCTCATCCAAAATCCCTTGTAGTGAGATGCGGAGACTGGGTATTTCAACCTCAAGTGGGAGAACTGCTTCTGCTCCGAATACCAATGAGAAAGGAGTTACTCCTGTTGGTGTTCTTATTGAGGTTCGGTGGGCCCACAAGGCTGGATATAACTTTAAATGCCAATCTCATTTGTTTTCTTTTACCATTTTGAGTAGAATAGCTTTCAATGTCTTGTTTGTTGCTTCAGCCTGCCCGTTGGCTTGAGGGTAATACAGGGAGGCCGTATGATGGTTTATTTTAAATTTACTGCATAGCTCACGGACCTCGTCATTTTTAAAGGATGTGCCATTGTCTGAGATAATGATTTGTGGGACACCGTACCTGCAAATGATCTGGTTCAAAATGAACTTGGTGATCATGACACCTGGTACAGTGGTAAGAGGCATAGCCTCTACCCATTTGGTAAAATATTCGGTGGCCGTGATTATGAAGTTATGGCCATCCGTTGACGAGGGAGAGAATTTCCCTATCAAATCTAGGCCCCATGTAGAAAAGGGCCATGGAGTCGCAATTGGTTGTAGAGCTTGTGCCGGCATGTGAATCTCGTGGGAAAATTCTTGGCATTTATGGCATCTGCGTACAAAACTCTACTGCATCGTGTTCGAGAGTGGGCCAAAAATAGCCCATTCGATGTATTTTGCGAGCGGTGGCATGACCACCGAAGTGGCCTCCACATATTCCACTATGAGATTCATAGAGAATCTTCTTGGATTCTTCTATGTCAACACACCTTAGAAGCATTCCATCGAAAGCCTTACGATAGAGCACTTGTTCTATAATAACGTATTTAGCTACGATAATGTGTAACCACCTTCTTTGTTTTGGTGTAGCACCCTCTGGATACATATGGTCCATGATAAAATTGATAATATCAGTATACCAAGGACATTCAGAGATGGAAGGTCTAGTTTCGATGTAATATATGCATTCATCAGGAAAGTCCAGATCTACTAGATCGCCTCCGTCTAACGGGTTGTCGGCTAACCAATCTGCAATGATTTGTCCCTTAACAGACTTCTGGTTTACAAAAGTTAATTCAAATTCACCCATTAAGGTTATAAAGCGTCCAACCTTTTTAGACAAAGACCCTTGCGTGAGGAAAGTTCGTAAATGGTCTGTTTTTACAATGACCCTTGTTTCTTGATTTAGCATGTAATGTCTTAAGTGTTTGGTTGCAAAGACTATGGCAAGGCATTCTTGTTCTGCTTGCGTATAACGTGTTTCATAATCGAGCAACGTTTGGCTAATAAAATAGATTACACGTTCTCATTTATCGTCATCTTCTTGAGCCAACATGCAGGCTAGCGAGACATCCGTAGCCCGTGAATATAAGATCAAAGGATGATCTGGTCTAGGTGGCATTAACGTAGGAGGAGACAGTAAGAAGTGTTTAACTGCTTCGAAGGCCTCATGGCATTCCTTTGTCCAAATAATTGCAGCAATCCTTTTTCAACAAATTATTGATGGATGTACAACAAAACTTAAGTCCAGAATGAATCTCTAGATTGCACCGAGCTTTCCAAGAAACGATCTAATGCCAGAGTTGTCTGATGGTGGGATCATCTCAAGAACAGCCCAGATTTTGGCTGGGTCTACATCGATCCCTCGTGATGATATAATGTAACCTAGGAGTTTCCCTCCTGTCACACCAAACACACATTTTTCTAGGTTTAGTGTGACTCTGTATTTGATCAAACATGAAAGAATGATGTGGAGCACTTCTGGGTGATCACAACACTTCCTGGCCTTGGCCAACAAGTCGTCTACATAGGATTCCATGATTTTATGAATAAGATCATGAAATATGTATGTCATTGCCCGCTGGTATGTGGCGCCAGCATTCTTGAGACCGAATGGCATAACAACGTAGCAATAAGTTCCCCAAGGAGTTATAAATGTGGTTTTGGCTTGGTCTTGTTCAGATATTCTGATTTGATTGTATCCTGAGAACCCATCCATGAGAGATAAAATCTCAAATCCAGCCGTTGTGTCAACGATGATGTCAATGGATGGTAACGGGAAGTCATCCTTGGGGCACGCCTTGTTAATGTCTCAGAAATCTATGCAGATGTGTATCTTCCCATTCTTTTTGAGAATGGGGATGATATTAGATACCCACTGAGAATAGTCGACCGGTTTGATGAACCCTACCTGGAGAAGCTTCATTATTTCTTCCTTTACCATGAGAGTTACCTTGGGTTTCATTGGTCTTGATTTTTTTTAATTGGCTTTGCATCTGATTTGGTGACGAGGTTATGTACCACGATGTGTGGTGCAATTCCCTATCATTTCTTTATAATTAAATGCAAAATCCTTTTGATGTTCTTTGAGGATTCGAGTGTGTATTTCTATTTCTTCTGGAGTTAACGAAGATCCTAGTTTCAAGATATTTGGTTCTTCCTCTGTTCCGATGTTTATATCAATCGTTTCTTCGATTAAAGAAGCGTTACCTTCTTCAAACTCAGGCGGGGCTGGAGGTAGTTCCAGATCTTCTCCATTCTCTACCGCGTATATGTCGAGTTCCTTTTGTGGGGGAAGCTCTACCATGGGATTTCCAAAGTAAGAAGACGAATGTGGGATTAAGGACAAATCTACCATGTGATGGGTGAGATGTAACTCTGCATAGGTGTTTAGGTAATCAAGAGTGGCTGTATCATTGTCAACGTGACCTAAGATAGTAGATGTGTTCTTAGCTATGTGCGTTAGAAGAGGGTTTGTTGATGTTTTCTTTACTAACGGTTCAGTACGAAGGGATACCATGAAATGGGTGTCCTCCAACTCACTGTTTGGGGTGAAACGTGAAGCTGAGGTTGCTATCGAATCTGAGAGAAGGTTTTGTTCTCGCAGGATTGCTTCAATTGATATGAAGTTAAATCCTTTGCTCAAATCTAATACTGCTGTTTTGTAGAGCTGTAAATGTTCAGCTCTAGTCTCATACACCTCAGAGACTTGGTTTTCTACTAATTGAGAGTCTCCTAACACTCTGATGTCATTAACACCGAGCCTTTTAGCTATGATGAGACCAAGGAGGAGGGCTTCGTACTCAGTGCCATTGTTTGTACATTCGAAATTTAATTTAAAGGTGAATGGTAGGATCTTTCCCTCGGGAGAAGTAAAGATCACACCTGCCCCAGCCCCATAACGACATCTAGCTCCATCAAAGTGGAGAGTCCAATGTTTATTTGGGAAGATGAATGTTGGGACATTCGTTACGTCTATTTCTTCTGCTTCGGTTACTTCTACCATGCAGAGTTCCTCTGCTAGAAGAGAACCAACTCCTAGGGTACATCCCATACATGTGAAATCAAATAATCGACAGGTAGGAAAATTGGTAGATCTTGTTCTAGCAACTCAACAATTTTTGCAGTAGTTCCTAATGATACTATTTCTACAACGTTAGCTTCATCCTTGAGGGCTGGGATGCTCTTGACTAGGTTCGTAATCTCTAGTTCTATTGTAGGTATTAATTTTTCTTCTGGTTTTGAGTTGGTTGGTTTGTCAAGTTGGTTTGTTGGGAGTTCAAACTCAAAGTGAATGCCTGGCATTTTCTTCAGGTCTGCTAGGTGTATATCAAATGGTTTCGGATCACCTTTTGCTACGAATATCTTTCCTAAGTGCAAGAATCTTATTTCTTGAAATAACGTAGAAGGGATTGCCTTCATTCGGTGTATCCATGGTCGGCCGAGGATCATATTATAGTTGGTTTCCCGATCTATAATATAAAACTCAGTGAGGATTTCTTTGGGTCCTAAGGTGACCGGTAGTATTATAGTTCCAATCGAAGTGGCTTTAAGGCTATCATAGCCTCTTAGTGTATTCCGAGTCGTGGAACAATTTGTCTCTCCATACCCTAGCTTTTGAAGGAAAGAGAAGGGGACTATGTTAACTGCTGCCCCATCGTCAACCATTGCACGTTTAACGTAATTGTTATAAACCCACACTTGTAAATGTAAGGCTGGATCACCTCTATGTGCAATCTCAGCGTCTGTTGGCATTTTGCTTATGTCGAATATGAACTCGGTATCCCTATCCGGCTGCCCCGGAGGGTGGATATCAAAGTCTATATGGTTTACCTGTGTTTCAGGAGGAGGAGTGATATTAATTAAATGACCTAAACCTAATGCTTCTAAAAGAGCAGCCCTATGGGTGGGAGAGTTCTTCAACAAGTCCAAAAAGGAGATGTGAGAAAAGGTCTTTGTTAAGTCATTAATTAAATCATAGGCACCTACGGGTTTTACTAGTGTTTGTTGAATGTTATCTGGCTCTAGTAGGTAACTTGGATTTGGCTGAGAGGAATACTCTCGTGTCCTTGTTATGGCTTCCATGTGTAGCTCAGTGTCTAATTCCACTAAACCAACTATCTTGGTTCATGGCTGACTTCCTAATTGTGGTGCGACAGGTGGATTTAGTGAATTCAAGGCTTCATGATCATTGTTTCCTATCATTACACCCTTGTTCATCCCATTTGGATTTAATTTGTTGTTATTATAATTTGGGAGTGGATCATTAAATATCTTGAGGGGTGCATTTTGAGGGGATACTACACACCTATGAAAGTACGTAGTGCGCCGATGATGTAGGATCGGATAAGAAGCATATCTATGAAAAGTTATCTTTGTTCTTCTAGCAAATGTTGCATGAATTTATTGTAGTCACGGCAGGTCCTAGTGTCATGGCCTCAAATTTTGTGGAAACCACAATACAAGTTGGGATTGTAACTCCTAGGTTGTTGGTTTGGTACATGTTGTGGTCTAAAATTTTGATTAAATTGTTGACTATTAAGATAAAAATCTTGCATTTGTTTCCTTTGGTTTTGATATCTAGTTGAGTTTTGACTTAGAGCCTTTTTCTAGATCTTCCGTTGTTGTTGTTGTTGTTGTTATGGACAATTAAAATCTACCGACCTTGATTGTTGGGGGTAAAATTGTTGTTTCATTGATTGTTAACTGGCAGTGGAGTATTTACAGACATTTACCTTTTATTTCTTGGTTAGTTACTCCATTTGTTGTGACCCCGCAGTTTTTGCTAAGGATTTTAGGTCCTTGATTGGCATTTTTGGTAGTAGGATAAGTCGTAGTATTTTGGTAGGGGATGATTAACCTCCCATTTGTTCCATATGCCTTATGACCACTATCTATTATAGCTTAATATATTCAGAGGGCGCTCTCAAGCACTTCATTGTAAGTTCTTAGTGGGAACTTCTCAACTTCTTCCTTTATCTCTCTGCTGAGAGAATGAAGGAATAAATTACATAGTTCCATCTAATCCATGTTTGTAGCGCTTAATGAAGAATAGAGGACTGTACGCCATCTCTTGGATGAAATGAGAAACATATTCATTGTGTTCTTGTTTGATATGTGAGAATTCCCCGATTCTTGTTCTCAATAATTTTTTCATGTCGAACGCCTTGATGAACTCTGAAATGAGTTTTTTAAATGAATGGATGGAGGCTTCAGGTATTCTATAATACCAATCAAGGGCAATGCCCTCTAAGGTTTTAGGGAATATTTTAGCAATAACTCCATCCCAAGGGAGTAGTTCTCGAATGGTTGTGGCATAGGCCTTAATATGTGCATTCGAGTCTCCCTCTCCTTTGTACTTGGGAAAATTGGGAAGAGGTCTTGGGAAGCATGACGCTTCATATAGTGATGTCTAAGGGCTCTTTCAAATATTCTGAATAAGTTCCTATTGCATAGGTTTTGACCATTGATGGTATTTGCTGAGGGGGGTGGAGGTGTAATGGGTTTTTGGTATGGCATAGCGTATGCATTTACAGGGACATAAGGGAATCCCTATGGTTGAGGGAACATGCCGAGAGAAGAGAACATATCTCCCTGTGCTGGTTTGGAATATATGTTTAAGTATGGAGGAGCATTGCTTAAAAATGGATTATTTTGTACTAAATCTGGTAGGTATCATATTTTCCATTGGAGCGGCGTTATAGAACGTGGTTCTAGTTGGCATATGTTTTGAATACTGAGGAGGCATGCCCAATGTTCATGTTCCTGTGAGGAGGTCTACTTGGCCAAGATGATGTGGAGGATTAGAATTTCTTGCCTACATAAATTGTAAATTTTGACTTGCTTGAGCAAGTTCCAACCCTCTAACTTTATCAACTAAGGCTGAGATGACCTTGTTTCGTGAAGATACGGTATTTTGCCTTAGTGGTGTTTTTTGAGGTTGTATAGGCATATGGTACCCATCTATAAATTGATTGGTGCCCTACTAATTTTCACCTAAGGGAATTTCATATAGGTGGAGGAATAGAGGTGTTTTCTTGAAAAGAGACCTCAGGTTGTGTTTGTAAACCTCCTATAGGTGGGTATATACTTTGAGAGTGTTTTTCACTCATAGAATAACATGATAAATGTTCATCATCTAAAAATAGATATGGATTTGATTGTCTACTGATTTGTGGTCTAAGAAACACATGAGGATATGAACCAACTTCTCCAGTGAGTGTCATGTTATTTAAGCCTGAAGACTTTAGCTATTGCATTTGAGTGAGCTGATCCAACTCCTCTATTTGGAAAGAAGAACTATATCTAGTCCTTTGAGGTAGAGTTTATGTTGAAAACCGGTTGATTAAATAGTTTTCAGCCCATGTTAAGAGCGAGGGTGACAACTATCTATTCAGTTGATTGTAGTATGCTTTAAGACCTAGGAGAGGTCTGCCATATGCATTGAATTCCGACATATTCAGGGGGTATATGAATACCCGTAGAATTATGGGAAGAAGCGAAGATGGTTGAAAGAAAATGAAACACTAACCGGGGAAAGGTGAAAATGAAAGCAATTGTTCCTTTCACGTCGGGTTCAGCAATTTTGTTGATAAAGCTGATGTGAAAGGCTAATGAGGTAGATAAGGTAAAAATGTATACTAATTGGAAGAAAAAGAAGAAATATGACTCCGAACAAGAAAGTAGGAAGTTTCACGTTGGGTTCACCAATTTTATATGATGGAAAAGTGACAAGCAAGCACGGGAATCTACATGTAACTCTTCCTCACACCCGACCTCCTGAGGTCATGCCAAGACAGTCGGCGGGGACGGAATATACATGGGGCATAGAAAAAATAGTTAGGATAATATTATGTCTTTGATGCGCACTAATAGAACCTACGAATATAAGGAAAAGACGACCCTCCTAACCTAAATTGGCGTGATAGATCGTTCGGAGAGGATGACTACTCGAAGGCTCCAATCAATATCAAGCTCTCGCATGATCTGATTTATAGGTTGTGGGATATGTGGAAGATAACCTGTGGGTGCTTCGTAGATATCCCCCGACAAGGGTCATGAAAAATGAATAATGGATGTGTGGTGGATTCTATGGGTGATTCTATGGGTCTAGTCTAGAAATCCTTAGCTTGATTAGCTTGTTATGTCTAATGAGGATAGTTGTGCGATAATGATTCGTGGAAGTGGAAATGATCTAAATACTAATGTGCGTAAACCAACATCAACGTCTGATTGACCTATGGGCTCATTGGGTTATGGGACCTATGGATCACAACAGTAGGTTTGTGGTCATTACAGGCCTCCTATGGTAATGTGCAGAATTAATCCCTAATCCATAATATCCAATAGTCATATGTCTTTTTGGCCTCTATGTTTAGAACTAAAAGTTGTGTAATCTTATCAGAGTACCTTACAAGTGTTCTAGTAACTTGAATACTTAAGCCAGTGTCTATTTCAATGAGGATGTCTCCTGCATGCTAGAGATGTCAGACCAAAGGATCACAACCATACGTTTTCTCTCTTTCAAGACCTTCTACAGTCATGCGGATATTTCTTAGGGCAATCTGTAGTTTGGCTGGTTTGACCAAAATGTATGCACTTTGTCGTCTTCTATGTTTAATCCTCTTAATTGTGAACTGATTTCTTTTAGGTCTGTCGTTGTTCAGAAGACCTGAATTCTTATATTTTGTTCTATGTCAGTTATTACTGCAACAATATTGGGTTGAGGCACGATTGGCTCGAATACATATTCTCTAGGCTCCCTAGGTCCCATGATTGTCATATAAAAGAAACAATATAAATCTAACTAAAGAAAAGCAAAACTAACTATGTAAAGTATATCCACAACATATATAAATTCTCTATTTTTTATATTTTTGACAGAATTATTTGATAGAATTATGATAACAACTATTTAATAGAATTAAAAGATCAATTATTTAATATCTAGAAAATGACAACTAAGATAATAACAGAGTTTAAAACAAACAAGGTAGCCTAGCATGGCTACTTTCCTGTGTAGTTGTGAATCTATTCTGAATAACCAAATAACTTATCTAATCTATTTTAAAGACCTCTTGATCCTACCTCAGAAGTGAGTAATGAATCATAGTTTCTCAGAAAGCTATCAATCCCCACAGCTTCCCTGGTAATATCGAAAGTGAGATTAACTGAAATGAAATGATTCACTACTCTATTTGATATGTTTTAACTAGAAATTTGATAGCTTGAACCTAGATTTTGTAGAATAGTGGTGAATCTAATTATGTGTGGCTTTATTCCCTCAGTGTGGTATCCTCATTCCTTCATGCTCATGTGAATCCAGAAAAGCATATAATGTTAGCATCAATAGAAGTAGGTATTGGAATAATGGTAGCTTTGGATGTAGACTGAATACAATTCAAGTAGCAGATGGATAGCGCAAGAGAACAGAGCTTAGCTTATGTAATTCCTAGGAAGATTTATTGTGATTCATGCAACACAAAACATCCAAAACCTAAAACTATCCTTTTTGATGAACAAAACCTGCAACTCTAATTGCTTCAGACTCAAAATGAAACAATCCTATCTCTATTGATTATATGAAATAGTAATAACACTAGAACAAGAAGATCACATGGCTTCTAAACAGACAAAATAAGACTAAATATGCATGCAACAAATGAAAACTATTGAATTCCTAAGCAAGAACTGAAAGACTAAACTATTGAAATGAGAGGATGAGAGGCAATTTTGAGGGGGCATTTTCTTGTAATAAAACCAACTATTTATAGAATTTCTATTCACCCAAAGGTAAATCCAACTAGGACTCTTTTGCTATAAACAATGGAGAAAACACTATTATAGGGAACCAAAATCATAAATACAAGCAAAAACGAATGAGAAAGCTAGTAAAAGTTGACAATTTATGGGAGTTGCGTTAAAAGAAGCATGCTGGAAAACTCGTGAAGGACCGCTGACCTAAGCAGGGTGGCAGTTACAGGACCACCACCCTACTTGGACAGTGCAGTCACAATACCTGCTACCAAAGACAGGGTGGCAATTTCATTCACTGAAGACCAAAATGTAAATTAAAAGAGGGGGGGAAGAGTAAAACATAGAGCACGTGGAGGCTGAGTGGGGTATGTGAGATGCTAACACACACTTGGAGAGATTTTTCGGATCTCGAACACCTTGCAAGGAGACCTATATCATCATTGGGGCATGTGTAACATCGTTCTTATGCTAATGTACCCTACAATTTCAAGTACATACAATGGCGTTGAACCTGGAGAGTAAACTGATGGCTAACTAAATTTCACCACGCATGAGGGAAGGAACAGGTTTGGTGAAAGATGGCAGACCTAGTAGCAGAGAGGCAGAGAGAGGAAAGGTGGCTTAAGTATAATGAGCTTCACGAGAGGGAGATAGAGAAGCAGCGTTCCTTTGTAGCAAGTATGGCGTTGAGGAGAGAGATGGATCGTGAAGGATTTACAGATCACGTAGAAGACCTCGAGCCTCAGCATTAGGAAGTGCACCATCTTGGAAAACATGACAGAGATCCCCCCTAGGCCTCACACAGAAATGCGCCGATCAAAGATCTACCTGGGCCGAGGGTGCGCATCTTAATCTACTTGGTGACCTAGCCATTGCGCTTTGATTTCCATTATCTAGTATGATAAATAACCAGCAAGCTAATTTAGGAAGCTAGGAGAGTAGGATTAAGTTAGGGATATAAAGTACATCGATGGTAGAGAAAATATGGCTTTCATTATTTTTTGGTGGTACCGTATTAGGTTCATCATCTATACAAAAATTCAAGCGTCGTAGAATTTTGGACTTACATCTTCGGAAGTAGGTAACTACTTCGCAGACTATAAGGGTTCAGTATCAGTACTATTTTTGAGAGCACATGGAAGTACATCCACTAGGTCCTACTTCCATCTACAAGTGGAGGATCAAGAGGTATAGGTGGTTATGGAGGTCTGGGGAACAAAGGAGGTTCTGGATTAGGTGATCAGAGGCCCACAACATGAGGTTCTGGATCAGGTGGGAAAGGTCCGCACCAACCTCAGAATATTCACATGGAGATCTCTCTTCACCTACCAGAATATAGGGGCATAGAAGATGTTGCCAAACACTGTACACATTTATGAAATATTGTGGCATGTGAAAAAGGAATCACGACTTCTGAGTGCAGGGTAAGCCAATTTTCCACTACGTTACAAGTGTCACGTACATATAGCTGGTATAGAAATTTTGAACTTGATCAGACTTGCGTATATTATGCAACATTAAAATATGTTTTCCTTGAAAGAATTTCACATCTCTGAGTTCAAGTAGGAGAGTATCAAGTGAGATCAAGGATATTAAGAAAGGCATTACTGAGAGTGTTACGGGAGTATGATGCCCATTTCAAGACATGCTTTTATCTAAGATTTCTTATGATATTCACACAAGCTAGTATGTCATAATAGTTTGTTGGAGGATCTGATCAGAACTTTTAGAAGGGCATTTGTCACATAAGATGTACACATTAATCCATGTGAATCACTTGAATCAGCTTTGCGTTTTGAGGTAGTTGGGAGTATAGACACTAGGCGTGAGCCCATTTTTGGAAGCACAGATTGTAGTTATAGTGCAAAACAGTTTGAAAAAATATCGGCAAAATCAGGACGTGAGACATGCATCAGGGATTTTGTGTATAAATTATGAAGGTGGAAGGGAAAACCAACAATAGTTGTCCCCATAGAGCAGTACATGCTCATTTCTGGTAGACTGTGAGATATGTCATTTGAACCATGATGCTAGCCACTGTCCCATTGTTATCCAGCACACATGATAAGGAAGAATGTCTCTTTCTACTTTTACAAAATTTGCCAGGTCCATGATTCTTGATACCAAGAATACTGTTAGCTGCTTGGTCAAATCCAGGATGCTATAGATATTGATGTATGACTAGACGGGAGTAATAGATAACTCTAAGGGTAAGGGTGAGCATCAGGATCGGGATCACAATCAATCATGCTATGATCAAGAATGAAGGGCATTTTGAAAGAGGTCATGGTAGAGGTTGAGGATACCATGGTGGATTTAGGAGGCTAAGGCCGTGGTGGAGGATGAGGTGAGTTTCCTCACGAGAACATGTTATACATGTGGATCTCCTAACCACTACAAGTGCATGAATGTCCTTAGATTATTACTTATTATTTTTACAGGAAGAATCATAATTATGAGGAATGCCTAGACTTATATGAGCATCTTAGTAAGCAACATAAACAATAAAATAAAGGTTCACACAGATTGTTAGGATACAACATGCACTATGGAAAATTAGTGGATGCCCAAGTTAGAACCAGTAGGACATGAGGTATTGACAATGTAAAGATCAATACACGCAGCTGAAGCGGCACGTGTTAAGAGAAGCATTGCATAACAAGCCTACCATCACTAAGGAGGAGGTTCTACATACACAGGTACCTATATTCTATCTCATCATAAGGATGTTTACTATGAAACCATTGAGGTACTCAAGGAATCTTCAGGGTGAAATACAATGTACTTAAAGGAGAAATCACAGAAGATGGAGTAAAAGAAAGCATCAGATATGGTCCAATACTGATATTTATGACTATGAGATGAGGTGTGAAAAATGTTACGCTAGGAGAATATAATTCCATTATTAGGTAAGTTAGCTAAAAGGGAACACTCCTATGTGCACAAGTATTGAGACAATATGACATATACTCCATGCAAATATTCTCCCCTGATAGCATTAGAATATGACAAGGAAATCACTTTGAATGTTATTATGTATGGAATAATTGTTGAGTTATATATCTGATTTATATAGGTACAAAACTCAATGTGCTTACTTTATATGCATGGGTACAGATGAGGAGACCTCCTGTTATAACCATCTTATAATGTTTTGTTTATGGCTAAATCGGACCAAGGTCACCCCTATTAGGATTTTTAAAAGATGCATCCATTACTATACAAGGGGCCAAGTTCACAGGGGAATTTGGGGTTTTGGAACTTGTAGAAGTAGACAAAATTCCTAGCTCTTACTTGGGATGCCCTTGGTGTTATGCAAATAATGTTGATCTTCAGATTCAACAAGGGTTATATCAGCTTTTGAGAATAAGGAGGAAAGGGTTATTATTCCTTTAACCGATGTGAAATCTACGCCCTATGTTGAGCCTTTAAGTGAAGAATATCTGAAACAGAATTTATGTACGTGCTCGTCTAAGACCTAGAGGTGCTCAATGAGCCATCAAAAGAAGGAATCCTTTAGTGGCCAGGATGCCTAGTTTATTAGTGATACTACAAGTGTTGCTTGTGATAATTGGGCTCATGGTACTTATGAGTTGGTAGGGTGTGAAGTGAAGAAGCACATTTTTGTGGACAAGAATAGACCTCGTTGTGATTCAAGATGAATAGGTAACCACTCGGTACATAGATACACAGGAGCAAGGAGATCTTCTATGGTTATTTTGTGAAAGCCATGGAGGAACACAGTGGATAGATCTAGTTAGAGAGATGGAGATATGTCTAGCATATACCCTGTGCATGGAACAGTAGCGTACTTGTGGGTGGTACAAAAGAGAAAATATTGTAGGATGGGAATGAAATCAAGATTGCACCTTATTTACTCAGGTTTTTAAGGAGACAATGCACCTACATCAAATTTGCACTTAATCATAGTAATCAACTTGTTCACCACCACGCTCGGTAGTGTGAGAGACTCTGGATAGCAGGGTCAAGAAACTTTACCACCTTAAGTCTAGGTACAAAAATTTTATTCCACATTACAAGGTTACACACGTGCTTGGTATGTATATGTGGAAATCCATAGAGAGACTATAAATTGGTAGGATTTGATTACAAGAATGATCCAGACTTTTGATTACTTGTCTATCCCAAGCTCTAGTAGAAGATGCATTAAGGGTTATAAATTAGCTTAACTATGGGAGATAGTGCAAAATGTGAAGTAGAATTCATTCAAGAGTTATTTGATCGAAACTACTCATGATCGGAGCGCGTTTTGAAAGAAATAGAAGACATATGGACTCTACACTACTTGAATGCACACTTTCTTTTAGAAAGAAAAAGGAAAGATGGTCTACTTAGTGGATGATGAAGACAGTTGAGAAAATATGGATGTAGATCATTCAACAAGTAGGTGTGTGAGGTTTTTCATAGTGCAGATAAGGATACACGCGTGCCTATCACAAACCCATGAAAATAAAATAAAGTTAATATTGGATTAGATACCAATCCTAAGGAGGCCATAATTGGGGATTACTTGTTATGACTCTGGAAGTGGAAAAAATTATTGAGTTACTTACGAGATTATCAAGACTTATTTCCTAGAGGGATACCATGAACTTCAAGGCATGGATGAATGACTTAGGATAAATGAAGATAAATATTAAGGAAGGTGCACGCCCGGTTAGGAAGAGACCCTACAAGATGAAGCCTAAATTGTGTAAAAATCTCAAGGAAGAAATGGATAAAAATGTTGAAGCCTGGAATCATCAAGCCCCTTGAAAGATTTAGAGTGGGTTAGCCCAATGGTGATCATTATAAAGAAATATGGATCGAATTAGGATTTGTATGGACTACAGGGAGCTGAATGTTGCATGTGTCACTGATCCTTTCCCTACGTCATTCATAGAGGAAATATTAGAACGTGTTACAGAGCGCTGAGATCTATTCCTTTCATCAGATGTGTTCTCTGGGTATCATTAGGTTAGGATTGCATAGGAGGATCAGGAAAATACTACTTTTACCAATGAATAGGGCATGTTTTGCCTATACTGTGATGCCTTTTGGATCTGAAAAATGCACTCATGTTTTATTCTTGCGTATAGTTGTTCCGAGCATTCAAATATTTTATTCACAACTTTTTACAAGTTTATTTAGATAATTGGATGGTGTATGGACTTGTTAATATATAATTGTGACATTTTGCACTTAATGTTTAAATAATTTTGATAGTTAAGCATCTCTTTGAACATAAAGAAATGTGCATATTTTCTACACCATTATGGGACACATTGTTAGGGCGCATCATCTGCGAGGAAGGTTTTTTGGTTGATCTAACTAAGGTTACAATCATTATCATGCCTAGAAGCATCCTACCAGTCAATGTGAGGTGTGTGGATTCTTAGGGTCATACTGGGTATTATAGAAAATTTCATTAAAGGGTACGCTAAGGTTTCCGCACCATTAGAGGAGTTGCTTAAAGGAAAAGGGACATTCTACTAGGAAGAACCGCAGCTGCGAGTGCATTCGAGACATTGACAGAGAAACTTACTATCATCACCTATTCTATGCACTTTCCCTCATGTCGGATACAACCATTTCATGTACATGTGGAAATGCTTGTGTCACGGCCATTAGTGCGGTGTTGGCTCAACCTGGAGAAGGTATCATAGATCAACCTATTTGTGTTGCTAGTAAAAAATTGACCCCTGTTGAAAGTAGAATTGTACAACTATAGAGTGTGAAGCTTTGTCAATGATCTATGCGCTGTATAAAGTTTAGATAGTACCTGCTAGAAAAACCATTTGTGTTCTATACCGATCACATGGAATTGAATTATTTGGTAAACAATCCCATTTTTACATGGGTGCACATATGCTGATGGGTACTCTTATTCCAATAATTTGATTTTACAATTGTGGTAAAACCAAGGAAAAGTAATTTTGGACCAAGACCATTTATCCATAATCATACTCGGGAGAGGAAGCATAGGCAAGCCATTAAAGATACCATTCTTGATGCATAGTTATAGCGGTCAAAATGTGCATGCCATCGGAATTAGAAGGCATTGTTTTCTTTCTATGTAAAGGTATGGTGCGAGAAGGAATGAAATACATTAGAGAAGAAACAACTTTCCATTCGCGTGGTACCGTTTATGTTGATTAGCGGTGACTTGTACAAGTTAGGATAGAGATGAAGTACTGTGTTGATGTGTACTGAGAGCATAAATGCACAAGGATATCATGGGAGAGGATCATGGTGGTATTGCATGTAGGCCACTATGCAAGTGAGGTCCACTACATGCAAGATTCTACTTGTTGGATCATGGTGGGAGACCCTATATACAGGATTGTAAAGTGTATTGCAAGGCCTGTGATCACTTATCAATGCCTTGGTAAATACCAGGGCAAAGAGATAAAATTCCTTTGATACTTATTCCTAATGCAAAACCACTTGAGAAATGGGCTATCAATTTTGTGGGTCCTATTTCACCATCCAGCGCGCAGGTACTAGATCACACTATATCATCACTTGCACAGACTATCTGACAAGTAGTGGGTAGAAGCAGCACCTACTGAAGGATTATACAACAACTACATCAACTAGGTTTCTATGGGAAAAGGTTCTTCCAAGATATGGATGTCCTTTAAGCTTGACAAGTGATAGGGGTACACACTTTTTGAATGAGACAATCAGGATTCTATTAGATGAGCTTATGGTTGCACACCATAAAACTACACCCTATCATCCTCAGGAAAATGGAACTGCTGAGGCTTTCAACAAAATTTTGAGCTAGACTTTGACAAAAATTTGTGATGTTGGAAGAAAGGATTAGGATGACAAAGTGTCAACTGTTCTTTGGGCATATAGAACAACTTACAAGAGATTGAACAAAGCCACACCGTTTCAATTGGTGTTTGGCACTAAATTCGTTCTCCCTATAGAATTTATGTTCCATTTTTTGCACATTGCATGTGCTAGAGGTCTAGCTGATGAACAGGCTTTAGAAGAGCGTATTGAGAAACTGATTCAACTGGATGAGCAAAGAGCCATAGCACGATGGAGTCAGAAGTAGGAAAAGGCCAAGCAGAAGGCATGGCATGACAACAACATAATAGATAAGAAGTTTGAGATTGGGCAAATGGTACTTCTTTATGACTTGAAGTTCTTGCACCATCCAGGTAAGCTCAAAGTACATTGGTTAGGGCCCTATGTCATCACTTACATACTTGAATCGGGTGCTTTCCCATTAGAAGCACTCTGATGGAACATGGCTACCCAATTAGTTTAACAGGAGTAGGTTGAAGCCCTACTATAAATAAGTCTTGTCGGTGTTTGTAATAAGGTATTATTGCCATTTAGAATTAGGTTTTCAATTTTTTATTTCCTTAATGTATTTCCTTAATTGTCTCTATGATTTGTCAACTTAGTTAGTTGTTATTGTTTAATAAGCGTGCTTGCGTAAATGAAGCTAATTAATATGTGAAGAATGTTTATGCATAGAGGAATGTCACATACTTTTAGTCTGGGGTGGTTGTCTGTTATCCAAGTAAAAGACTATGGGAATTGAACGTGTGAAACGAATAAGCTGTTACGGGTGTGCTTTAAGTCAAAATAAGATTAATTCTCAAAACTGAACAAAAATGGAGATGAATGAAATGAATAGTATAACGTGAGGTAAGCAGAGGCTGTGATAACTACCAGGAGAAGGTACAATGATGAGGTAATCAGGCGTAAGTGCGCACGCTAAAGAGCAGTCTGTGACCAGAAGGTAGGAAGATGCACTAGAAGGTTATAGCTAGGGCGCGAATATGTACCCCCGCGGAACAACACGAATTAGGTCAATGAATGAGGAGATAGTTGGTAGGTAAAGGAGAAATAAATGCATCAAAATTTGAAATATATATATATATATATATAAGAATGGGATGCAAATTAATTTTTACTGTTGGGATTAAGAGTATTTGAAACAAGGCAAGTGCGAAGAGCTGAGTAATCATTTTAAGGTGCGAGAGGGGTGTAGCTAGTCGTGACGAGGAGATCTGTGCACAGAAGAAGGTTGTGTCCCTGGTGGTGAAGGGTTTGAGTGAAGTGAGGTGATGAAGATGAGCTAAGGGCACGTAATTTTCCACCTAGGGCACGATTAAATTGAACTAGTGTTTACTTCACACATTGTAGAATTTGAATGACAAGGATCTACAAAGGTTTACAAGGTAAAAATGGCACCCAAGAAGGCCATTTGCAACAACAGCAAAAGGAAATAAGAAGGTGGTCATCGAGGAGGAAGAAGTGGATCTAGAAAGAAATGTTTCGGAGATGAAATATCTAAAGGGGGTTATTGTCGGCTATGAGTGGGATTATCACATAAGAAAAAGTAAAGTGATTGAGTACAATCAGAGTACCATTGAGAGCAACAAGGAGCTTGACACGTTGGTGAACATGAAGAAAAATAAACGCACGACAGAAGATATGTCGAGTGTATGATGATGCTGGTGAGAAGATCTTGCAGAGGATAGGGGTTTACTAAATTTATGAGCTCCCTTATTTCAGGAAGTATGAGTCATTATACAAGTGGCTTATGAGTAGAGTGCATAAAGATTTTTTCTATTTTGCAGTTGCAGGGTGCAAGAGTCAGAATTTCAGCCATGCTCATCTCCACAATGATAGGGTTGACAGGCATGAGGATATGATTTATGAGACGATATGACAGATAAAACCTGCAATTTTGGATACTAGGAAGGAGTTGGGATATACAAATGTTCCGTGTGGTATGGACATCGACAAAATAAAAAAGTATCTAGTTGTACAAGCGGCCACACATCTCATTATAAAGCTCAATGACCAGGAAAGGTGGTCACAAGGTGAACACCATGTGGTTGCATATTGCCAAAAATATAGTTTAAAGGATTATTCTATAACATTTCACGGTATATCACAGAGACAATCGTTGAGGGAAGCATGCGTGCAGGAGGAAAGATCGAGCTTTGGGGATGTTCTGTTATCATTAGTGTTCATGGAGATCATATTTCCCTGATGGACCAAAGGAGAAGGTATGGGATTATCTGATGGAACAAAAATCACCTACAGAAGGCTTTAAGAAGTATCTATGTGAGGGATCCATGACAGAACAGGCTAGGAAATACGCTGCGAAGTGGTATGATAGGCTCTATGTGCAGATTTTGAGGAAGAATGCCACATCCCCAAGGGACTTGCCTTCAGTGGTTGGAAAGGGCAGTTCAAGTTTTTTGTATACCAACATTTTTGTATAGTGTTGTTTGTAATGAAAGATGGTGCATGTGGATTGCTTGGTGAAAGTTTCCATATGCATTTACATAGCAAGGTACTTCCAGGCATCAGTACACAGGTTTATATATGTGCGACAACTGATGTTCAACATGGATAAGGTAGATTGTGACTACCACACACTAAGGAAGAAATATGTGTATCCAAGGTGGGATGCATATGTTGAAAGGACTCATTTTTAATGTTTTAAGAATTAAACCAATAAGTTTTGTGGTGGGAGCTATTGAAGCAGTGTTGGTGTAATCTCCAACTGAAGCCAAATATTGAGAATAATAAGTATGTGGAAGGTGAGTTCGCACCTGCAGCACCACCAAAGGGAAAGCGTACAATGGAGAAGATCCCAATTCCTAAAGCCTATAGAGCTAATTGAAGTTGATGATGAGGAGGAGCATGAAAATAGTGGTGGTTTGGAGCATAGAGATAGGAGAAATCCTATAAATAAGGGTAAAGCTGAGCATGCCACTACACCCACCTCAGCCACAAGAGGGGGATGATGAGAACTTGAATTTAGTCCAAAGGGGGTAAATATTTAAGAGGTTATTTAGGAGAACAATGACCCAAGGTAATACTCCAGCCATGGTGCGTAGATCACCCAAAATATCTCCATAGAAGGAGGAAACTAAAGTTAAATGAGGAGGTGGAAGAGTCATAGGAAAGTGCACCTAATTCTCCTACACTTCTAGAGAACATAGAAGAACAAGGTGAAGAATCAAAGGAAAGAGGAGAGGACAAGAAGGGACCAGAGGAGACATATACAAAGAATCTTTAGGACATGGAGACATAAGTTCCAAATTTGGAAGCTAAAGTCCCTAAGAATCAACGGTCTAGAATAACAAGTAGAGAGATCACATTCCACCAGCTATGCAGTATGCAGAGGACACAAGTAAAATTTTCCATGCCCGCTTCCAGAGCACAATAGCATAGAATGATTTATTTGGCTATGAGCTAATGGATGAGGATATGGAGACTATGTGCACTCAGAAGCAATTATCATGATCAATACACACCCATATGGATGAGACCCCATTTTCATATATATGAAGAGTCATATGTTTCAAGACGGCTCAAGAAGGCGCCACAATCTAGACATATGACGGTAAAGCCTACTATCATGTCGGAATGAGCAATTTACCAACACATTGGTGAAGTTTTTTGCTGAAGTTACCAGGATAAACATGGATAAGGATGCAATAATTAGAGTGCTGCGTGAGGAGCCTAAGACAAAGAATGCGGAGATAGTGTGCACAACCACAAGAGAGGGGACTTGGTACAGAAGAATAATGAAGTCTTTATCAGCTTCACAGAGGAGATTGGGGACAATTTCATAAGATCAAGGCAACACTTGGAGACCAAGGTACCACATATGTTTCCCTCAACGATACATTATGTAGGAAAGTCTGGTGGACCTGGTGCTTGAAGATGAACCTCTGTGCATTACAGCACCAAGGAAGTTAAAGTAAGAGGAAGAACTGAGAGAAATATTTAATGATGTTTAAGATTGCATCCTTTGAGGGGATACTAAAAGTTCTACAAGAAGTATTAAAGAAAGCAGACCCATGCTTTGAATATATACACATCTCTAGTGGTGCTTATAAACATAAATACCTTGGAAGAAAACAATGAAATCCAGAGAGTAATGAAGAGTGAGATACATTGGGCCGCGCGAGAAAGATTGTCAATGGTTAAACAGAAGCATGGGGCCCTGGCAGCAACACAAAATCCACACAAGACTCGGCTAGAAGAGCTTGGGAAGCTAATTGCGTAGAAGATGGATCTTCTAGAAGGAATAATTACCTCAATGTCCAACATGGTGTGTTACTTCTACAAAATGAAAAAGGAGAGATTGTGAGGGATGATTTGGAATCCATTTCTTTGGAAATTCCATAGAAAGTCAGAACAAGCACTAGCTGAATGGTAGGCCTTGGAGGCTGAAATAAAGGAAGAGTATCCAGAGTTGATACTTCAAACTGATGTAGAAGGAGGCTACCTGATAGCCTCATAAAACTTCTTTATTTATCTACATTCTTTCATTCTTAATCTTTTCATTATTTTATTCTTTACTTAAATTTTTGGAGATAACAATTGTTGGGATGATAATGAGATTAGTGTGGGGTAATGTTGGTAAGAGAATACTTGTTAGAGATCACATAAGACATTTTGCGTGGGAGAGAAGGCAAGGATCGAGGGCGCGGAGGGACAGGAAGAACCCACACGTGGAGGGCAAGTTCAGCATTTAGGACTTAGCCGATTTTGACCATGAAGACCTATTTTTAGAAGATGGCATGTGGAACACATCAACGATGCACAGACATGCGTGCCACACATTATCTATCTTTGGAGGATCATATCAAAGATTTTTTCATGGAGATGAGCTAAGAATAGAATTTTCACTTCAGTTAACTACAAGAGGTCTATAGATAACACACTTGCATGTGTGGCTATGCCTGTAAACGGTGCACGTGGCTAATTAATAGCATGTAGCCTATTTATGGAACAGATAAGCAGTGAAGGGAAATTTCCCACCCTATATATATGATATGAATAACATAGTAGGAGATACAGAGATAGAGAGAGATGGATGTATGAAGATATAGAGGTATGCACATATGATTGGATTGTTATATCATATCAATACGTGCATTGGTATAGATTGCCATTATTGTAAGAAGCTTCTATGTTTATTAATAGATGGAAGATATTGGCTAAATCTAAGTTTCATTACTGTGTGTACTTGAGTGAAGTGCATGTTCTTGATTTAATCATGATTATTGTTTAAGCTTGTTCTTTCATAAATCTAAATATGGCATGTATTGTAGAATTATGTATTAGTTATGAATGTATATGTTTATTCCTTCATTATGCCAACATCTTACAAAAAAAACCCTAAAGAGGGACTTAACACCTTTGCATGCTTTGGGTGAGCGCTCAGTCTAGGCTGAGTGATGTGCCAGCGCATCTATTGTGTTATCTGGCAAATTCTAGGCTGCATCAACCACATGTCATCATTCCCTCAGTCTTAATGCCTCTTCAACTTCCCTCTCTTGTGCATCATTATCCATGTGCAGTATTTCTTCTCTTTCCCTTTCTTCTACTATAACCGACACCATCCTTCTAAAACTTGCTTCCTACCTTGCACACGGCTGGGTTTTTATCCTACCACCAACAAATTCTCCATTCCAAGCTCAATCATCAATGTCTTGGTATCTAATGGCGTCGCATGAAAATACAATCCCCTTGGCTCGTGTAAAAAGTAGAACTTTGCTTCCTTAGGGAACAAATATGTCGAAATCACGTACTCCAAGGTGTAACTACATAATACACCTTCCCACCAGTGATCTACAATTATTTTCCATGGCTCATCTAAATCAGAAAGTGCTTGATAGTCACCCTAGATCCACACTTTATTTCTTCGTAGCCGAACACCCCTGTTCTGTGCATAAGATGTTAATCACTGATACAATTATACTGGGAAGAAGCTCAAAAATGTATCATACAAGAAATCATAGAGGTTATATTCCACCCATTTATGCGCATCAAAATCTAGTCCATTTTTGTATCTCTGAGCAAATGCATCCTCGTCATCGTGTAACCAAAACTTAATATTCTCCAAAGATAGTCAGAATGCCATATGTGCACCAAATCCTAATGAGTAGAAAGAAAAGAGGTCATAGAAATGGAACTAAAATGTATTCTTTTTTGTTAACCAATGCTAAGTTGAGCACACTGGAACTTCATCTAGACAAAGGTCTGAATGCTCACATGAAGTGCGCACAACCACCATGTCCCTCTTTAGTTACTCAACAATATGTGGTTAGAACACACATGATCATCATATCCATCACAACACAATATGAAAGAAGATACACCATCATAGATTGACAACACATATAATAAGGAAATCATTCAACATAGAAAATGATTAATAAGATTTGGATTCCCATTATACCATACTCAGATACATTAACCTTTGCAATCCACACACAATTTTCCATCATAAATACTTTTCATTACATAAAAACCACATTGATTACATCTATAGTGCAATTACATCCATGTGTTGAACTCATGTGCACATATATAATAACTCTCATGCACTCACGTACTCCTCAATATTATTAGAAGTATCTCCTACATACAATATTTTTACAATGAACACAACATATATTTATATATTGTGGGGCTTTTCCTTCACCATTTACATGCGTTTTCCCCATTAATATACTTGCTAAACCTAAACTACATGATTTTACAACTTTACTTTAACTATAGATTGAGCTATAAATAGATTGGCTTTAACATACTTTAATTCCTATAATTAGATTACCTTCTTACATGTGCTTACACCACTTTTTTCGCATATTTTTGGAATTTTCTTGCATATCACATCATCTTGCTTTTTCTCCTAGTTTTAGCCTTGCTCCAAAAATGGATAAGTCCTCAACTCTATGTGCATATGTGCGAGCCTTCTATATGCTGACTTGCTTTCCTATGTTGCGTGCACCTTCCATGCGTTGACCCATAACGACTCTCTATCTGTGCACGTATGTTCCTTCTACTTTTCATATCTCTTCACTTTATTTGTGCGCCTTCCTCCACATGATCCTTTACACATGGCTAATACTTAACCATTTCTTCTTACCAACAACATCCTATAGTAATCCATACCTTGAATCCAAATTTCCAAAAAAGGTTCTAAAATGAGTGGGGTGAAGGAAGTAAATTCCCTTTTCCCTATTTTAGAGTTGCTTTATTGGCGTGTATAAAACACTAGTCAATAGAGTGTTCATTTGATTTATTTATGGGGGGTTTCAGGAAAATGATTACTATAATTTTCATCTGGTCTACAAAAATACCATCTTTTATACCACACGTCCCAACAATACTCCCAATGGAGTGAAAAAGAAGCATTTATGTAAGTTTAAGGAAATGTGTAAGGCTCTACATATTTCCAACATCAAATATAACTTTGATAAGTGTTCTTTAAAGAGATAAAATATTACCCAATCATTCAAGTTAACTTACAAAAATTCATGAATGAATTCCTTAAATGTAGTGACCACTGCTCTAAAAACATTGCTGGTGCATTTTTCAACACAAACGACATGATGTTATATGTAAATGATCCAGATTATGTTGTGAAGGTTGTCTTTGATTGATATTTTCCTCTAATTAGGATTTGATGGTATTCATTGAACCCATCTATGAATAATATATTTCATGCCATGTAATTTCTGTAAGGATTTCATTTATAAACGGTGTTGGAAAATTATTGTTCACACATGTATCATTTAATTCCCTATAGTCTATGTAAATGTAAATTTCTCCAATCTTCTTAGCTTGATTTACTACTCGAATTACCTAATCTAATTTTCATATAGGGTAAATCAATATGGATTTGACCATTCTATTCTACTCTTCTTTCAATTTTATTTTCATGTTGGGATTGAGTAGTCAAAATATTGTCTTTATAGATCATACACCTCATTTTACCTCAATCCATATCTCTACCAAAAAAGGATCCACTCCCTTTATTGACTAAATTTCATAGGGAATAAATACTCATAGTCTCATAGTAGTTTTATAATTTCTGAGATTTTCTATTGAGTCTAGTATTCCCCTTATAGTTAATCTCAAGGAACCTATATTCTATTCTTTTTTCTTTGGTTGATCATGTTAGGAATTTAATATTTACATGGATAATAATATTTACATGTGGTAAATATTCGGTAATTATAAGTGAGTACCCTAAACTTTACAAAGAAAATTGCATGACTAACTAAGGAAGGCTAACACCATTTCCACCTCTAGTCAAGGCTCTAAGTCTAGGAATGTAACTTTAAGATAGAAGCTTAAAGGAATGCTTAACTAACATGAATACAATTCAAAATCTAACTAAACATTCCTACTAATATGCTCAATTACCTAACATAAGCCTAAATAGACCTAAGAGGGAAATCAAATGGGTATGATTGCTACTCCAAACAAGGTGAAATGGCCTCTCCAAATGACTTACATGGTCATTTTGGATATCCATCTACTAACCTTGTTGAAGGCTTTAGGTAAGGATTGAACTTGGTTATATATCATATTTATTATATGAGATGCAAATCAAAGCATGGTGTAAAGTATTAAGGTAAGAGGTGAACTCTTTTTATAGTTTTCCTTTTGGGAAAAACTTGTATTTTGGTGCATGTGGGACTAAAATCCCCAAATTATATTAGAATTGATAATCATGATTAAGCTTTGCTAATCACAATTAGTGAATTACCAAGTGATTAAGATGTGTGGAGCCTTAATCAACCACTTAGGGTCAACTAGGAGACTAGGATAAGCTTTTGAAGCTTTTTGAGACATTGTGGAGGAAAGTGGGGTGGTTTTGAGTGGAAAGAAGAGGGGTTTGAGCCAATAGTAGGGTATATTGACCAAAACAAGGGAAAAATAGGCTTAATTAGCTAATAAATGGTAATTGTCTATTTTGAAGAGGATTTTGGCTTACGATTCACTCGTAAAGTGGCATCCTAAATGTGAAAGAGTTTTGGTGATAAAAAAATCACTTATTAATTGACCAAAGTGGCAAGAAACATTAGTTAATTAGTGAAAATCACTAATTATAACGGAATTGATAAGAATGAGAGTGATTTGCATGTAATTTGGCAATAAGATTGTAAAAGAGGAATTTAGGTGTCTACATTTGCCCTGTTTGAGGTGAAGTAAGTGACTTCTCTTCAAATATAGTAGACAAACATAAAAGGTAAATTTTTGAAGAAAAATTAGTAGGATGAAGGATGCCCCCTTGAGTGTCGATGGGGTGATAGAAGAAGTCAATTGGCGATTGAAAATATGATTATAATGGATAAAAGAAATAAGATAGAATGAGCACAAAACCTTGGTTATTTAGAAGGAATAAGGATAGGGATAAACATGGTTGTTTATTTCCCCAGGTG
This sequence comes from Taxus chinensis, assembly GCA_019776745.2. Classification (NCBI taxonomy): domain Eukaryota; kingdom Viridiplantae; phylum Streptophyta; class Pinopsida; order Cupressales; family Taxaceae; genus Taxus; species Taxus chinensis. The sequence goes on from CM034152.1 coordinate 750,910,198, forward strand.
ATTTGGAAGAAAAATTAGTAGTGGTAATAAATGATAATGGAGAAGAAATGATTAATGGAGAATATAGGACAAGCCCAATCTTTGCATCCAACCTTTCAATAATCAACTTTGTTATATCATTTTTCCCCTAGTCTACATCATCTGCCTTTATTGAAATAAAAAAAAGTGTAAATAACATGAAAATCTATATTACGAACAATTGTTTACTTCTAAAAATACGTAACTCCATGCAACATACATTATGCAATGCAATACGAGAAAGTAAAATGATGATTAACTCAATGTAACATACACAATGTAGAGCAATATGTGAAAGTAAACCAACTAACCTAACAGAGAAATGTAGTACAATCACACATACTCAAACAAACAACGTTCAAGACAGTTGCACTAATGCTTTTGTTATCAAAATTTAGTTCCTAAATGTTTGTGTTGTAATGACAAGGGTTAAAAATGGTGCCCCAAACAAGGATACATGAGAGGGGAATAACAGAGGACACAAGTAGTCCCATGGAAAATATTTCATGCACTATGACATAGTCTCTGGAAACTCACTGTTGCATGGGAGTACCAACATCACATGCAAGCCTAACTTTTGTTAATGGAAGGTAGATCACGATGATCAACAAGTCGTTTGAGACTAGAATAACAAGAACCGTAGAAAGATGTTTTTATAGGACAAATTTTGATGTTAGAGGAAAATGCATTTGATATAGGCTTCAACTGTGTGTATGTTTTTTACCAATTTTTGATTTTTTTTGAATTTTTGCAATTTTTTGGATTTTTAAGGATTTTACCATTTTTTTTTGGTTTTTTTTTTTTGAAAATTTTTAGTGGAGCGTGAGCACGCATGTGTTGGTGCACAAAGGCATGTGTCTATGAAATTTTTATTTTTTAGTGCAGCGTGAGAACATGCATGTGCTGGTGCACAAAGGCATGTGCCTATGTGAATTTTTGTATTTTTTAGTGTAGCGTGAACATGCATGTGCTAGTGCACAAAGGCATGTGTGCTATGCAATTTTTTTGTTTTTTTTATTTTGAGCACGCATGTGCTGGTGCTAATTGCGGGGGCCTATGCATATTTGCTAGTGCACATGAGCACACAGGGGTGCACCTATGCACCATTTGGTTTTTTAGGGTTTGCATGGGAACGCATGTTTTGGTTCACAAAGGGGTGTGCCTATGCAAGTGTTCTCTTTTTTTCCTTTTTTGGTTTTTCCAATGGAGTGTGGGCACGCATGTGCTGGTGCACAAAGGGGTGTGCCTATGCAAGATTTCCTGTGCCTACGCACCAAGGGTTTTTGAGGAGAAAGGAGAATGCACCTACACACTGAGGAGTGTAATGGTGTAATAAAGAGTGTGCTGATGCAATGGGTGCATTCCTAGTGCACTCAGGGGTGTGCTAAGGGGTGCACTCAGGGTGTGCACCATGCACAAAAGATATTTTAAAATGTTTTTAGAAGAAAATGAATATTTCTAGAAACCCTAGGATGGTAAAAATAGATGAATTATAAGAAAAATAGAAGAAAGTGATGATATAATAGAAAAAAATATGGTAGAATAGAAGAATAAGATCATAATAAATGACTTGATTGACCATGCAGATATATTGTTTTTAATTTTTGAAACATATTTGAATGTTTTTTAGTTTTGAGATTTTTTTTTTTTGAAGCTATGTATAGGAAAAGAAGAAACATAGATGCCCCCAATGATAGATGGGATGTACAAGGGAAGAATACCATGCATATGCGTAAGAAAGTGAAGATACGAAATTGCCCCCAAGTGTTAGGTGGGAGTATTCAAAGGAAAACTCTTCACGTGCCGAAGCTGGATCAAGGTCAATATGGATAGGTTCAACATGATGATGAATTTAAACCCAATGAAGTGCTAGGAAGGAGCAAGGATTCCCCCAACGTAAGTTGGCCAAGAAGTACATGATAAAAAGAAGTAAAAGATTGTTTTATTGAAAGGGGACAAAGGTGCCCTCAAACATGGAAAAAGGGAAATATTATACACATGGATGTTCTAAATAAAGTATAAGAACAATGTGAATGTTAGGAATGTAGATTAGAATCCTCGTGATGAAGAAGTGATTAGCCAAAGGCATGAATCGTGAGACAAGATACAAGACTAGAGTAAGAGTCTGAACAAGGTAAAAAAAGACACTTGGTAACATACTAATCCTATTTGCTCATAGAGATCCAGTGTGTGCAAGTGGAAATTTATTACCTCTTGGAGGGAATATTTGATAGACAACAAGTGAAGACACCCTAGCCAATGTGTAGGAATGATTTATATTTCAAAGTTGATTTATTTTTGAATGGATTGTGGAAGGAGAGTAGTACATTGCTCTGCTGCCAGCCAGGCATCCATAGCCCTGATGGAGATGCATTTGATTCTAATCACAACATTTCTCTATTTCAGTCAGGCATCCATATCCCCGGTAGAGATTATTGGAAATACCCCAAGAGAGAGTTATATATCAATTTTATTTTGCTTTTAGCTTTGGATTTTTGATTTGATTGATTTTGTTTTTCTTTCTATGAAAACTTATTTCATCTCTCTTGTTTGACAAGGGGTTAAGAACCACTAATGGCTTGATGGAAGGAGGCAGAAGTGATTGTGATGATGAAATTGGATAGTGTCAACAAATATGTCCAAAATTTCTTCGCAACAAGTTTTTTAGATGTTGATTGTGATAGGATTTCTATGAGGTCAGTCGTTCTTTTATTTACCAAGGTGATAAAAGACCAAGGCCAAATGGATACCATAGAGATAAATGTCACAAAATGCATGAAAATAGGCTAACCAAAATATCACAAAAGGGATGAAAATGGTAGGAAGACTTGCAGAAGAAGAGCAAGAAAGGGAAGAAAGAACATCCATGTGTATGCAATACCTGATTGCAATGTGTGTTCGTTTACCTTTGATTTTTTTGAAATGTTTTCTCATTTATTTGTTTGAAATGTTTTCTTTTTTGTATTTTTTGAAAGGTGAGACCAACAAGGTCACTTGTGTGATAAGATCCAACAACAATGTTAGCAATTTCCTTGATAAGGAGGACTAGGTGTGTTTTCTTATCAAGAGTCATATTATCCCGATCTCAATGATTGTGGTGAGATCATACTCAATAGATGACTATGTTTTATCATGAAACATGGATGTTGTATGTGGGAGATTGAGGTCCCTATCCAGAGGTTTCTATGCACTTTGCACCATACTTGATGGTGTGCATTGATGTGCATTTTTGAATTGTGTTTGATTCTAAACTTTAAGATCGTTTAAATTGTTGTGAGCTTTGGAGATCTTGGAATTTTAAATCTTAGTTTGGATGAAGGAACCATTTGGGTTTCTTGTAAGCTAATATGTGACTTGTCTGATCCTGAGAAGTGGGAGAAGAAAGTGGATGAATAAAATTGATGTGAGAAATGAGGGTGGGTTTGGCCACAATCATTGATAGAAGAATAACATGATGTACGCAAAGGATACAATCCAAGAATTGAAGAGGATGGGCTACCAGGAGGTGTCCCATAGAATGAAGATAAAGGACTACTAGGATGTGGCCCTAAGATTGAAGATGAAGGACTTCCTTGTGGTGTCCCATAGATAGAAGATGATGGGCTACTAGGATGTGGCCCAAGATTTGAAGATGAGGGCTACATGGAGGTTTTCTATATGTAGAAGATGTGGGCTACTAAGATGTATAAGAATCAAAAATGAGGGAATTATAGGACGTGCCACCATATATAGATGAAGAGGGGATACTTAGAGTGAAAACCACATATAGAAGAAAATGGGCTACCCGGAGGTGAGCCACACATAGATGATGAAGGGTTACTTGGAGGTGCCCCACATATAGAAGCAAATGATGGGCTACTAGGTGGTGACCTAAGGTGAGAAGAAAATGTGCTACCAGAAGGTGAGCCACAAATAGATGATGCTACTATTTAGATGCACCACAAGGGATACTTAGAGGTACCCCACATATAGAATCCAGATGATGGGATACCAGGTGGTGACCCAAGGTGAGAAGAAAATGATGATTGAGGAATCATGCTATGTAAAGAAGGATGTGAGGAAAAGATAGGATCTTCCTCAATGGTCTTAGGATCTTCATTAGTATTCCGAAAAAATGAATCAATTTATTCTTCCCAATACACAAGCATATCAAAGTCAAGATTAAATCCTTGATTGTAATCCTCTAGGGGAATGCCATCATGTGACCCCAGGAATTCTGTGATCATCTCCTCATCTCAAGATGAATCGATCGGTAGGGGTATTTTTTCTTTGACCATAGGAGGTTGAATAAAAGAAATGGGTCCAACTGGTGTGGAAGATTGAGAAGATGATGACTCAAGAGATGAAGTAGATTTGGATCTAGATGTCTTATGAGTAGAAGAAGATATAGATTTGAGAACTGATTGGCATAGGTTTTCCTAGAAGATGGCATATTTCCGGGAAACAACGAGGATCACGTAGAAAATCAGCATATGATTGCGACATAGGATTTGTTTGAGGTGTTTGCGACGTATGAATCAACTTAGATGATTGCGACATGGGAGCCAAATTTGATGATTGCAACATGCGAGTTACTTGGAAATTATTGTGACATGGGAGGTGACTTAGGATGGTTTGGATTCACCTAGATCTTCAACAAAGGAAAGGTTACCAAGGTAGCGAATAAGGGAAGTCTTCACCATGACTCAAGAACTAAATTAGATGTTTTATTGATGGATCTTGGAGTTGTATCCACATCTTCAAAGGAGGAAGATGTCATTTAGGTGAATAAGGGGAGGTCTTGCCGAAGAAAGGGAGGACCACGACTCAAGAACCAAATTAGATGTTTGATTACCGAGACTTGGGTCCACACAGATCTTCAAAGGAGGAAGATGCCATTTAGGTGACTGATAAGGGGAGTCCTAAAAAGAAAGGGAGGACTGTAACTTAAGATTCAAATGCATTGAATAGCTATGATGAGAATTTTTAGAAGATCGAGGTGAAACTGAAGAATCAGAATAATAGTTTGGATCAGAGTCAGAAGAAGAGTGGGGGGAACCTGAATAATAATTTGGATCAGAAGCATCCAAACCATACCATCAACTATGAGATGAAGGTGGGGAACAGGGTACCCGAGCGGGTTCTCTAACATGAAGAACTAAATGAGGCTTAGCCATGATGGGCATCCTTTGATGGGAATTCCAAAAACTTTGATTCCTTAGTGTCATATGTATAAGAAACCTCGTGATAGTTGGCTCATTGCTGACTTTTGTGGGATACAAATGTCTAGACCAAGATAGTTTGATTGAACTCCTTCAATTTGAAGGAATTTTCGTGTTGATTTGGGAAGCACAATGGAAACTAGCTAGACATTTGGAAAACATGAGACCTAGGACAAACCAAGCGGTGTAATGATGTTAAATCGTCATTAAAAAAGGTGACTATAAAATAGCCATGAATCCAATAGGTCAATATGAACCTAAGGAAGATAAAGAATAAAGAATGATCTACCCTAGCAAGATAATACATGACAGAGATATCTTAGACACTACAATGACGTACTAATACTCAAATTCAGTCACACCAAAATTTTACTCCCTATGATTTTTCTAGATAGGTTTGAAACCAAATAACAACAACATAATATCACTAGTTAGGTCAAGTTTGAAACAAACAAGACCTAAATGCTAAGATAATGTTGACACAATCCTCTAACAAGGTATACTCAAAACTAGTTTCTAAACACTAACAAAGTCTAAGTCTTGTAAAATGGATGATACAAATGTGAGCAGCGTAATAACGCTATTTGGACACGTAATCCAACTTTGTGAGAAAACAAGATTTTAGTATCAAAATGGCGTTATAGCGATGCTAACAAAGTAACCTCAACACTCACAAAACTCAAGAAAAGGCTAGGATGTAAAAACTATGTCTAAGTATAACAAGAAATTGCTATGCGTGCGAGCAACGTAACAATACAATATAGAGATTTAGGCCCAAGTTTCACAATGGAAACAAGACGTAAATATCTCAATTGTATGGCTATAATGTGGGAAGTGTAACAATTCAAAAGAAGAAAATGATGATATCACCTAACTACAAATGATAATAAGTCTCAAATATGGGTTTTGAGACAAGAGGGGCTACTAGATCATGAGTACGTACCATGCACACTTTCAACACTTGCGATTCTGACATTGCAACCTAGTCGCACAAGTAGAATACAAAAGTGGTGGACACATAATATGATCAAGAGGTATTTGTATATGTTGTTTCTTTTGTCCCAAAATGGGAAACAAGAAAACAAAGGTGTAAACCAAGTGGTGTTGAAAAATACTTGGTGTAACTTTGGCATAGTTTCACCTTGTCTTAGGACAAGTGAAAAACTAGGTCAAAGTAACACTAAATAGATTTCATGATGAAATGTCACATGCGTTTCAAATTTAAGAGATTATTTCCCTTGTTCTAAAAACAAGAGTTTGAATCCAACAAAGTTGTCACTTTGTGAGAGCTCTCAAGTATAACAACTAAGACAAAATTGGCTCCAAGCTGGAAAGCTTTCCTAGGGGTTCTCTCTCTATGTGTCACAAGATATCTCTGCTACGCTCAATTTACCAAGGTTTCCCAAGGAGTATCTTGGCTTTACTTTACCCCCTTATAATACAATGAGCAACTAGTGCATTCATGTGTATTATCACTGGGGTCGCAATGGAGATAACTTTGACTCTAATCTTTAAGGAGTACTAGTCAATTCGGTAGTGTGGAGCACTTTCCTGTTTCATTCACAAGGTTCCCTCTTGCGTGAACTACTTTAGGGTTCCTAGGACCACCCCCATTGTTGTAGCTTAAGGCTTATGCCAAAGGGGTTATGTCCTAGTTTAAAGCAGACGAGCCATAGCTCTTAACCGAAACCTACAATACAATGTTTTGAATGTGATGATTGTGGTGTGTTTTTTAATCTTTTAGACTTAATGTGGTTTTTGTCGCACTCCTTTTGGCAATACCTACAATCACACGTGAATGTTAGAATTTGGTTTGAAGATATCCCTTCTTTCTTTGACAAGTGTTTTAGGTCCTTCACACAAATGGTTAGTAGTTCAACAAGATTCACAATATCATAGAAATATAGCAATGAAAATGCTTGTAAATCAACTAACTACTATCAATCTTTGCAAAAATAAGGTTTATTCCCAATTAATCCAAGTGCTTCTTAATGAAAGACTAAAATTGCTTTTGGTTCCCAAGATCACACTAGGTGCAAGGGAAGAACATACACAAATTTTAGCCTTGGTTATTTATCAAGTGAAAAATCTCTTAAACTAAAAGATCAAGTACATGCCAAAAATGCAAGTTTGTTCCCTTAAGCACAAAATGAATGATGATTGTTCCTACTTACTCCCAAGAAGAAAAAAATGGTTTAGGGGTGTTTTTTGGTTCTCAAGATCACACTAGGTGCAAGAGAAGAACATACACAACCCTATTCCAAACTCAATCAAACTATGAAAACATAATCACTCATCAAACCCTAAGCCAATTTAACCAAAAACCCCTTATCAAACCCTAAGGCAATTTTGTTAGGAATATTGCTCTAAAATCAATAAATTGATAAAAAACAACTAAAAACCCCTAAAAATGACAAGTAATCTTAAAAACACAGAAATTGAAATTTTGAAGTTTGAGGAAATTTTACCTTAGTGCATGGCTACACTCTGTAGAGCATGGGCGCACTCAGTAGTGCACAAGCACAAGTAGTATTGCATAGGCGCCCCCTCTATCAATTTTACACAGTCAGTGTTGCATAGCTTGCATCCAGTGAGGTGTAGGTGCACACCTAATAGTGCACAAGCATAAGTTACACATCAGAGGCCAAAATATAGTCACAAGTGCACCTCTAGTTACACATGCACACCTCTGGTTGCACAGGCACAAGTTACACTCAGAGGCCAAAATCTAGCACATAGGTGCACCTCTAGTTGCACAGGAACTCTCTGGTTGTATAGGTGCACCCTTTGCCGTAGATGCTCAAAATTCAAGTTTTGAAAAGAATTTCTTGAAAAAGATCAAAAAATTGGCACTTTGGGGAAATTTTGACAGGGCTTCACCTCCTTATATCCTACAAATAACATGAAAACAAAACCTTTTACTACTAATCTAATTGAAACAACTACCTATCTTGAAAATTGATCTACAAAACTTTGAAAATTACTCTAAAACTTTGAAATTAATCTAAAAATATTGAGAAAGTAATCTAAAAATCTTGAAAGTACTCTAGAAAGCTTGAAATTAAACTAGAAAACTTGAAATTAATCTAGGAAACTTGAAACTAAGCTAGAAAACTTGAAATTAAAAACTTTGAAACTAAGTTAAAAAGCTTTAAAAATTGAATGCAATGGGGTATTATCCCACCGGGTGTGCCAAATGAAATCACCCTAAATTGCATGACTACAAAGCTAAAATTGCCACCTCATGACTAATTAACATAAGAGGAAGGCTAACACCATTAACTAAACACCTCTAGTCAAGGTCCTAAATCTAAGGGCAATCTAGGAATGTAACATTAAGATAGAATGAATTAAAGGAATGCTTAACTAACATGAATAGCTTAAAGGAATGCTTCAAAATACAATTCAAAATATAACTAAACATGCCTACTAATATGTTCAATTACCTAACATGGGCCTAAATAGACCTAAGAGGGAAATCAAATGGGTATGGTTGCTACTCCAAACAAGGTGAAATGGCCTCTCCAAATGACTTATTAAGTCACTTTAGATATCCATCTACTAACCTTGTTGAAGGCTTTAGGCAAGGATTGAACTTGGCTATAAATCATATTTATTATATGAGATGCAAATCAAACATGGTGTAAAGTATTAAGGTATGAGGTGAACTCTTTTTATAGTTTTCCTTTTGGGAAAAACTTGTATTTTGGTGCATGTGGGACTAAAATCCCAAATTAGATTAGAATTGCTAATCACGATTAAGCTTTTCTAATCACAATTAGTGAATTACCAAGTGATTAAGATGTGTGGAGCCTTAATCAACCACTTAGGGTCAACTAGGAGGCTAGGATAAGCTTTTGAAGCTTGCTGAGACGTTGTGGAGGAAAGTGGGGTGATTTTGAGTGGTGGAAGAGGGGTTTGAGCCAATAGTAGGGTATATTGACCAAAACAAGGAAAAAATAGGCTTAATTAGCTAATAAATGCTAATTGTTTTTTGAAGAGGATTTTGGCTTACGATTCATCGTAAAGTGGCATCCTGAATGCGAAAGGGATTTGGTGATCAACAAAGTGACTTTTTAATTGACCAAAGTGGCAAGAAATGTTAGTTAATTAGCAAAAATCACTAATTATAATAGAATTGGGAAGAATGAGAGTGATTTGTGTGCATTTTGGCAATATGATTCAAATAAGATAATATACTTTAATGTTTTTGTAATAGAAATGGTATGACCAATTTGTATTCATGCTAGGATTTAAATTAAAGGAGTGGAATGTGTTTGAAGCACAATCAGTAGGGGGTTAATCAATGTCTTTACGAACTTTTACTTTAGTTATCTTTATACATTCATCAAACCATCATCATGTGAGCAATGTTACCTTAGTTAAGAAAATAATTAAAGAAACTTATCAACCATCTACATAATCATGAAACAAGAGAGAGAACACATGAACACAATATATATGTGGGAAACCATCAAGGGGAATAAAATGAACTGATAGTTGCATTAATAGATAAATCTCAAGATTTAGTGAAGCAAAAAATCCACAAGGAGCACTAACCCCTAATTTATCTAGCACTAATTAAAATTTAGCAAGCACCAACTTTCAAGGAGGCACCAACCCCATAATTTATCAGGAACAAACCTGACTTTAGAAAACACCAAATTTCAAGGAGGCACCAACCCTCTAGGGTTTTAGTGAAGCACCAACTCCACAAGGAAGACTAAACACCAAATCAACCACCTAAGAATGTTTTCCACCTTCTTCTTGTTGCTTACTCAAAAAATGACGGACTTCTTTACACTTATTCTCTCTTCTTCTTGGTATGTTATCTATCTCTAATAAATCAACATGAAATCAAACCTCTAACACATTTTTATCCTCAAACATCAACTACTCTTCATAGACAAACTCATCTTCCCTTGAAGGCACTCAAAATTGCCTCCTTCATATATTTATTTATTCATATATTCAACATGAATGAATTCTCTATGGTATTTAGGACCTCATACAATCCTCATCAAGTGCTAATATGAAAATGGTACTAAATTTTTCTAGTACTTTCAGATGATTAAACTTATCAAACTCAACATTGATCATGAGTTCAATTTTCTCAATTTAGGGTGTCTTGGAAACCCATTTTTAACTCTTCCAATATGATCAAATAATCTGATTTTTCCAACTTAAGTGAATATAGTGTATCTTATTTCAAATCCATTAAAAATAATCACAAGTTGAATTAAAATATGCTCTCAAGCTGAATTCTGGATATCAAAATTTGGAAGTGCATTCACTATATGATTGTGGGTTATGGATACTGAAAATAATTCCAATCCAATTACTCCACTTGTGTGCTTATTTTATCAATTAATAAAATTAATCAAATGATGAATTTTATCTAATCAAAAGCTTTTAAAAACTGAATAAAAACACCACAACTCAGAAATTGATAACAAAGTTCACCTGAAGGCTACGTCTCTGGATTCATAGAAAGTGAATCGATCTATTCAACGCACAATGAAGTAAAATACACCTTCAATAATGACTAATAGATATTTATACCTATAAATGAGCTGATAAATGTTTCAAGGAACTCTGAGAAATAGCAGAAATTGTCCCAAGAACAATCTGTGGCTCCTATAGTGTTTCCATAGTGTGATCCCCTTGCAAATGTGACTGAAAAATGCCTAAAAATTGAGATTTATAAACACTAAATGAAAAAAAATTATGTATCTGGAAAGCTTATGAAAGCATGAATAGATTCCCTTTTTACTCCATGGCCTGGTTCGGACCAAAAGTGCTTGGAAAATTTAGATCGCTGCTAGTTCCTCATGCTTGTTCTGTGCAATTGCGATGGAAAAATGCCTAGAAAGGAAAATATACAGTATTTCATGCAAAAAAATTTACATTTATGGAAATCTTATAAAATTATGAGCATTTTTTCTTTTTACACCAAGTCTTGAAAATGACCCTAGGTACCTCAAAATTTAGATTTTATCCAAACTGCCCTGGTTGCTCCCCTCCAACATAGAGCACAAATCTCTATTTATATAGGTGAGCTTGTTTTCTATCCCTTCTGAGCTTAGTGACGAGTTGGTTGGTGGGATGTGTTTGGGACCATGAGGTTTGCGGTTCAAATATCGGTGGTTACCTTTTGAGTTGTGTCACATTTTGCATGTGGGTGGGATATCCCACATTTCTCGTGGGGACGGTGGCATTGGGATCTAAATCAGGAAATACCCCCCTCCATTCACATGACTAAGGCCACACCCATACGTGTCACCTAGCCATTGGTTCACTTGTTGACCTGTTGACAAGGTTTGACCCGTTTAAGACCCAACTTTGACTGACGGTAGAATGTGCATACAGACTCCGTTTCTGAAGTTCAGCTTACCATCGGAAAGGTCTCAATAATCCCTTAAGCATGATCCTAAATTAGGGAAGTTTAGGGAAGATATAAATAGTGAAAAATCCTTTAGATCAAGCACTTATGGATCACACTTTCTGTCTGGCACACAAACTAGGCAAAACTACCTTTACACCTTTATATATGTGTCTTAAGACACAAAAAAACACTAGGTCGGTTACACATCATCTAGGTAGGCCATGCCAAGACCTAAAAACATATGAAAAACATTGAAAAATTACCATATGACCTCATGGAATTACATGACTTAATTTTGTTTTTACATCATTTTTAGGACTCAAGAAACCTTGCAAAAACTAGGTCTATAAGTATGACTTTACACAATGACATTTATCGACCAACTAGGAACTTCTTCAAAGATTTAAAATATTCAAGGACATTTTCCATGACCTCCTCTGACCTTTTCCATTCTTATAAAGCTCTACACCATCCATTTTACCATGAAAACATCTCAAGAACAAGATTGTCCTATTATGACTTCATACCCAAAAAACTTCCTTACAAGAACTAAGCTTCTACCACCTCAAAAAATCAACCAAGACAAATGAAACAAATGTACATGTACTATAAACACCTCAACATCATCACCAAGTGCATTATAATCCATAATTCAAGGTATAAGGGCTAAAAAATGTCACTTCTCTAAGCATTGTCAAAACTGTCACAACACCTCAAAAATAAGTCATGAAATATTGACTAGGTAGTCACACTAAATGACTAAAAATTATCAATAAATTATCATAGAAAAATATCATGGGTCAATATCATCCTCAAATATCCATTTATTCAGCATGTCCTTTGTAAAACTTGACCGCTCCAACAAAATATCTAGAAACAAGCCATTTTTAGTGGGGTCCACTAACTCATCTGAACACACAAAACCATTTGGAGATATTTGGGAGAGTCCTCTACATGATCCATATATCAAAATAAAAAACAACACTTTTAGGATTGTATGAACAATATCTTCCATATCAACCTAAAAATAGGGTTTTAGAAGGGTTTTGAATTGTTTTGGTGTTAACAATTGTTCATAAAGAATAGGACCTTAAAACCTAAAACAACATTTCAAAAAACTTCCCATACTCACCTTTTCATATTGGCACTGAATATTGATTGACCTACCTCATTAAGATAGGCAATTCTTAAGGATTTGTCTAATTTCATATCTCAAAACCAACTTTCAATATTTCTCCTTCAATACTTGACCTAAAAAATTCATGAAAATTCCTAGGAAAACATGTTACAACTCTAAAAAATACTCATATTCGCATACTTTCCTTGGAAATTGAGCCTCATATCTCATTAGGACCTAATTTTTTCATCTTACTTTCAAATTCTCTCTCTCTGTACTCCAAATGATCTCACAAACAACTGAAATCCATCATGCAAACCTTGAAAACATTATAGGCATCATTTGACATCTATGAACAATCACAAAAAACTCTCCACATCAATCTATGGAATCAAAAAGGCATAATCTCTATTTTGACATCAACCATACATAACACTATCATCTCGATATCAATAACAACACTCCAAACTCACCTTGACCAACTTGACATCAATGAAAACTTCTCAATAGAATGACTTAACATCATATATCAACATAAATAAATCCAAGAAAACCAACTTGGTTACATTTTCTTATTGATCTCCACTATCATTCCATTGCATGAAATATAAGACCAAATGATCTCAGAGTAAATAGAGCTCATTATAGTGCCTTTAGATGCCCAATATAAAGAATACTATGTATTCAATAAGGTTGATTTTTAAGTTTCATTTTCAATATAATATTGTATGATTCTCACATAAAGATCATTACAAAATAAAAATGACTTCCATTATTAACAATTATTATAACATTTCATTAATAGATCACTAAGAGGAAGAGGGTGATAATTTCACAAATATTTTAAAAACCCTCTTTTTCATTTCATTCAGATTAAGAAAATATTGAATAAATAGATGCCTAAATCTGATTGCAATGTAGCAATAAATGAATAAGCAATTAAGTACAAAATAGACCCAAGTAAATTAAGCTGGTAAATATGAAACCCTAAGTTGCAAAGAGGAGATAGAAATGACTTAGTTGTTTCACAATTAATCCTAGGATTGTGCCGAAGTGACAAACTGATGAAATCTAAAGTGCAGACTACAATAATAAAACCTGACAAAGTTGTAGAGATGGAGGAATATGATGAACTAGGCTGGGGAATTCAGGGGCACCTGTGAGCTACAGACCAGTATTAGGCGCCTGTGACTGCCAAAAACCTCAAAAAACCATCTTTGAATGGTGTAAGGTGTTCATTTTCCTTCACTTCTTATCACTAGTATGTCACACAATGATCTTCTGGATGTTGCTGATAACCTCTAATAAAGAAATGACCTGCAAAACCCTCAAAAGCACATCAAATCCCAAAAATAAAATAATGCAAATGAGGGGTCAGACTTGTCCTCAGCTGTCAAACAAGTGATCTTATGACTGAGCATTGCACTACATTTCAAACCCAATGTAGTTCTACATTTGTGTGTGCGGAATTGTGCCCTAGGTGGCTCTTGTGCATGTCACACTTGATAGCAAGAAAATAGATAGATGTAGAAGATGTAAGTAGATGTGTGCATGGAATAAAATGAACTTCCCCTCCTATGAAGTGTATGCAGAAGAATGCAGTCCCTTTCCCTTGATGGATGCTAGAATGGATGCTTGAATGCTCTATGAATAGCCTTTGGATGCAACCTTAGGTGGTGATAGCTAATGCTTAGTGCTTGGTCCTTTATTATGGTCACATAACTTTATATTTATATGATTCCCTTGTCTTGAATTTCATAATTAACCCGAAAAGGACAACTACCAAAAAGATAAGATGCCCAAATGGCTAGAAAGGATCCAAAAGATGTGAGTAAAGTACAAAGAGGTCAGGGGCACCCAGAGGGGATGGGGGCACCTAGCCCTGGTGTCTTGGCTAGGCGCTGGTGTCCAGGATGAGAAATGTTGGAGTGTAAGAAGTAATACTGGGCAAGTAAGGAGTGTAAGACCAAAAGTGGCAATAGAAAGCAAAGAAATATGGCCAAAGACATGGGTTAATTAGTACTTTTCTTACTTAGGAATCATATGAATAGTAGTATGTGATCAGGACTAGATAGATACCCAAAGTGCGTGATTTTATGTTTACATTTTCCCCACTTTATGTTTTTGAGTGAATGCTTGATAACATAAAGTAGATAAGAGATGTGTACCTGATAACCATGTAGATTGATGGCTAAAAAGTGTGTTGAGAGACAAGAAAAATGTGGAGTGATAAAAATGTGAAGAGTGGAAACTAAAGAGGAGGAAGTGCAAAAAGTGATGAAGATAATGACCCTAGGGCGAGGAGCGTATGTTGATGTCATGATGTAATTATTGTTGATGTCGATGGTTGATTGTATTTGATGTTGTGTGATGATGTGTTGATGATGTGACTATTGCTTCCCATAAGGATGGACCTGTAAAAGAGAAGAACAAACAAGTAGTCAAATATGCATGTATATGATCAAAATGTGTAAAAAACATGTAAGAAAGCATGTAAAATGAATCCGAAAATGTGAAAAAGGAACATGTGTACTTGATTCATGATGAGAAAAGAGTTTAGAAAGGATCCTGAAGATGATGTAGAAGAATGTTTTTTTTTTGGGATCTCATGTCAATTGCGCTGACTGCGAGTTTTTTTGGTGATCTCACACCAAGAACAGAAGAAATGTAGGGAGAAAAATTTGGTGTCATCCTCCAACCTTTAACTGCTTCCTGAAATGTAGAACACCAACTAAATGGTGTGTAAAAATCTGATCTGGTTGAACAGTTTTGATCCAATGAAAGTAGAAAATGTTGTGTAGTGCATGCATGCTGAGTGCTAAGGACTATGTGCCCTGTAAAATCCATTGTGTGAAGTGTTGAAAACTGTGTTGAATTGAAAAATGTTGTGTAACTACCCTTGGTCACAGGCATCTAGGAAGGGTCAGGGGCACCCAGGTGCTACTGTCCTGGTCTGGGCACTTAGTGTATATGTTGTGCTAAGGACCCAAGTCATATTCTGAGCCATGTCTGATATTGATGACAGTGTTTTACCGATATTGAATTGTGTTGTGTGATGACTGTAGAATGTTGTATGGGGTGACTGATTCACCCAAATGATGCCCCCCTCATTTGGGGTGTATGCAACATCACTGAGGAGTATGCGGCCCAAAGGAGGACGACCGTTGTGTGCTAAATTGTGCCCTGCAGGGGGGAGGGAGTGTGCTTAGTAAAAACCAAGGCACATGCAAACAAAGTGGCTAGGAAATAAGTGTTAGCGTACAAGCAAAGACAAACATGCATGTAGAAGACAAGATGTAAGCTAATAAGAAAGTAGATACAATGTGTAAGCTAAGACACAAGAAGATAATGTAGACCGTGAAAAGTGGGTTGCAAGCATGGGACACCATTCACAATGTCACAATAAAATCAAGGCCGAGATGGCCAAAAGTAGACAGTGTTCACACAAGACAAAGGGAAAATCCCACAAATAGTGGCATACAATGGAAGACAAGAGCAAACAATATCAAACAATGTTAGAGATAACCATGGAAAAAAATAGACCTGCAAAGCAAATGTTGCACATGAAACACCCATTAGCATGTTAGAAAGATAGATAATATGTCAAAACATGTATGATCTGATATAGTAATGTGTTATGAAAAATGAAATAATAGCACATGTAGTGTATGAAAGTGGATGCCCCTAGGAGCCAATGTGGGACTGGTAATAGGTACTGCTCCAAACATCTATGTTGTGTGTATGGATTTGTGTAAAGTCTACGATGACAACTAGAAGGAAATTGAACACACATGTGTATATAGAAATAGATAATGACATACATAGTATATGACTAACATGGATAAATAGTGTACATGTAACAAGTAAATGTAAGCAAGACTAAGTGTGGCCAAGATATCTAATATGTCATGGATGAGATGGAATGGAATGCAGAGTGAGTGTGATAGGAGCTGCATGCCCCCTGAGTGGATGTGTATGCATGAAATGAGGTTAATTTATACATGCCCCCTCAGCAGTCAAGAATGAACCATAGAACAAGAGCGCATAATTGGGAAATGGTTTAAACAAGTGTGTTAAAAAGATGTGATCATCAAAGTGTAGAGCACGAGAGTGTGGTGAGGTCCATTTGAGTTTTAGACCCTCAACAGTTGAGTATGGACCACATAACTAGAGTGCATCATAGGGTAATGAGTGCAATGCATAAAATTAGATGTGAGAAAGATATAGCATGATTGTGTAAAATGAATAAATGCGCATTGTGTGTGGTAGATGTTACAATAAGAGGATATCGATTATGTGTGACTAATGTGTGTTGTGTGTAGTATGTGGTATGACTAAGCAATCCTAGAGATATGTGTTGTAAATGTACCAAGTGTAAAATGTGTAATGTGGCCAAGTGATGAGAAGGATGTACTACGAATGTGTAGTGTGTAGTGTATAATATGCAATGTGTAAGGTTCATGTGTATAGGATGCCCTCAATAGTCAAGTGTGAACCGAAACATGAGAGTGTGTCATCAGGAAATGGTGATCAAGATGTGTATGATGAATGTGGAAGACTAGATGCGATGTGTGTAAGATGCAAGACAACTGATAATGCTATAAGATGGAGGGGGGAGAAATAAGTATGACGCCCCCCCAAACATGTGCTGATGATTGTGGCATATATTGAATGATGTTTGAAATAGATAGATAGGTGATAAACGATGACGCTGAAGGATACTAGATAGTGTATAGTTGACTAAGTAATGTGATATATAAATTAAGAAAAGTGGTATTGTATGTGTGAATAGCTATAGATGGTGATAGACGTATCCATGTATGAGTGTTTATGTAAAAGATAGATATGTTAATGAACCATGTAATGCGAAGATGAAACAAGGTTATTATTATAACATATCCCCCAACAATCATGTAAGATCTGCAAGAACATGAGTGCATCATTAGGGAATGACGATATGAATGTATCATGATGTATAAGATGCATGTAAGAGAGTAAATGTAGAATGGATAAGTAGAAAAACAAGACAAATGATGATGCTAAAAGGGGGAAAACGAGGATCATTTCCCCCCCTCATGTATGATGATGGATATGATCAAGTAATATCATCTAAGAGGTCATGATTATTATGACCAAAGCCGAACGGAGATGCGTCAGAGACCTGGTAAGCAATTGTGTCGGGTTGATTAAGTAGAGAGCCATTGAGGCATAGATTGTACATGCCTATGGCATATTCCTTGTTAGTGAAAGGTGGTAGTGGAAATCTATATACATACCAACGAATAATATTTTATGAATATCCAAGAAATGAATCATTGTAAATGAAAACACAACCAAGGGGCATGGGGAATGAAATGTCGATATGATTTGGATCTAATGTGCCCCTAATCTAATCGAGCCAAGAATATCTAAGCATAAATGGAGAATTGCGAGGTGTGCGTGCAAGAAATACTGTGAGGTAGAAGACATGGAGACCATAAACAATAGTAATGCGGATGAATCCATGGTAAAGATGAGGATCACAAGGTAGAGGGAAAATGTTATCTACTGTAAACCCTAACCGAGTCAATCCTTCATGTGTGTAGATAATATCGGAGAAAATAGAGTTGAATCGAATATTTTTCCTAATAGAGTCATTCATGAAAAGTGTACATGTGAAAGGAGGTAGTGTAGATGTCGATTTTTTCATGAGGAGATGTTGAAGGTGGTATGTCATCTGATGTATGGACAAACCCCTGATAAGGTACCATGACATTAGTAGAAGCAGGGGGGGTGTTATGGAGTGGATGAAACATAATCTAGTGTACAAATAGTCCCCTCAATTGGAGGCAAGTAGTCTGGATATTGTTCAGGTTGTGGATTAGCAGCAAGATGCATAGTAGCAGAAGTAGGAACATGTAATGCACTATTACGATCTATGATGCAATATCAAAATTTTTGTACTATTAGCAGGAATCTCATATTCAAATTCATGTAAGAATATGACACATCAGTGGATAGTAGAAGAAACTACTTGCATTTGATGAAGCCAGGGTTGATCAAGTAAGCAATTATATGAAAGTGGGAGATCAAAAACAAAAAATGGAACTGGAATGGTCTTTGGACCAACTATGAGTGGCAAGGTGACAATGCCTAAGCATGGACACACATTATAATCATATGCTCGAAAAAGGAGATATGTTGGGTTAAGATTAGTTACCGAAAGGCCTATAGCCTAAATGAATGATAGAGGATAGATATTGATATCAGATCCAATGTCGACTAAAAAGTGTTTGATGCTTAAGTTGTTGATACAGACTTATATATAAAGAGGAGGATCATTATCATAAACATCAATATGTTCAACTATAGTCGATGGAAATTTCCATGGTGAAATAAAAGAAAAGTGACTTAAGTGAAATCATGGGATTTTATTGCCTGCCATGCAGAGTAAATAATCCCATTGTCAAAGTCGAATCACTTAAGTGGATCATGGGATTTTCGGGGCTGCCTTGCAGGGTAAAAAATTCCCATTGCCATGTGTTTTTAAAAATAGAATTCTATTATGCTAAAAAGTGCTAACCTATTAGGATCATCTAGTGGCATTTGAGCATCTCTTGGCACACCTATTCTCAAGCTCTCTAAGGAGGAAATCGAGTCAAGTATTGAAGAATATGTACTTTGGAGCACATAACTATTGGTTACTTACATCTAAGTACATCAAAAACCAAAAATTCTAAGTCAAGCATCCTTGCAAGTGTTGAAGGTCCAAACTAGGGAGGCCCACATCATCAATTATCATGTTCCATACACTTGATTTCACACATTCATTGGGAGGGAGGACTATGTAGGCCTGCGGCCCTTTCAAGGCAGTTCTATGCAGGCATTACTTAGTAATATGGGCCTTTGAGGTTAGTTTGGCCATTGGGACTAACCCCTTTTTATAGATCACAAGTGAAGGAGAAGACACGCACAGTCATAATAGATTGATTGTGATTGTGGAAATATTGAATACAGACCATAAAAGACATCCAGATCAAGTACAAGAGTTAGATTCTAGCTTAGGACATTAGAAGATAGATTTGGTAATTGGTGGATGCCTGCATCAGATGAGCATGTCTAAGCTTGACAAAACTTGTCCTTTACTCAGTTACAACTTCCTAGATTTCTTGACACCCTACTCAACTTCCTACCCAGTGTCAGATCTCTATCACATCTCTAGGCCCCGCAAAATGGCGCAATCTTTATAAACCGAACCTTAGTTCATTTTATATAGCTTGCAAAAGCAATGTTTGATCGAATCTCATCCTTTGCATGATTTTAGGGTTGTTTATTTACCGTATTTGCTGTTTTGAAATCATTTATACTAACATCTTATATAGATTTACCTAGTTTTGATATTATAAAAACTAACAAGAACCATGAAGCTACAATGGTCTTGGGAGTGACCAATCTTGAATTAGTTGACTTTTTTATACCTACATGAGCCCTGAATTCATTGACAATGTAGCCCTTATATTGATTCCTTGTTGGGATATAGCTTGTGACAATGTAAGGTTTGGAGAAATTTTTAAACATCATTTGTGTGGTTCTTACAAGTTCCAATAAGCATGAGTATGCCGTCCATTATCTAGGTAGACTACTATAAAGGAGTTTTTGTGAAGGGGCAAAAAGATATTCTTCATAAGCATAATAAATGTTGCAACTTGCAAGTGCCTTTTTCTCTGACCAATAAGGGATGAGCAACGACTCAAATAATCCCTCGGGCTTGAAGACACTTCCAAAATGTGGAATGTTCAGTAGGTACCTAATGGCTAAGTCACTGTATTCCCATTCTGCACCCATATAATTCGTTGTCATTCGCGAATTTAATCGTACTGACTAAATCACGACTTCCAAGGGCGAACAAAATTAAAAAAATTGTTTAATCTTTCAAAGACTGGGTATGTGTCTCATCTTCCAGTTGAAGCTTTCATTGAATTTTCATCTCCGAAGTGCTTTCATGATTTTAATTGCTCAGATTGCAATTAAAAATAAGGTATGATGAGTTATCTACGGCAAACAATGCATTGATGCATGTACTGGAGAGAACTGCAAAAAGCCTTCAAGGATAAAAGAGAAGACAAGGTGAAGGAAAATTTCAGCTTGCTTCCAATTCCAACTACTTGCAATTCCAGCTTGTTTCCAGATCCAGCCGCTTCAAGATCCAACTAATTCCAGCTTGTTTCTAGATCCAGTTTGAATCAGTTGCATGCAGACATGAAAAAAGACAAAGTTAGCTTTCCTCTTCCTTCTTCTTTCCTCCGACAAAGTCAGCTTTCCTCTTCCTTCTTCTTTCCTTCGACAAAGTAATTGAGCGATCAATTCAATTATACAAGTTAAGTGATTGGTTTAAAAGCCATTACTTGAAGAAGTCAACTACTTGGAGATAGGTGGCGGACGTGCAAAATAGAAGGTTCTATTTTCAGTTGCAAATCATACATGTCATGCAAAGAGGAATTCCAGGAAGGAGATTGCCAGGTGTTTCTTTTCCGACGATTTCATCCATCAAATGTCTGTTAAGGGACAAATCATTGCAAATCAGGTGGTTGACGCACCTCTTTCTACAACTCAATCTTCTAACTTTGATTTTCCTGACGAATCCATTGCTACCCTATCTCTCAACGATACCATATATCATATGGCCCTATTCTTTGACGGTTCTAAATTTCAATGTGGGGGTGGTGTAGGGGTTATCCTCATTCCTCTTGATGGCGAGCCTATGCCTTTATCTTTAAAACTTGACTTCGATTGTACCAATAATGTGGTTGAATACGAAGCACTCGTGTTAGGCATCCAAACTGCCATTGCCCTAGATGTTAAAACCATTAATATCTTTGGTAACTATTAATTGGTTTTCAACCAATTCAATGGTTTATACTAGTGTCGTAATGAAATAATTCAAAATTATAAGCATTACGTCGACATGCTTTTAACAACCTTTGATAATTACGACATTTAAACTATTCTGTGATCCATTACAAATTTTGCGGATACCATGTCTTACTTAACCTCACAAATACCTACCTTATCTTCAAACTCTAAAATATTTGTCACAGTACAACAGTTGCAGACACCTTCTTATCTCTTCCATGACGTAAAATTTATGGGACGATTCAAAACCGACCCACACGGTATTTGGTATAAATAGTATGCTAAATACCTCTCCCTTTCAATCCTACCTCCAAATCTCACATGCAATGGTAAGCGGTCCTTCCTCCAAAAGGTCTCTCATTACGTCATCATTGGGGGTCTTCTTTACAAGCGTGGATTTGATGGCATCCTCTTACGATGTCTCACTAGTTCTGAAATTCCATAGACCATTAAAGAAATCCATGATGGGATTTGTGGTGGAGATTTCATTGGTCGCGTTGTTGCCAAATGTATTCTTTGCCTCGACTATTACTGCTCAACCCTTAACCAATATTGTTGTGACTATGTCAAACATTGTGTGAAGTGTCAGCAACATGCTAACCTTCACCATGCCTGTTGGCTAGATTTTTTGCATAGCATTAAACCTAGGCAGTCATGAGATAATCTCCCTCATTTAACCGGTGAGGCTCCCGTGTCAGATTTGTCAATAAAAATGTGTTTTTATCTATCAGAGGTTTTACTTTAACCACTTAGTTCATGAACCATAACTAAGAAGTTCTGCAGCAAGTAAGCAACTGTTTAAGAAAGGAAAATTATAGAAGAAGAAAGTAAAGGAATTATAGAGAAGAAATGAGGAAGATGTGCATCCCAATTAGTAGATAGCAGAGCTAATTGCATGCACATAGAAGAAACTTAATAGATTTGAACACACATAATTATAAAGAAAAGGCAGCTCTAGATCCAGATCTAAAATAACACAAAGTTTACTTAAAAGATCTAAGATTTAAAAGCAAGAAACACAGTACGCCGTGACACAAAAGTTCTCCGGAAACCTGCTTCTTTGTATTCCTCTGCAACAAGTGGCTCTTAGGGGTTCAGCACAAAGTCTAGAACACAAGATTGCTTCTTACAAATTCTGATCGATATTAACCCGAAGGTTCTTCCTCTACTTATAGAATGTAGAGGGGCAATTACAAGTTGGAAGCTTTAGTTGAACTGGCACATGTGGAAGTCGGAAAAGAAACACCTGGAAATCTCCTTCCTGGAATTCCTCTTTGCATGAAGGAAAGAAGAAGGAAGAGGAAAGCTGACTTTGTCGGAGGAAAGAAGAAGGAAGAGGAAAGCTAACTTTGTCTTTTTTCATGTCTGCATGCAGCTGATTCAAACTGGATCTGGAAACAAGCTGGAATTAGTTGGATCTTGAAGCGGCTAGATCTGGGAACAAGCTGGAATTGCAAGTAGTTCGAATTGGAAGCAAGCTGAAATTTTGCCTTCTCCTTGTCTTCTCTTTTATCCTTGAAGCTTTTGCAGTTCTTCTCCAGTACATGCATCAATGCATTGTTTGCCGTAGATAACTCATCATCCTTATTTTTAATTGCATATGAGCAATTAAAAATCCTGGAAAGCACTTCGGATGAATGAAAATTCAATGAAAGCTTCAACTGGAAGATGAGAGCACATGCATAGGATCTTGGAAGGAATTTTCCACGCACTAAGTTCTTCACGGGCTGCATTTGAAACAAGAGGATGAAGCCTTTGTGCCGGAAGCTTTTGCAACTATGAGATCTAGATCTGGATCTGCATATGGATTTGCATTTGCATCTACATCTGGATATGGATCTACACCTGCATAAAAAACTCTGGCAACTGGACTGTGGATGGAAAAACTTCAACTCGAATAATTCCGCTGCTTTTAATTTGCGCGCATGAGTGAAGTTTCTGCTGCATGCATGATTGAAGTCTTTCCTGCTCTGGATTTGTCTATCAATTTAGCAAGAGGTTTTGAGCCTAGATCCGTGTCTCCAGTAGCTACAAATTTAGAAGTGATGCATGACTCCGTTGTGCTTTCTTTTTCATCTTTCTTCGCCATAGTTTTGTCTATCTTTGTCTGAATAATTCTTTTTCTTCTTACTTGGCCGGATTTCTTCAATACTGGTTTAGATCTGGATAATTCTTCAGATTCAGAGGATATATGCAATGTATTGGACATTGATAAAAACTCATTTTCCTTTGTAAAACACCTGTAATGAATTCCTGTAATTTATTCAGATAAAAATGGCCACCGGAGCATGAATAGTGAATTTTAATTGTAAAAATATGCACTTTTCAAGCTTGCTGCCCCAAAAAATGGTGTTTAATTTGCACATAAAGAGAGCATGAATCCTTTCAACAACACCTGAGCTCCTGTAACACCTGTGCAAACAATTATGCAGACAAAGATCAACCTCCTTCAAAGCATGTGCCAAATTTGGAAGCTTTTAACCTTGTTTCCACCTTGCCTGGGCAAAATCTTTCTTCAAATGGGGTCGCACTTTTCCTCTTGGCTGCAATTCTTTACCTGTGAATTAAATAATTCACCCATATGGCTGCCCATACTTATATAACCTTCACAATTCTATAATTAATAATTTCCCTAACAATTAAAGACAATTAATTAATTAAAAATCATGCTCTTCTCTTTTAAAAATAGCATGTTTAAGGACAGCCATCCAATAAATTAAATTAATCCAATTTAATCATTCACACATCACTTCACTTAAGCTTCACAGTGTGCTTTGACCATAGCCACTGAAAATAGAATTTACTATAATCTTTTAATACTTTAAAAAGTATTAATTTCTTCTCAAAAGGGGCTGCATTAAATAAATTAAATTTATTTAATTTTGGAATTCTATTTCCAATTGATTTATTCCCCTTTGCTTTTGTTGACTTTTCCACAAGCCTGGGTGCCAAAATTGGGTGAATAAATATTAACAAATATTTATTTAATGCATTATTATTCACCCAAGGTGGGTCGCACTTTTTTGCATAATAGAATTCTATTTTTAAGAATTTCTGACAATGGGATTTTTTACCCTGCAAGGCAGGCAATAAATTCCCGCCTGCCTACAGCCTCTAACTTTCCCACTGCAGCTTAAGTGAATTTTATATCACGGGGAAAAGTACCCTGCAAGGCAGGCATAAAACTCCCATCATGCCTGCGGCTTCTATTTTTCCCATCGCAGCTTAAATCCTTTGTTTCCCAAAAATGCGCCCATCCCCACAGGGGCTTTTCTGTGCACGACTTCGCTTTTTCCCAGTGATCCAGACCTTCGATGGTGACTTCCTCCGGGCATAATGTGCGTATATGTTTTCCAGCTGCTCCAGGCCAAAAATCGAGCTTACCCGGCAAAGGAATTGTTCTAGAGAAATTTCACAGAAAACGAAACGGGACACCACAAAAACACGAAAAATTGCCAAAAGTTACAAATAAAGCCCAAAACTTAAAATAAGTTAAAACCCTTCTGGAACATAGGAATAATAACATATTCGCTCATAATAGAGTTAAAACAGAGCGCAAATAGCCTCATACGGGGCTCAAAATAATTAAATACAAATTTCCCGCAGACAAATCTTGACGACAGAATATAACAACTTTGGGCATCTGTGTATTTGGTGAAAAAGGCTAATATGGCTCTTTGGGATTATCTTGACGCAATACAAGAACTTTCAGGCAATAAAAACAACAAACGACCCATTATTTTAAAAGTATGAAAAATTTTCGGACAGGGTAGTCGCAGATTTTAGGGTGAAATCTGAGTGACACCAGTTGGCTCCGTCTGTGGACATCTTTTTCTCTTGTCAGAATGACAAAGGGAAAAGATGAGATCCCAGCATCTCTGGTTTCGTATCTTGTTCTTTCGGCACGGGGTCAGGCAAACAAACATAACACAAAAGCAAAAACAAAACAAGGAAAAACAAACAAAGTTTTATTTATGTACATACAGGTTTTACCCTGCTTCTTCAGTTGATGAACAACTTCAGATGCTGCCCGTTGAAAGGCAATGGTAACTCAATTCCATCCCGGTAGGAAAGGAAGAAGGTATCCATTCCTGCAGCTCTTTTGATCACGAAGGGCCCTTTCCAGAGTGAATCGGATTTGTTATGCATGCCCTTCGGTTCATGTCTCTTGTCCCACCAGAGTACCCAATCTCTGATCTTGAACTTCCTTTCTTTGGCCTTCTTGTCAAATACTCTGGCCAAGTCCTTATCAACTTCATCTAGTGGTGGCTCATCCTTTCTTCTCTCCGTGGTAGGTAAGTCTGCATCAACTTTTCTCGTTCCCAGATTCACTGGTTGTATTTCTGAGGAAGAAACGTATTCCTTTTTCTTCGTCAGGTACTGATCATGCTTGTTGGAAGTCTTTGCTAAGGAAACTAAACCCGTGGGGATTTTGTTGCCTTTTGGTTGGACTACTCCACTACTGTCATCATAACCTGGATCAGCTTTTCCTTTGACTGTTTGCCGTGGTGGTGAATTACTCCCCTCAACATGCAGACATGCAGATGTTTGTTCAGGTATTCTGGGGTGGTAGACCATCTCCACTTTATAGTTTCCTTATCTGAATATGGATGGTGGTCTATCCGGATTCAATAGTACAGCTGTGACTGCCAAAGAATCTTCCTCAGAGTTTTGATTTATTGGAATGAAGTCAATAGAGAAGGCTGCAAAATCGAATGTGGCGGAAATCACTTTATCTCTGTAATTCTCCAGCTTATCTCTTTTGACTTGACTTTTCCCTCGAACCTGCTTTACTAGAAGTTCAGCATCTCCTTGGGCTTTGAGGAGTTTTACTCCTTTCTTTTTAGCTTTCTCCATTCCTAGAAGCAATGCTTCATACTCCGCCGTATGATTGGTGTTCTCGAACATTAGCTTGTGGGAGTATGGAAATACCTCATGATCTGGAGATATTAGTAGCGCGCCAGCTCCTGATCCAAAAGAACAACATGTGCCTTTAAAATCCAGAGTCCAAACTTTTTCTTCTTCTTTTGCTGGCTCTGGCTCTGGTCGAAGTTCTTGCTCTGGAATATCTTTATCCATTTCCAAGAAGTAAACCCCACGGTCAGATTCCTGAAAAAGAATCTGAGATCTTGGATCCTCAGATTTTGTGACCGTGTATCTAGACTTCTTTTCCGGCTCCAGCTTTTGATTAATTCCTTTGATAGGAATATGTGCACAGGACCAATCCATCTTTACTTCTCCTCCCAACTCTTTGCAAAAGTTTCTACTCAGCAACATCCCATAGGAGACAGGAATATCTGCAACTAAGATTTTCATCTTTAATCTTTTGTCAGGAAAAGCTACCAGAACAGCTTGTGCATCTTTGATTTGTCCGATTAAAGGGACTTGTCTCTCCATAGAGTAGCACCTTTTTACGGTCTTTGTCAGGGTAAGCCCAAGAGCATCTGCAACTTTAGCTGACATGACATTGTCAGAAGCACCTGAATCTATAATGCAATTGCTTAACTTGAAACCATTAAGCAATATGGAGACATATAATGGTTCCACTCTTTCAGAAGATGGTGAGGATTTAACAACTGCAGTGTTGTTTTGGGGAGGAATATCCTTGGGCTTAGGCAAAAGGCCTTTTGATGTACTGGATTGTCCTGGTGATTGCACATATTTGACTAGCATATTTAACTGCTCAGGAAAAGCTCTCAAGTATTCGGCTTCTGACATTTGAACTTTAGTTTTCTTGGCATGATCAACAATGTCGAGGGAAGGAATAGATTCAGATACCTGAGCCGCTTTCTGTGGTTGAGATGAAGAACTTGCATTCTTATCTCTAGGAGCCAAGGAAGAAGGTAAAGGGCTGCCCCTTTTTTGTTCATCAGCTAATGCCTCAGCTTGGCGAGTTTGTGATCTTGTAAGAACTGCATATGCATGACCATGATCATCTTCATGAAGTTTCTCATCGTCATGTTCAGATTTGTAGTTTAGGAAATTAATGTTGGAGTCGCCAGCAGGAGCTACAAAATCATTATTCTCGAACTGACCAGCATCAGCTTCCTGGTCTTCTTCATTCATCTCCACATTGTTTCTGGGAGCAGCTTCAATTGCTAATCTTTGGGAACCAGCAATGCGGTTCCGGTTGTTGTTGTTGAAATTCCGAGCAGGGGTATTATTGTTGCCTTGAGCCATTTGTTTCTTCATCTGCATCATCTCATTTGCTAACTTTTGCAGTAGTGAATTAGAAGTAGTAGCAGAGGATGAACTTTCAGCTCTAGAAGTGTTGCTCTTTATCTTTCCAGCCATGATGAGGTCGTCTTCAATTTCAACCGCCATGTTTTGAGCTGCTAACGAATCAGCAGGACGTGTTCTTCGCAGTTGATAGCTTACTTCAGGAAGCAAAGCATTGATGAAGAACACCTTTTGATTCTCGTCATTCAGAGAAGCAGAAGCCGGAATTTTGTATAGTAATATTTGGAATTTTGCAATAAAATCCCGCATGTGCTCATGTGGCTCCTTCTTCAACTGAGTGAGTTGGGTTATCAAAGTGCTGGAATCTTCGGCTGCCTTGAATCTTTTCAGGAACGCATCCCGCATAGTAGCCTAGTTGGTTATGGTGCCAGGAGCTAGCCGGTAGAACCATTCTCCAGCCAAGTCATGCAAAGTCTCTATGAAGAGCCGGACAGATACATCTTCATGTTCGACTGCAAGCACTCCACAGGATATGAAAAACGCAGCCAAGTGGTTATCTGGATTTTACTTGCCATCTCCAAAGAATTTTAGAAAATTCTTTCTCGTCCCTTTAGGTAGATCATGCATAGGAGGAGTTAGATTCAGAGGTCCAAAGGCTGCACCCCATGGAACAGGCGCTGCAGGGGCAAGTGGGTTTCGGTTTAGCATGATGAACGGGGCACGTCCTCTCCAAGAGTAGACTTGATGAATAATTCCAGCTGCCGGATTATGCTGAAGATGATCCGGATCTAGATGAGCATGCACTCTTCTTCCTGGTGAAAGACTAGATCTGCAGCTTCTAACTTGAGGAGGATGATTGAAATTGAATTTCTCATGCAGTCTGAAGAAATGATCAGTCCTTCCTTGCGTCTTCACGGATCGGGTGAATGGACGTTCAGCCAGGTTGAGATTTGTATGGAAAACACTTTGATCTTCAATAGAAAAGCTTTGATCTGCAAAGATAGTTGTTCCCCAGCGGAGTCGCCAAAAACTGTTGGCTAGATTTTCTGCATAGCATCAAACCTAGGCAGTCATGAGATAAATCTCCCTCATTTAACCGGTGAGGCTCCCATGTCAGATTTGTCAATAAAAATGTGTTTTTATCTATCCGGGGTTTTACTTTAACCACTTAGTTCATGAACCATAACTAAGAAGTTCTGCAGCAAGTAAGCAACTGTTTAAGAAAGGAAAATTATAGAAGAAGAAAGTAAAGGAATTACAGAGAAGAAATGAGGAAGATGTGCATCCCAATTAGTAGATAGCAGAGCTAATTGCATGCACATAGAAGAAACTTAATAGATTTGAACACACATAATTATAAAGCAAAGGCAGCTCTAGATCCAGATCTAAAATAACACAAAGTTTACTTAAAAGATCTAAGATTTAAAAGCAAGAAACACAGTACGCCGTGACACAAAGTTCTCCGGAAACCTGCTTCTTTGTATTCCTCTGCAACAAGTGGCTCTTAGGGGTTCAGCACAAAGTCTAGAACACAAGATTGCTTCTTACAAATTCTGATCGATATTAACCCGGTCTAGGTCTGCAATGAGCATTAGCCAATGTGTGACACGTTGGTTTTGGTAAGGTTTAGCATGTATTTAATGCAAGGGGTCAATGTTGGTGATGAAAAAGGTTTTGTGGTTGAGTAGGCAATGTAAAAGTTTGATGGCGACAAAGACTAAGGCTAAGAAACATTTTTTGGCATAGGTATATCTAGCCTCATAGTCTAAAAGAGTACGACTTATATAATAAACCACTTACTCCCTATGTTGGTCATCGCGATGCGCGAGAATGACACCTAAGGAATGATTAGTGGCAGAAATGTATAGCTAGAAAGGTTAGTCATCCCTAGGCAGGACAAACATAGGTGGCCGAAGGAGGTATTCCTTCAATGCTTCAAAGGTTTTGTGGAATTTGTCATCCCAATTGAAGGAAACATTTTTTTTAACAAGATGATGAAAAGGGTGACATCAGTCGGAAAGTTGAGAAATAAAGCGTCGAATAGATTGTAGCTTGCCTTGAAAACTACGAAGCTTCCAAAGGTTAGTAGGTGGAGGAATCTCAAGAATAGCCTTGATTTTAGTAGGATAAAATTCGATACCATGCAAGGAGATGATGAAACCAAGGAGTTTTCCAGAGATAATGACAAAGACACATTTATTTGGTTGAAGGTGAGCATAGTATTTGATGAGATAGTCAAAGATGATTTTGAGAACTAGGAGGTGTTCGACACGAATTTTGGACTTGGCGAGAAGGTCGTCGACATAATCTTCCATTATGAGATGCATGATGTTGTGGAAGATATAGGTCATAGCATGCTGATATGTGACACCAACATTTTTAAGGCTAAAGGGCATTATGTGATAACAAAAGGTCTCCCAAGGGGTGATGAAGGTGGTTTTGTGTTGATCTTCAAGAGCTAGTAATATTTGATTATAACCCAAAAACCCATCCATGAGTGATAGCATCTCATGGACATCAGTAATATCAAGAAGTTGGTCGATATTCAGAAGAAGAAAATTATCCATGGGGCAAGCAAGGTTAACGTCATAGAAATTTGCGTAGATGTGGAGTCCCCTTGTTGCTTTGGTGACATGAACGATGTTAGAAATCCACCGGGGATAGTCAATGGGTAGAATAAAAGAAACAAAAAGGAGGCACTGGAGTTCTTCTTTCACAAGAAGGGAAATGTGGGGATTTATTTTTCACAGCTTCTGTTTCGAAATTTTAGTGTTAGGAATAGTTACGATATTGTGGACCACGATATTAGGGTCAATATCGGGCATATTAGCGTAAAGACCAAGAAAAAGTGTTGCTATAATCTCTAAGGAAAGAGGTGAAGGCTTCCTATTCAATGGGATATAAAGATTGACCTATCTTTAGAATCCTGAGTGTGAATGTTAATCTTTATGATCGATTCACTCAGCATGGTTTGTGTCTCAAAAGGTAATGATTGGTGAATGTAAGAATCCTCCGCACCTAGATAGGTGAGAATAGAATCATCGTCCTGACATTGAACGATGTTTATAAAAGGTGTGTCATCATTGATCATGTCAGGATACAAGAAGGGAAGGGAAGAAGGAGCCTCACCATCGTGTTGATAGGTCATAAGTCCTAAGGAAACGATGTTCACGAAAAAAAAGTTAGGAGGGATGGATTCTAGATCCATGCACTCCATGGGTGAAGGTGGCATGGTAGGTGAATGAGGTACGAATGGTGTACTTTCCTCTACAAGGTCATTATAAGCTTTCTTAGAATAAGGTTCCTTAGAAAATCTAAGACCACTATGGTCTTTGTGTTTCCGAGTGGTGCAAGGTATGAATGTGCGATAACCCTATTCATAAAGACCAAAGCCAAAGCATTTCCAAGCACATCGTTGAAGGAAAGTGTGAGCAAAATAACGATTGGTGAGGTATTGAAAATCAGATGAGAATGGGTAGGTTTGGGTAGGTGGTTCAGGCGTATATGACGAAGCGTCAAGTCCCCCATATGTCAAGTTACTGCGAAGGTGGGGCAGACCATATGGAAATACCTCACCTACACGATGGTTGTAATGTGGGTGTTGATGGAGGCTTCCATACTATTGAGGAGTAAGAAATGTGTTTATGTTGTAAAGGCGATACTCTCCTAAGGTTAGGTGTTGAAAAAAACCTACCAAAGGGTCATAAGTCGGTATTTGGCTAGTGGGAATGGAAGAATCACCACAAACCTGAGAAGGGGAAGTGTTGGGTGTTTGTGAAGTATATGAGCTGGTTGATGGGCCAGCTGTGGAAGCTGCAACAATAGTGGGAATAAAGGAGTTGGTTGTGGAAGGTGTAGTTGCAAAAGTAGTGGATGAGGCAATGGCTGAAAAAGAAGCGGTAGTGGTGGTAGATGGGATAACGGCTGAAGGAGTTGTGGTGGTAGATGCTTTAACCTATATGAGGACATCATTAGGTCGATAGAGCATATTATAGGTTTTGAATGGTGAAGGATCTTCCGAAATGGTGTAGTTATGCCGTTCATGCTCAAATTTTAAACAACAGTGTAATGTTGAAGGTACACAACCCATGCCCCGAATCCACGGTCGGCCAAGTAGAATGTTGTATTCGAATCCCCCCTCTAGGACATAAAACAATTCAAGAATGGTACGGGGGCCCACACAAATGTGGAGAATGATGGTGTCGAGGGTGGAAGTCATGGCATCGTTAACTGAACGCAACATAATTGGGTTATTATGCATGTAATGGGAAGGGATGCATATTTTTTTGTATGCATGGGAAGAAATGATATTTACACTGGCACCTCCATCAATAATAACATGTCGAACACATGTGTTATCAATATAGGTGGAAATTTATAGGGTGGGGTCAGGATCATTTTATTTGAGAGGGACAATCTCTTCGTTAGAGAAACTGACAGCATAGACTTGATAAAAGGTAATGGGAGAAGAAGATAGAGGCGAAGTAGTGAGGGAAACCACATGATGTGGGGTTATGATGGCAGCAATGGGTGTGGGATCATTAGGTGGAAGCTCAATAGATTACAATACGTCCATGAGGGCTTGATGATGAGACTTGGAGGTTTGGATGAGGCCGTACAAAGACATTTTGAGGGGGGATTAATGAAGTTGCTTGATCATAATAAGATGTGCGACTCTGTCAGAAATGGGATATTCTGGTGCAAAGATAGTTACCTTTGGTGTAGGTGTAGAGAAAATGTTGGGTAAAGTTGTAGTGGATGGGTTGCCTATCTTCTCTTTTCCTTTGTCTTTCTATTCTCTTAGTGGCAACTCTAACCATATTGATTTGAGGAAATGAGGGAAATGTGTTTTGAAAGGTATAATGATAGGAGGGACAAAAACCTAGTGTGGGATAAGAACCTTGCGAAATGAGTATGGTGCACTGGCATTTCAGAGGGGGTTGGGATAGCTCCCTAATTTGGACCATATTGATCTCAAATGTTGGAGGAGGAAAAGAGAGTTGTGGAGGTGGAGATGAAGACTTCTAAATAGATATGGAGTAAGGTTGTGTGGTGACAGGCAAAGGTGGAATGGGATCTTCATCCAAAAGATCATCTTCGTCAAAGATCTCTTCAAGAGAACACAATTAAAGAGGAATATTTTTAAGGGCCTTACAATTTTCAACATCATGTCTTGGCACATTATGATAGGCACAAATCTTGGTATCGTCAAACCCTTCTAGTTTAGGTTTGAGTGGGTCATAAGTCTTGAGAGGTGGCAATGTAATGGCAAAAGTTTCTAACAACCGAGTGATGATGGTAGCGTAGGATCCTGTCAAGGGATCTAAATGAGAAGAGAGAGTAGGTTTGGATGGAGGTTTGGGTGACTTCTATGGAAGAGGTGTTACTAGAGGTGGAGTTGGTTTGGATGGAGGTGTGGGTGGCTTTTGTGGAAGAGGAGCTACTAGAGGTGGAATTGGAGGTTGAGTAGGTTTAACTACTTTTTTAGTAGGTAGTGTGGTTTTGGGCTTGGGTTGTACATTCTTGAGTAAAGGTGTTGGGGTAGTGCGTGAAGTAGAAGGTAATGCAGAAGATGGAAGTGGATGGGTCAACCAAGGTGAGAGTGGAGCTGTGGTAAAGATAGTAGTAGGAGGCAATACAAAAAGTGTAGGTTGAAGGGAGGGTAAAGGAATGGGTAGTGAAGCAGGCGTAGGTAATGTAGAAGGCTTGGGTGGAATGGAAGGTTGTGATAAGGATGTCAGTTGCTTCATTTTAATTTTACCTTCAGTAGGAGGCTACTTTCCGAAGGTTGATGGATGGGGGACTAAGATGGATGTTAGTGGTGAAGGTGAAAGAGGAGAAGTGGGAGAAAATGGGGTATGAGGCCTAACAGGTTGGGTCTTCCTCTTAGGTGGGGGGATAAACCTAGTGATAGTTTGAGACGAGGTGGCTAAATCAATATTCACAGGAGGATGGACTAGACTCAATGTCAGCATAACGCCCAATGTAGTGATAGGTTTGGGCGCATGTGAAGGTATGGGTGTAGGTAGAGGTTTGGGTGAAGGTGGTTGTTGGGGTAACTGTAAAGGTTTGGGTGTAGGTGAGGATGATGTAGAAGAGGGTACTATAACTAGCTTAGGTGCGATAGATTGAGTTGTCTTGAATACTTTAGGATAAATTGTTGAAGTGCATGGGTATAACCTTTGCATTTGAGTCAATATGGGAAGTCGAAGGTGTCCCTAAAGTGTGGAGTAGTCGACATACTCTAAGCGATCAGCCAAATGGGATATTGACATAGAAGTGGAGGGGGATGATGATTATTTGGTAGTAGTCGCTGTAAAGAAATCTGACTTCTATGAGACAGGGAAATGGTTAGCTTCATTCTTTGTGGATAGAAGAAATGATAGAAAATTGAAAGGTTCTTTAAAAGCCATTGGGAAGTTGTCACCAATACAAAGAGATGCTAAAATTGGATCCTATATGGGCAAAGGAGGGGGTAAGGTGGATGGTATATACTCTTTAATTGGTGAAGAAATGGGTAAGCTGGGATCCTCCATAGGTAGAAGAGCGAGTGATGTGGGTTTCTCGACTGATAGAGAGATGAGTGGGATAGATGCCTCCATAGGTGAAGGGATAGATGAAGTGGGTTGCTCAGTTGACGAAATGGTAGATAAGGTCGATTTCTCTTTGGGTAGAGGAGAGGATGAAGTGGATTCCTCTGTGGGTGGAATAACTCGTGTAAGGATTTCTTTAACTGATGGGGGAAGAAAATTGAGTTGGTATGGTATCAAAAATGACATGAACCTCTCAAACGTTGGTATCATTAGTTGAGGTTTTACCAAACTGGTTGGATGATGGAGTGTGATTTGGAAATGAATTCTTAAAGATGTGAAGGTTTTGGTTAGCCGGTGCATTGGGGATATCCAAGACAAGATCTCCATTATCCAACATTTCATGGACAATATTTTTAAATGTTTTACAATTACCGTCACTAAGACCTCTGACACGGTGATAGTTGTAGTAATAATTGTCCTTATACCATGAAGGCATATGATGGGAAGGGTTAAAACCAGTATGTGGTTTGATGGGTGGAAGAGTTATGGCTCCTGTGTTTAGATTTTTTTCCAAGACTAAGAAGTAAGGTTCTCCTATGGGAGTATATCATCGTTGTTCATGCCTATATTGAAATTTCTAAACAGGATAAAGAGTAGAATATGGTTTTGGTTGGTTGGTTCGATGAGATGGACCAGATTTCAGGACCACCATGTTGGCGGATCCTTTGGGTTTTTAATGACTAGTTTGTGGTTTGAAATAAGAAGAAGCGTCATTTAATTTGAATGAAGCACTCTTGTTGTGTAATAGTAGCTTCTTCTCTTCGATATCATAAATTTATAACTTCTAAGCCATGGTGAATGCCTCGTCAAACTTTTGAAAGGTTTGAACTTATAGAGTTGGAGAGATATGCCTAACACAAGCCCTAGTAAATAACTCTATCAGCTCAGTTTACAGAAGTTGCAAGGTGAGATGATTAATAAGGCTCCACCAACGTGCGACAAAATCTGTGATAGATTCATCTTCATATTAGTGCATCGAATACAAATCAGTCATGGTGACCTTCTTAGTGATGTTGATGGAGAAATGATCGAGAAAGGCTTGGGCTAATTGATTGAATGAAAAGATAGAGTGCTTAGGTAAAACACTATACCAGTCTAAGTTAGGTCCTATCAAGGACATTGAGAAAGTTCAAAGAAGCAAGGCGTCATCATGGGCAATCAGATGACATACATGTTTAAAAGATCGCAAATGTTGTTGCAGATCCTCCTTGCTATTAAATCGGTTAAACTTTGACATCTCCCAATGTGGGGGACAAGATGAATGGATATGGATGGATAAATAGGCTCATTAGAAATTTCATCATAAGTCAAAGCCTTGTGGGAGCAGGAAACAAATGCTTCTAGGGTCTGCTTCTTGTCCATCATCATCTTGATCAAATCCGTGGTCGGGTTAGATTCAAGTGCACCTCCTACGGTATAAGGAGGTGGATACGATGAGTAGGACGTAGAAGGTATGCCAATATATGGAGGTGTCGAGTAAGAAAAATGTGAAGGGGAGATATAAGTAGCGGTAGATGATGATGACATATACCCTAGATGGGAAGTGTAGGTGACATGAGGTGGTTGAGACAAGGTAGAAGTGGGCAGGATCTGTGTAGAGGTCATTGTAGCAATAGGTGGCAAAGTAGTTAGTATAGAAATGACCAAACTCTGAAAAGGTGTCGACGTAACTTGAAGTTGTGAGGTAATAATGGCTAACGATGTGGGAATCCCTACACTAAGAGTTGTAGATGATGGTGAGGCCGACATCGAAGATGCGATATATGTTGTAGGTGAAAAAAATATTGAAGATGTCAAGGTGATATGAGAAACGAAAGGTGGTAAGGTGGAAGCAGGCAACACTGCACTAGTGGTAGCAGATATAGAATCAGGGGCAAGGGTAGGTGTAATAGAGACATGCATCCCATATAAGGGCTATCCAGATGAGTCACGGGTGGAGGAATGAGAAAGATAATACTGCAAGGCTGTGGGATTGTGATCAAGGAGGTTTTCAAACTCCTCATCACCTACAGATATAGAGATAGATGAAGTGGGGTCCATGGGTGAAGAAATTGAAGGTGGTGAAGAAATAGGAGGGAGTGGTTGACAACTATCATGAAAGACTAGGGCGTTGAATTTTCTATGAGTCAAAACCATGTGAATAGTGGTAGGACAAGTAGTCTGAGCTCTACACATGGTGTAAAAACACAGGAAAAGAAGATAGAAGAGATCTAGAAAATGAAAATTGGTTGTTGTTTTGACAGAGAAATCAAAACATAGAAACCGACGTCGGTAGGGTAACCGATGTTGGTAGAAAGGGGTAATTGATGCCAGTCACTAGACCAATATCGATTATTGTGAATAAATGGTAGATTTATAAATCTAGAGATGAAGAATGTAAATCAGGTGCATCTGAACTCTGCTAGTGGTAACATAGACTCAGAAATGTGATAAATGACAGAAACAGGTCACAGAAAATATTTGGATGTGATTTGAATACTATTTTGGGAGAAATAAGCAAAAACATAGGGAGACGATGCTAGTTAGTAAACCGATGTTGGTGTGAAGAGGTAATCGATGCTGGTCACTGGACAGATGCCGATTACTATGGAATCTGAGAAGATGATGAAAATTTGAATTTTAGGTCATTAAGTCAAATGAAAACACCTACCCAGGAACTGAGTATGGAAGTGATTAGTCCTAACACACCCAGAATGAACTGGAATACACCAGTCATGATGGTGGGGCGTGAAGGATAATAAAAATAATAATAAATGACCTCAATCCTAAAAATGCAATTTTAATAGTTAAAAGCTAATAAAACACGTCAATCCTATGCGTCAGATTTTAATGTTATGTGGCTTATGCCATTTAAAACTGACTATGAGTATAATAGAGTTTTTTTGTCAATGAGGGTACCCTATAAGTAGTCTATGGCTGGTTTCAAGTGTATTTTGGGTAAGTGTCCCCATTATATACTTCACAGTATGTGAGGTCCAACTTTGATATGATGAATAGCCATAACACCAGCTGGATCCACCGCCAATCTGATTGTTAATCATTGATGGCAATTTCTGGGAAGGAATATGTTTAAGAAGTGAGTAAATTATTCAAGTGGTTTGGACAAGGGTGTGTGTGCACAAAGTGAACTACAATTAATTCCCGCTAATCATCAACTGGTCATGACCTCCAATATATAGATTGCAAATAAATTTAGGTGATTTAATGCAACATACGAAGGATGAAATGCAAATATTTTAAAGCCCAAATCGAAAGTGAAATTGGATATAAAAAATAGAGAATAGGTCAAGAGGATGATCTTTCACTAAATGTAGGTGGAAAGAAAGTAAGAAGAATGATTTTTAAACACCAAATCATGAATTTCCTTTAGACAAGTAGAAGAAGATAATATTGAATAGAGAGAAACTTAATGTGAACTTTTTAGAAAAGAAAGAAACACACAATTCCCTAGATGAAGAAAATGCAAAGAACCCACAAGAAGGGGTCCCATCGGGCATGCCAAAATGTTTCACCTCAAAGTATGTGATAAAATAGATAAGGGTAATGGGCGCAATAAGAATACCTGTGAATAGTTGGGAGAAGGTTGCACACGTTGTTGAATTTGATCAGACTGAATGTGAGAGCTTCCTTTTGGCTAGGATGAACTACTTATAAAGCACAAGAAAACCACATGAGAGAGTTAAACAATATATGGTAGTGGAATTCCTAGCAAGTGCTAGTTATGGGAAGTGTGATGCTTCCTAGATGGCTGTCAATCCAATGTTTTATCAAATTGATTAAATGCGAGAAGTAAAGGTCCTATTGCTAACACTTTGATTTAGGTGTCTCAAAATGTTATCAATACACTAGATTAAACAAAGTACTGAAATAAAAACTAATCTAGCTCTAGGCAAGGTGTTACTTTGGTTGGGATAGGTCATTGAGGTGTTAGGCAAGGTCTGGGCAAGATTTTGGGTGATTCTAGGTTGTTTGGTGAAAGTTATGAACTCATTGTTCTAAACAAAATTACCAGTCACATAGACCAATATCGGTTAGGCGACCGATGCCGATACTGGCAAATGACCTATGCCAGTTGGGTGACCGGTGTCGATAGGGGCAATATGGTCACAATATTAAAAATAGGTGTTTTGGGTCTCTCTGTGATTACACAGAGAGTTGAGGGGGTCTAGGAAGGATGATATGATTTTTGTTAAGGCTCAGCAAGGGTGGTAGAGGTGTTAGGATAGGTGAAATGGTTCAGGTTGATGGAATAAGTGGTAAATAGGTGAAAGGTGGTATTCAGGACAGAGAAGGATTAGATGAGAAAAGTAAATGAAAGACTTAAGATCAAAATGAAATCTTAACAAATAATAATGAATTACTTATTTGGTAACTTGTAGATTTGAAGGTGGTTGATGATTGATGAGTGTTCATGGGAGATACAGGAATGTGTCCAGTTCCGTAGTAACAGAGCTTGTGTGCTCTACTGTGATGATCCAAAGCTATGGATGAGATGACTAGATGTTGGTGAAGATCTAATGGACTTTGGTTTGTTGTTTGGTAGCTTGAATGCTCAAGAGTTAGAATTCGAAAGCTTGAGTGAGTGAATTTAAGAACCCATGTAAAGAGTTAGAAACTCTTAATTAAGGATAATCGATGACGGTTAGGGAACCAGCACCGACTGAGGGATAACCGACATCAGTTAAGGAGAATTGGTCTAATTTTCCAAAAATAGGGTTTCTCTCCCAAATTTGGCATGGTATTTGGCTTAGTCTGGGTCTGGAGTGTTAAATGGCATAAATTAGAGTGTGGAATTAGTTAGAGGATTAATATTTCATGAATAGTTAGGGTTGGAAAGAGTCCTAGTTGGTTAGGATAAGTGGAGATTTGGTCTAGGTTCATTAATAGGCTAGGAATAAGTCTAGGATGAGGTGGAAAGGTGAGGTGGATAAGTGAGGTGGCTAGGTGAGTTAGGTAATTAATCTTAATTGTGATAATTAAATTAATTACAATGTGTGCAAGTGGGCATGGTTGGGGACTAATATTAAATTAATTAGTCGAAGGTGATTTAGAGGGTTGCGACCCAATTTTGGGTGTCTACACTTGTTTAAGTCAAAATGCCTCCCCCAAAATGAGAAAACAAGCATCTAAAATAGGAAAAAATCAAAAAAGCACCCCCTTTAGGATTGTGCTAAGTGACAACATCTTAAGTCCCGAAGGCAAATCATATCCCAACACAAATAATAATTTCAAAAACATACCCACATGGACCAAATATAAATTCTTACAAAACCAACCACCCAAAGTAAATGCTCTTACATGGAAATGACTTGAAATTATAATAAGTCAAAATAAAAAATCCCAAAAGTAAATACAACTCAAATAAGAATTCATCTAGACCTAAATCAATTTACAACCAAAATAAATGCAAGGTGGTTGAATTGTTTCCAATGCTCATTATGGGGTCCTTTTGAGCCCCCATATGGCTAAACAATAATCAAGAATTACACCTACCCTATGGGTAGGTGTATGGAAGGGTTTTGTGAGTGTGGGAAAAGGTTTACTTGTCCCACACACCACTAAAAAGTGGGCTCAAAGGAGAAATTCGATTTTACCAAAAATGGAAGATTCCCAATAACCCAACTAAAGCAAAACCCAACCAAAATAAACTTAGAAATAAATCAAATAAGTCAAACAATTCAAGCTAAGGGTCCATATGAATATGGATAATAATAATACAAGGAAAAAAAATTAAATTAACACATATTAACTATATATATAACCCAAACCACTTAATTCCAAGTATGGGTGACTCATGTTGGCTAAAGAGCTTCATGGAAGTTAGTCTCCCTCCATCCTCTTTTTATTAGGGGATCATTTTTGATATCAAAATTTTCCTAAACATCCCTAAATTATGTCAGTGTAGAAGATATTTTTGAGAGCTTTCCATCGACTATGAGAATGTGAAAAACAGACATTGGGAGCTCTAGTTATGTCCGGTCAAAGTTCAGTCAACGAGAAAGTCAACTCAAGTCAACAGGTCAATAGGGGACCAAGCGCATGACAACACGTGGAAAAATGGTGTTGGAAAAATTAGAGGTTGAGAATTTTTCACCGTCGGTCTTCAACGATCATAAGATGGTATAGCTCATGGGAGCAAGAGGCTCAACTTTTGTTTCGGAGGGGAGCTCGACCACTGTGAGGACGATAATATCATTGCCGACGTGGTGGGTCCTCAAGCCACCACGTGGCTTGCCACCACTTAGCCATATTTCATTTTGAATATCATAGTATTATACGGTCAAATTTTATATTACATTGGTAATTATTCACCATGTTACTATGTTATTTCAATTTGCAATGTTTTGAGAATTGACTGAGTTTATTATCCTTACTCGGTATTATTTCCACTAGCTCAGAGAGCTTATCACATTGGGTATCCATTTTTAGTGGGATGTATTATCCGCTATAACCTTGGCGTTATTAACTCATTTCCACATTGAATGGAGTCAAAGCATACCAAACTCGGCGGTCATAGTGGATATCTCGGCACCTATACATTTGGCGCAACATTCAAATTTGTTGGCCCTTACTATGGGCGGTTCAACATACAATGCATAGTCATCAAACCAAATGACTCGGTGGTTCAAACCAACCAAACAATAACTAGCTCACCACGTGGTATGTGGCAAATCAAAATGTTGGAAGGCAGGCTCCCAAACACATCCCGCCGACGAACTCGCTGCCTAGCTCGGATGGGATAGAAAGCAAGCTCGCCTATATAAATAGAGTCGTGTGCTTTGTGTAATAGAAGGAGCAACCATGGTAGTTTGCAGTAAAGCTCAATATTGAAGCACTTAGACAAACTTTCAAAACTTGGAATAAAAATAAAAGTTGCTAGAAATTTCGAGACAAAGACGATGGTGGTCTTCTTGTCTGATGCAATGCTATATATTTTCCAGTGTAGATGTTTTTCTGATGTAATTGCACTGAACGAGCACTAGAAGCAGGAAAAGATCTGCATTTTCCAACCACTTATGGTTTGAATCAGACCATGGTGTAAAAAGGGAAGTTTATCATAATTTCCTCTAGTTTCTAGAAATGTAAACCTATTTTATGTGGGTAATGTATATTTCAAGTTGTAGACATTTTTCGGACGTAATTGCATAGGAAACAAATAGAAAAATTACTATAGGAGCCACAGATGTACTTGGGAACGTTTATGAGAAATTGTAGAGTTCCAAGAGGTCTGAATCAACTCAATTGAAGATATAAAGGTCTGTTAAGTCAATAGTGAAGGGATATTGTACTTCATTGGGCAATAATAGATCGATTCTCATTATGAGAATATGGAGACGTAGCCTTCGGGTGAACTCCGTTATCAAGTTCTTATGTTTTGGATTTGTTTTCAGTTTGTTTAGAAGCTTTTGATCAGATAAAAACATTCAAGTTATTTTATTTGATTAATTATTTAAGCAAACCTAAAATTGAATTATTTGGATTGAACTCACAATTTCAATATCCATAATCCATAACAAAAAGGGAATTGCACATTTCAGATTTGGAATCAAGAAATCAATTTGAGTGCATTCTAAAATCAAATGTGAATTTTTAAATGGATTTGTAATAGATTCAGTATATTCACTTAAGTTGAAAATAAGGATAGTTGATTTATCTGGAAGAGTTGTTCAGATTTGGGTTTCAAGAATTCCCAAAATTCCTAATACTCTTAGTCAGTTATCAAGTTATTAAATCCAAGAATTTTCTAAGTACTACTTCAAAAAAAATTAGTGCCATTTTCAGATCATCTTTGGTGTGTTTAAATTTATTTCTTCATGTGTAGATTTAAGGTACATGTTCGCCATCTGCACTCTAAGAACGTGTTATATTTTCTCAAAATGATAACAAATTTTACTACTATGAAATTTCAGAACAAAACACACCAATTATCCATGTATCTCATTATTCGATAGTAAGTTTGAACATGCTCATAATATATCAATTTGACATCATCAAAATTAGAAATATTATAACCATCAATAACAAATAAAACATCTATATGATATAATCATCTAAAGTCTATGTCAAATACCATCAAAATAAACTTTGTCCAAATGAGTCGATCATAAAGTTGACACCCTGTGCCAAATAAAAATCACAAAATAAACCATAATAAAAAACAATAAGAGAATTTAGGCACACCAGACCAATAAATACATTGATTAATACAATGATATCTATAATATGAAAGAAAATTCATTTAAATAATGTTAGAGAGGAATGGGAACTACATTCCCTCCCCTTACAACATTACTTACTCTTGGAAGTCAATGGAATTAGTGAGGGTACTAGACCATTAATGTAGTAACATCCTCCCATGTGGCAGTAGTCTCATCATATCAATCCCACTGTACTTGTACTTGATCAAGCTCACGACCTTGAAGGCCTAGGGTCCTATGCTCTAGTGTGCACATGGGTTCCAAATTCATATTTTCATCTTCCTCCACTTGCAAGGATTTATTAGTGTAGGTTATTATTTATCCTTTTATTTATTTATTAGGATAATTCTTACACTTGTGTTAGCCCTACACTTGTTGGGTTAGCTTGCTTAGGTGTACTAGTTGTGTGGAGTTAGCTTACTAGTTGTGTTGAGTTAGCTTCTCAGTTATGTGGAGTTAGCTTACTAATCTTTTGGAGTTAACTGCCAATATCAGTTAGTGGGAGTTCTTCACCACTGATTTAGGTAGTAGTTGCACTTCCCTCCTCCTATATGTACATCTTTCTTATTGAATAATTCAAGTCATTCTATTGTAATGTATTGAGTATTATAGATTATGATGGATTTCCATATATGGTATTTTAGCTCTTTTGTTTTTGCAAATCTAATGTGGTGTGCTATTATCATCTGAGATCGTGGCTTGGAACAATCTTCTTATCGTTCCTTTCAGGATTTCCAATCTAGAATGTGGGAAGGATAATGAACATATCTCCTCAGTACTAAAACATGAAAAACATCGTGGACACAAGACAAGCTAGGTGGAAAGGCTAGACGACGGGTTACTAGTTTGATGCACTTTAGAATGTCAAAATGTCCCACGAAATTTGGTGTTAGCTTATAACCCTTTATATATCGGAGAGGAATCTTATGCAGTTTAACCCACAAAAATACTAATATTCCCACCTCAAAACTACAGTCAATCATATGGGCATATGCATACTTCTTTTTCCTGTCCTATTCCTTTCGACGTCACTTCCTGATAAGAACTACTTGTCTCCCCATATCCTGTACCATGACAGGACCCACTATAACCCTATCCTTAATCCAATCCTAACTCAAAGGAGTTATACACTCTCATCCATACAACGCCTTATATGTCATTATACCAATATAATTGTGAAAGTTGTTTTTGTATGAAAACTCTACCAAGTATAAATAATCATCCCAACGAGACTAGTGGTCCATCACATACATGAGAAGAATGTCCTATAAAACATGATTAACTTGATTGTTTTATCCATCTGTTTGAGGGTGGTATATAGTGCTAAAATTTATTTATGTGCCTAAGGCCTCCTAGATACCGGTCCAAAAGTTGGACATGTATAATGGATCATGATCACAAATAATCATGTGTGGAATCCCATGTAACTTGATAATGTCATCCAAGTATACCCTAGATATATCTCTAGTAGTATATATGGTCTTCACTAGAGAAAAGTATGCTACATTGGTCAATTTATCTACCATGACCATGATCACATCATGATGATACATTGAAGTGGGTAGTTCAATAATAAAATCCATGGAAATATTGTCCCATTTCCACTTCGGAATATAATGTGGATATGGAAGATGGGAAGGATGTTTATACTTGGCCTTCATTGTCTAGAACTCTAAACAATGTGATAAAAAAGATACAATGTCTCTCAATAACCCTGCCCAATGATATAACTTTTGTAAGTTTGTGTGCATTTTCTTCACTCCTGGGTGGGCTAAATAAGGTACATGATGGGCCTATGATAGAATGAGTTGGCAAAGATCACCCTATTTAGGCATGTAGATGAATCCTATATGTCTCAACAATCTATATGCCTCGAAGGTATATCCTGCAAATTTTCCCTTAAGGACTTGTTGTGCTTCAATCTACCTCCAAACTACCATATAGAATATATCTCTAGGAAGCTATGTTAGGATCTGACCCCTTAAATCCGTCTGAATAGTAAAAAAACATCACTATACACCACATATGCCTTAGGTCATATGAAATAACATTATCCTTTCCCTCCTCATAGTTAATATAC
This sequence comes from Taxus chinensis, assembly GCA_019776745.2. NCBI lineage: Eukaryota > Viridiplantae > Streptophyta > Pinopsida > Cupressales > Taxaceae > Taxus > Taxus chinensis. Next base: position 750,954,862 of record CM034152.1, read on the forward strand.
ATATCACTCACAAATGACCTCCATCTAGCACCATTGATGGGCGTTTAGATTAGGCTGAGTAGAAATTTAGTGGAGGATCAAGTGATATTTCCTAAATACAAACTATTATCCCAATAGAAAAATACACAAATGTACCAACGCATGAACCACTATATAAATCTCAAGGTTATGGGTGGGATGATTCAACTCATAATCCTTGATCTTCTAGGGCTCAAAAACTATCACACGACCTTCTTGCCTGAGTATATCCCCCAATATTACCAATAAAGTATCCATGAAAACTATGAAGTCCTAGTGAGGATCATGAACTACAATATATGTACAATAGTGAGATTCTCCTCCAGTGTCTCAAAGACATGTTCACACTTCTCCATCCACTCAAATTTATTACCATTGCAATAAAGAGAAGTGATGATGTGAGATATACATGAGAATTTTTGTATAAATATACAGTAGTAGCCTACCAAACCCATGAAACTACGTACCTCTATAACATTAGTGGGTAAAGGAAAATATAAAACTTCCATGATCTTAGAGGGATTGAATATGATTCCCTCACCTGAAATGATATGACCCAAGTATTGAACCTCTATTTGAAATAAGGAACACTTAGCAAGGTTCCCATATAACTAATGCTACTTCAAACAATGTAACACCTACCTAAGGTGGTCGGCATGCTCCTCCACCGTGCATGAGAAAATCAAGATATCATCTAGGAACACAAGGAAAAAGTGGTACAAAAAGTTCCTAAACATGCCATTCATCAAAATCATAAAGACGAGGCATTGGTTATCCCAAAAGGTACCACTGTGAACTCATCGTGGTCATATCTAGTCTAAAAAAATTTCTTATGGATGGACGTCTCTATTATCCTCAACTAGCAGTTATTAGACTTTAGAGAAATCTTTGAAAATATGGCAGCTCCAAACATATGATCAAAGAGGTCATCAATTTATGGTATAAGATAACGACTCTTCATCGTCATTTTTTTCAACTGTTTATAGTCAATGCAAATCCTCGAAGATTTCTCCTTCTTGACAAATATGACCAGTGTTCCCCAAGGGGCCATACTAGGAAAAATAAATACCTTCTCAATAAGACCCTCTAACTACATCTTGAGCTCACAAATATTAGGTGTGGGCATCCTATAAGGTGCTCATGAAATTGGATCTTCCCTAGGTATTAAGTCTATGTGGAAATCAATCTCTTTACAGAGGCATACCTGGTAAATAAATAGGGAACACATATGAAAAATCCCTAACAATTTGTTGGTCATCTAATGATGGTTATGAAGACTCATCCCCTGATCTATCACTAATGGTAATGGAAAACAACTGACATACATTCTGCATACTCTGCTTAATCTGCATAGTGGAAATAGTGTGGATGGAAATTGGTGTAAGAAATGAAAACTACAGACAAGCAAAAGTAAGCAAATAAACACAAAGCAAACCTCAATTGAAACTTTCTTGCAAACCTCAAGAAGATTTTGAAGCACTTGGACTTGTAAAATATTAATATTTAAATGACGGTGGGTTCTCTTGGTCAATTCTCCAAAGGATGAATGCAAATGCTACGAGCCTCAAACATAAAGACGTAGATGTCAAATTGGCAGAAGTTGGATAGAATTTTCAAAAAACTTCTAAGGATAGATTTGCAAAGGAATGGACATCATTTTATAGCTGAGGGTGAGGCCATGAACAGTGGATCAAAGTTTGAGTGAGCTTCAGGTTAATAATTATAATTTCCTGGAGTAACAAGTAGACTTGGTCTATGCAATTGTAGATTTAAAGGGGCAATGGACATTTTTTTGGCAGAAGGGGAAGGTGGTTGCACGTGTAATTATATTGCCCCCACATTTCTAGGATTATAGAAGTGGAGTTGACTGGAATAGGGAAGTGGAATCTAAGTGGAGTAGATAAATATGATTAATTAAATAACCAATTTAAGGGTAAGTGCACAAAGGGGGTAAAAAAGGAACACCTTTTTCCTGAAATCATTGAAACCTAAACTTCATCAAATAATTCGGCATGCCTATGCTTAAAATTTGACAAAGTAATAAGAATAAGTACCATAGAGCTCAGTATCTAGTTTCTAAACTACTAATTTTTTTTAAAAAGGGTTGAGATTAAGAGGCTCAAATGTGTGCACACAAAGTATGTCTATTTTTGTGTAAAAAAGATAAGAACCTATTGTATGTGAGCCCCCCAATTTTTTGAGTTGTATATTTTTTTTCAAATTCCTTTGGTAGAAAGTTATCTAAGACCATGTACGAAGTCCCACTAATTTTTCATAATTTTTGGATGAATATATAATTTTTTATTAATTTTCAAAGTGCACATATACCAAAAATGAAATATTTGTGTGTGCACCCCCATAACTTTGAGAAAAAAAAGTCATTTTTTAGTTTTTTTTTAGTGTGTGTAGAATGAAATTTAGAAAAAACCACTTTTTTAAAAAAATTGGATGAAAAAATTGTAAATTGTGCACCAAAACGTATGCATAGGTTTTTGTAAGAAAACAAGGCACTAGTAAAAGAAATTATGGATGAAAGCCTTAAGCTAATAAGATTTTAGAAAGAATTATATCTTCATCAAGGTAAAAAGGAGCTCGACATCATAGCATAATTTATTTTTGAATATTATGTTTTAATGCATGAGATATTGGGGTGCACACATGAAATTTTGATGTTTTTCTATCAAACACGGTTTTAATCATGCTATACACAAGCCAAACCTCTGGTTTGGAAATCCAAGCCTTTGGATTGGGTATTGCAAACCCCAACAAACTGAAACGCGGAGCACGTTATAATGCACTCACGTTCCTGTTTCCAATGCAGAATATGTCCATTTGGGAAGGATAAAGTGGAAAAACACATAGAAAATCATAACGCGAGCGCGTTTTGGCTTGGTAAACCCGAGCCATAACGTGATCGTGTGATAAAGCAACCTAGATTTTCCCTTTTCACGTTATAGCGCGACCGAGCCATAACGCGAGTACATTATGGCCAAAAACGGATTTGTGTCCACTTTTTGGCCCCCCGTCTTTGTGCATACGCCCTTAATTAGTTATTAATTGTGAGGAGATAATTAACCATTTAATTAAATAAATGTTTAATTACATTAGCTAAAAGGCGTAGGAATTAATTTAATTAATTCCAAATATGTGATAGAATTAAATTAATTAATTCTAAAGGGGGATATGAATATGACTGAAGTAATATAATTAATTCAATTAATTCTAAAAGGGTGTACTATATCAACACATAATTAATTTAATTAATTATACTATGATGGAATTAGGTATATAATTTTTGGGTGTCTACATTTCCCCCTCTTTAAAGTGTTATTGCAGAGTAATAACATTTTAAAGATAGTAGACATATGCAGATCGGTGAGTGGAAGACAATGAAAGTGAGGTAGATGTTGAGATTTACCCTGACGACGCATTTAGATTCCTCAGTGAGTAGGAGTGGTAAGGGAATGTTGTTAGAGTAGGTATTTACCTTAGCTCATGTTCACCTAGGTACATTATTTACCTTTATTGTATTTATCCTCACCCACTTATGTGTGTGGATATTTCTTTTATCTTATTTAGATATTAGGAGATATTATCTAGTTGTTAGGTATAGTTCTTTCCTTGATCTATGGTATTGACTAGATCCTTGATGTCTAGTCCTCTCCTAAATCTATGGTCTTGACTAGTTTTTTGATGACTAGTTATTTGCTTGATTTATGGCTTGATCTACAACCTTGACAGGTTCTTAGATTGTTATTCCTTGCCTATTTAGCAAGGCCCATTCTCATTGTATTTCATTGAGTTCCATAATAATATATAATATTGCTGCTCATTTGTTTGCAAAGGTTTTATGTAAAGCTATTCTGGTGAATTGCTTTCATCTTATTGATCGTGGTGTTTGATTAGCATATATGTTCTTGGCTTGGTATGATCTGGTTATCATTCCTTTCATGGTATCAGAACTGGAGATTGCTGTTAGCATCCGTCTGTAAGTTTTATTTTGCAAATAAATTATTTGTGTATTCATAGATTTGGGATTTGGTAGTATTTTGTTGCTGCATGCATTTTTTATGGAAAACAGAGGCTTCCATTGGATCCGGAAGGTGTGAAAACCCTAAGATCGATTGTAACTCAGCCGTTTCTGCAAACAATCATTTTTTGTGGATTTTTTGATGTTTTTACTAGAAGCGGCAGTTGGATTTTTTGATGTTTTTACTTTCTCGAAAACACGCGACACACCCCAAAATAAAACCCATTAAAATTCTTAACCCTTGGTCATATGGTATGGTCATATGAGGGCTTAAAGCTTATGATTCCTACTGTAGGTGCTTAACTTTATCCCCCTTTAATTTTATTTGTGTGGTGAAGGAAACAACATTTTACTTTGTTTTAGTGGCACATAAAATAAATAACAGAGCAAAATATTAAAAAGCTTGTAACTTTTAATCGGTAACTTAGTTTTGAGTGCCGTTTTTTGCAAAAGTGTTTCTTTTTTCATGATCTTTCCATTGGAGTTATTTATTTTGAGACTTGCACTATAATTATAAAGTGCTAAACATGGAGGAGTGTTGTAATCAATTGTGGATGTAATTTCGACTGAGCCCGGCGTCCTAAATTTTTGGGAGTTACAGTTTGTACCTATCATGGATTCTGAGAATGATATGATTTTCTCTAAAGTATGTGGACTTCAAGAGGATATTGTAAGATTTGTGGAAGAAAATAGATCGCTCAAGAAGCGAAATTCTCTTCTACAATCACTCATTCACGATAAGGATATAATAATACACTTCCTGTGGAACAAACTTGCTAGCCTACAGCATCACCATCATATTATGGACAACCATATCCATGCTCCTAGTCCACTTGCAACAGTTGCTCTTGTACCCACTGACATTGATATGTCAGTATTTGAGCATGAACCTTCTT